>JAUMJL010000496.1:1200000-1774235 GCA_033558185.1 Dromococcyx pavoninus
GTGTGGAAGGGGGAAAAGTAATGAAAATTATCCTCTGTCTTAAAATCCAAAAATTTCCCTCAATCCTCAAAAAAAATTCTACAAAACTTCCAAGTGAAGAAGACTAAATAAGAAGTTCCTCTTCATCATTAGAAGATGAACTGAAGCATTACTAGCCATTTTGGTTTTATTTCTGGCTTCATAAAGCCACGTTCTCTTTTTCTGTTCACTTACCATAGAGGCAAAAAACAGCTAAAAGCTTGGAGATTAAAATAACCCAAAAGGTGCATGGCCCCTCTTTCTCTCTACACTCTATTTCTGCTACTTAATCCCTGCCATACATGCAGAGTGAAAGTGATGTCAAAGTCTTCCCTGAAGACTTACTTTGTGTGTGCATCAATTCTAGTGAACTCTTAACCAGTAACATCTGAACTCACTGAGGTCTCAATAGTTCCATAGTCATTTCAGTTTTTCTCTTCTCAACCTCAGCAAATAAATAGGAAAGAGTAGACAAGCTAAAGTGCTCTCCACTGAAAAGGCTTATCCTTGGAGCTAAAAATCTGGAAATCAATTTGTTGCAGTTCTGGTATTAGACTAGTTGAGAAGTCCTTAATTTGAGCTCACAGAAATCAATAAGAATCATACTAAAATAAGAACTGCAAGACTGAAGCTTTTTTTTTCTTTCACAAAAAAGCATAGAGGTATTTCCTGAATAAAAATTTAACAAAGGAAAAACTAAAACCAAATAAAGCCTCTAACAGTTGCTTTTATCATTTAAATGAGTCTTGTTTTGTCTTGTAGCTCACTAGATGCTCCTGCTTCTATTCCCTTTTTCCTTCCCAGCCCTCAATCTGCAGTGTAATTCTTTTGAGTTTGGGAGTTTGTTGGTGCTGTTGGTTTTTAAGGACATTTCGAATTCTGTGCTCACTGTCTTTCATTGATCTCTCTTATTTTTTGATCAGTACTGAACATTTTGAACTGTTCAGAAAACTCAGTAGCAACAAGGCTTCTGCAGGTCCTGGTAGCATTTCTACATCATAGCTGTATCCGAATCGTGCCTTCTGCTGGAAACACATAATCAGTATCACACGTGAGGAAGACAAAGATGAGCCCCTTGAGAGCAGGCCCTCTGTGAGCCACCTCAGGAAGAGCTCCAGAGGCAGTTTATAACTGAATAAACTATAATGTTTCAAAGGTTTGCAGCTACTTCTGCAAGAATTGCACAGGGCCATGAGAAGTTAACAGTTTAGACTAGTGCTAGTTAAGGATTTCTTTCCCTGTGCCTTCTTCCAAGCTACAGGGACAATGTTCACATCCCAACCAATTACAGCTGAGACTACTTTGGTTTGTACAACATTTCAAACAGTCTACAAAGGAATTTAGGCTATCAGAGCTCACATTATATTTTCATGCTTGGAGTTTGATTCAGAAAGTAAGTAGATTGGATAAATAATCCATCAAGCACATCAAACTTCAGACATGCCAGTGTTATCCTAAATGCACTTGCCAAAAAAAGTGTCAATCACTGTTTCTGAGTGCTTGAAGTCCAACGGACTTTGTTTCCATTGTGAATGTTCAGGACATTTCAAGAGCTGGCTTCAGACTTGTGGACACTATCCTAAAAGCCAGAAAAATATTAATACCAACAGATTGTAATTCTAGTTATCATCATGTGCCTCATTCAAAATTAGTGAGATAATAAATATGCAAACAGACTTTTCTGAAATACTGACATGAAAGTAATACATGTGTTACGATAGAAGTTTAATAAGATTATGTAGAATAGCTATTCTCAATTATCCTTTGTCCTTGTATTTTCCAGTAACTGATATCAATGTAATTACCATCTATTTGATTAAATTTTAATTAAATACCTAAGCATTTAACAATCCATCATTATAAATTTTTGCACGGTATCATTATACTAAATAAACATTCAGGTCAGAATTTAATAAGAGTAGCACCAATGTCAGTTATGCTTTTATGTCTATATTTAAGCTCTACATCTAGCAGCTGAATTTCAAAATTACTAGAAGTCAGGTGGCTCCCCGTGAAAGACAATAACAAACTATCTAGTATTTAGACTTGCAGGATTAGACCCACAAGCTGTGGAGTTTATAAAGTGGACTAATTCTGGTCCCATGCCTTCTTTTATTTGTGCTTTCTTCTTAAACCTTTGAAGTCTCACCTTTTGTAGATTTTCAAAACCCACTAAGTATGTATGAAGTCGTACATCATTCACCTGTGTAAACCATTAGAAAATCCACAACTACCCATCTGCTGATTTCACAAGACTTTTTACATCAGCAAAATACATACTCTTCAGAGTAAGGATGAGAGATTTTCAAGAACACAGCACAATAAGATGTTGACAACCAGCACAATCAGGCAGACTCTGGTATTGTTTTGAAAATCTCTTCCTTAAGGTTCAGACATGCATTATAGATCTAAAATGAATAACAAAAAGCAGCCATGTACCATTATTCCTTTTTTATCCCACTAAATTAACTTTAAGAATATTCTTAAAAGAAAAGTATTCCTTCCCTAAAAACTCTTTGATTAATCTTCTTGTGACATAAAACTGAAGTAAGGTCAACCACCTTAAAATACTGGCACTTGAAACTACCCTATATTATATAGAAAGGGAAACTACAATAATCCAAAAAGAAACATCTAGTGACATCAACTATAAACTAGCCTTGATTCTATTAGATAGAAATAACCTTGCTCATTCATTATCTCATCAAGCACACAGCAAGAAAACTCAGCTGGAAGGTAAGGCAAGTGAACTAATGAACTTAATTAAACCATACCCACCAGTTGAGAAAACTCAGGATTGGCTTAGAGGTTCAAATACAAGTAACACTCAGAAAGTCACTTCTTCGTAACTTGCTAAAACTGCAGCTCTTGGTCCACACTCCTAACAGAAAAAAGAATCTCCCAAAGCCCAAATACTGCAGGGTGAATCTTTAAAGTCAGCTCTTGCCAATTCCCAAGTCTGGCCATTACTCAAACATGAAATACACAATGCTGATCAGTAAACATTGCATCACCCATTTTGATTTATTTCTTTCAATTCACTGGAAATTTTATTTATGTTGACAGCTACAAGTTTTTTGGTGGTGGTAGAAATGGATTCAGTCCAGGGATAAATAGTTGACAGCATTACAGTAGATTGATTAGCATACCTATAGATTAACTAAGGATAAAACTAATAATGGTACTAAGAAGGGATCAGATTTAGCCTAACCAAGTAACACAGTTTCAGCACTGCTGAAGAGAATACCAGCACTCTAAAAGACAAACTCTTCCAGTTATTATTTTCTTTAAGTTTGTGTTTTTTCATGGTCACTAAAAATATTAATACAATTTTATTTCTCCTTTATATCATTTTTATGTACTGACTTATATTACCTATACTATCCTCAAGACACAGAAGGTGACGCTGGACCAATAAAAAGCACAAAAGCAATTTCTTTACGCGTTTTCTGGATTTCCAGACTATCTGAGCACAAAGAGCACAGACTGGTGCTACATCACATACCCCTACTTCAAAGCATCTAAGCCTGTCTTCCACACGTCAGCCAAGGCAATACAAATGCCAAAAAATTCCTCTTTGATAGCAGAATTACATACACATATCTTATATGAGCCTGCTGTCCCCCTCCACTTAAACCTACACTACCAAACCATTTCGGTCATTGTTTTATATTGAGCAGATGGTATTATGAGATTTTGGATAAAGAACAACAATCACCCAGCAAGGGTTGCAAAGGGGTCGCTGAAACCAAGATTAACAATTGATTAGCTTTAATGGAGCGTGGCAGTAATAAACAACAAAGATTTGATTGTCCCGTTAATGCTGCTGACACAAATAGCTTTTAACTGGCTTCCTGAAAGTGTTGATATCTTCAAAGCCTCAGCAAATGAAGGACTTTGACAAAGTGAGAACTATCCTGCAGTGAAGAAGCGCTTACTTAGATCCCTAAAAAATCTTGGATAAAGCGTGTTTCTGATTTATACAGACAATATCTCCTATTTCTCCAAGGATTAAAATTCAAAAAAATAAAATCCAGCTCGAGTCTGCAAGGCTGGAACATAATAGAACTCTAAAACATTTGAATACAGAGCCATTGAATACAACAATAATATGAATTATCACTTTCAGTGTGCTCATTTTATCCTTACTCAAACACGGGCTGACAGAACTCAGCGCCATACGCTTCTAAACTCAATCTTTTTATCCTTAGCTCTGAAAAGTTCACGTTTTTTTCTGCACAGAAATCAGTAATTTGCATCATATTTTCTTTAAAATAAAATATTTTGTGATTACTAGAAGTAACCATGGAAAAATCCAAAAAAAGAACTTGCAGATCTGTGTATTTCTCTTAGATACACATATGGGAAAAGTCTATGAAAAAAGTCTGTTTCCTTTAATGCTTAAGCTCAAAATTTACATGGACATGTGGCAAATATTCACAGAAGGTTTTAAAATTAAATCTACATAGCTAGAGACAAAGTAAACAAAACTCCACCTACGACAGCATTCAAGAAACCAAGGACGTTAGAATTCATTCAAGGTAAGGAGGTATTTACTCATTTAAGTATTGAGTAACAATTTCTTAAAGTTTCTAAATTAACCTTTTTTTTATTATGTGTCTGATTAAGATAAAGCTTTTCTTTTAAACATTTTTAACTGTGAGCTGCCACAGTGCTTCTCCCTCCCCTGTTATTCCTAAAGGCAACATTTTGAGACAATAATAGTGTAGCTCTAAGGGCTTCTAGGTAAAAGAACGGTGTCTGCTATCGATACAGATCCAAACACAAACCATTTGCACAAATCAAGGTCATGCTAATCCCATTCCTGGGGGTTCCACCCCATCTGCAAATTCAACTCTCTATAGAATAACTCCTTGCCAGTAAACTGCAACGATGAAACATGCTGCTAATTACTGTGTTTAAAAATCTTGACCCAAGCAGGCATGCAGGGAATTTAAATGAAATCTCTGAAAGAGTAAAATCCACCTGCTTTGTCTCCCGACACACAAACACCAAATGGGTAACCTGTCAAAATACTGAGCCAACCTTCATTAATTCCATTTGCTGTAATCAGCATCCTTCTAGCACTCACGTGCTTGCCTTTCTACAGCACTTCAAGTGAACTATTGTATAAACTCTTTTACTCTGAAGGTAAATATTCAAGAAAATAATTATTAATTACCTGTAAGTCAGCATCAAACTCATGTTTCAGGTAAGCATCTTCAGCAGCTTCAACAAGACGCTGAAAAAAAAGATTAAAATGAGTATTTTATCAAAAAATAGATATCTTTAAATCCAAGTGTTTCTTCTGTTACAACGACAGAGTTTTGAGAACTGTAGAATTCATTGTCACCACGAGGTCCAAGACTTTGAACCCTCAGTGTCTGTGACTGGTGGCACAAAACTCTCAAAGAGCTCAACTACTTATTAATAAATAAAGTCATTTTTTTTCCACTAGTGCTCAGCACCCTGCAGCTCCCATTCTGATACTCATTTTAGAAAGAGCACAAAACAAAGTTGTTTTCATGCTGGACTCTATTCTGCACACAGGAGCCCTTCTCAAACCTTTCTTAAAATTCAAATAGGAGTTATCTCCTAATAACGCACTTGAGAGCAACTGAAATTAGGAAGAATTCTAAATAACACAACAAATATAAAATATGAGAAAAATGGAGATTAGATGTGTTTATTTAGCAGATTAGAAGTGTTTTGCATACTACCTTAACATGGTGCATAATCACAAGAATATTTTTCTGGTATTACAGAAGTGATATTTACTGAATGACAGAAATTTAGTAGTGGGGTTTTTTTGTTCTTGGTAATACTCAGAAATCCCTGTAGTATTTATTGTTCCTTACCATTATAACCTAAAGGAAAAAAGGGGCTGCACTAAAACACAGCTACTTGAAAGATTTAATTCACGTAGGGGTTTGCTGCAGACATTCTCTTATGAAAAGGCATTACAGTCTGTCTACGGTTTTATTCAGGTTTCTTTATATTTATGACTGGTTTAACTACAGAAGTAACTCTTTCTAGTTTTATTTAATCTACTTGAACACATACAATGCAAAATTAATCAAAGAATGATTTATTACAGAATATTCAATATATTACTTGCATTTTCTTGCTCTGTCAGATGCTGGTACACGTGTATATTTTCAAATATTTCATATCATGAAGCAAGTGAGCTGCAGGTTCTCATTAATGACAGAGGACAGTCACACATTTGTGCTTCCCTTTTCAGAAACGTAGGCACTTCCATCAAGTCTTTGGATATAAATCAAAATGGAATCGGAATTCGTATCGATTGCTATACAATTTGAACTATGATGGAAACTGAACCAAGAAATACATTTCTGGGTGTCAATGCCTCAACAAAAACCCACGGGTTTAAAACAGGGCCTCATTGGTTAAAGGAGCATCACCTCACAGCCTTTCCTTTCACACCTCTGTCTCCTCACAGAGCTCACCCACAGGTAAGCACAAACCTCACTAAACCCTCATTCCTCTGCTGGGCTTCTGCATCACCCCAGTGGGAAGAGTTTTCATTTTTTCTTCTAGTGGAGTGTTACAGATCTCAAGGATTTGAGGAAAAACTGGAGACACTACTGATGCCTGAGCTGAAAGAGAAAGAGATGAAGTCCACCTTCCCAGAGCCCTGTGCTGCCTGTAATCCCCAGCTGGTCTTAGCAAAGCCTTTTGACCGAAACTGGAATTGAACTGGAATGGTTCCAAACTCAAGCAAGCCAAACTAGAACTGAGCTGAAAATGTACCAGCTAATCTTCCCACACACACACACAGGTAAAAGAACCCAGCCACAAGTGATGTACTGAAACAGGCAACTTAAGGGGAATTCTTGAAAAAACATTGCAAAACCAACAGTGAAAATACGTGAAACTTTTTCCTACTGATCCTGCACGGTACCTGCAGTAGTAAAAACAGACCTTGCAAACTGAAAATATCAAACATTAATTTGACCCACAATTTTTTTCTTTTTGCATTTAGATTATAAAAAGAGCAGCAGCACAAATTGATGATTCTGAAGCGGGAGCCTCACAGCAACTGCAATAGATTCATAAGCGTTTGAGTGGTCTCAGAAGCCCAGCATGTTAGTGATCTGCTGAAGGTGCTTTGCAAATCTAGCCCTCATTTTTTAAGTATGGAAAAGGCATTTTATATAAAATAACTACTCCAATTAATTTCTGCAGTTGTGTACTCCTTTACATTGAAACCGTAGTTGCATTTATTCTCTATGCACACCTAATACAAGAGATTATGAGTCTGAGGGGAAAAAGTGAAAGAAGGGTGGAAAAAATCCTTCAAATAGACACGAATCCAGGGAAAAGAGAAACATGTTTTTCCTTCTGTGCTGAAATATTTACTTACTCACTGGAAGAAAAATTATTAAGGTGTTTCATGAGATGCTTGTGTCTAGATATTAGTACCTAGTGGGCCAGAAAAATAATTCATGGCTTCTTATATACTTTGTATTGATCTCAACGTGTTTCAATTACATTTTTGCCTCAGTGAGATAAATTTAAACTAAGATTTATCTCTCCATGTAAGAAACAGCAAGAGAAGCATAAGATGGGTAATAGTAGAAACATCAGGTAAGGAAGACAGCTCACAGATGAAGAGTACTGATTGATACTTCATTGATTTATTCATTAAGATTTCAGTTGCTACATTTGTTCTTTAAAAAAAAAAATTACATGCCTTTCAGCAACAAACTCTACAGGAAATAGCAAGAAAAAAGCAAACAATCTACTAATGTGTATTCTTTGAAGATATAGACACAAATATACACACACTTCCCTTAACCAAACTGCTATAAATTTCAGAAAAAGGACAGCAGACTACTCTACCTTAAATATAACACATACCAACTAGGTACTGCTATTCTCTCATTCCATAACATTAATAGTTTATATTCCATAAGATCAGTATGATAAAATGTCATTTCAAATTAGGAAAAGAAATTCTATATTGTGTTGTACTTGAAGAGAAAATGAAAGATCTACCCTCACGATTGTAGATGATCCTTCTTTACTCAGTCCCAGGCTCGTACCTCACTGCTACAAAAATAACCAAGAGGCACAGCTTCAATTCTGTCATTTAAAAAATATAAGCTTGTCAGCAACCCTTCTCCTAACATATTCTTCCCAAACTCACTAGATGATGCCTAAACATTTCTTTCATTACATTGATATTGCAATATTCTGTATGTGGAAAACACAACTACTAACAGTTACCATTCCTCATGTGAAATACTTGGTGCAATTTTAATAACCTTACTATTGATTGGAACATCTAATTTCCAATCAAAATTTATAGTAATTGAGCTGTGAACATGCCAAAAATATTTCCTAATCTGAAGTCAGATAACTATTTAAAAACATAGTTTAGCAGTTAAGTATATTTGTGGGAGAGAAACCAGAACCTGTGTTTCAATCATCAGAGCAATTTTCTCCACTGGCTTCTTGGTGAGAAGCCTGTGCTGTGCATGTGGGAGCACTCAGTAACAGATCACCAAACTTAAAAACATTACCCAGGTACCTTTTCTATGACTTTCCCATTTTGAGGTTCATTTCAGAAGTGAAAAAGATATTTCCTTTCCAAGAAACCTGTAAGGCTACAGGTGCTTTGAAAACATCTGAAAAGTTGGGCTGTTTTGGGACAAAGCAAGATTTATTGGCATGAACTGAGTTCAGGTAATATTCTGGCACGGGTGGTAATTCTGCTGCAAGTCCTTCTTGCTTCCATCAGAGCTCTGGGTTTTCCTTCTTTCACAGTTCATTTAATGGAGAAGGTAAAGAAGCCAACAGAGAATATTTGATGCTGTTCATAGCATCCCTATTATTTTTTGTGCTTGAAAACAGTATCATATAACATAGCAATGAATGCATTGATGAGCAAACAGGCTTCAGCCCCACTATTTTATTTCAAATACCTTTGCACGTTTGCCACAACCAACAGAAAAGCCCTGTAGATACCAGAGACTGATACTGACCTTGGAAGAATGTTTGCTACCATCAGAAACATAAGTTTTTAGACAAGACAATAACAACAGACTTGGAATTCGGATGGTTTTATCCTTGACACTAGGGGTGATGACAGTTTTATTCAGAAAGCCCAGCAGCATATTTTATTTTCCATTCTGTTCTCCTCTCCTCACTCAGAAGTATATTCTATGAAATTCCATCACTGAAATTGTTGATGCTGTGGCTAAAATGCACTGAAAATTATTTAGCTGCTGCTATTTCAATATTAGAGTTCCTATACTTAAGACAGCTATCAGTCTTGCAAGTAATGCCATACAAAAAAAATGACTAATATCAAATTCCACTACAACAACTCACTAAACAACGCTCAGTCACAGTAAGTGCTGCACCAAAGCACAATCAAAGCAGAAATTATAAATAAAAGATAAATTAAAAACCTAGCATACGCAATTATTGTAAATAAGTTCAATTATCCACTTATACTCATTCAAGATTGGCAGATTTTCAGGTTGATCATTGTTAGAGTGCAAGCTGATTTTTTTAAAGCAACACAAAGAGATCAGCTTGCAAAGAGCTGGACAAACAGAAATGAAACTGTAAATGGATTAAAGTACATGAAACTTGCACATTGTGTAACAGCAGCTAAGACAATCCTGGAACAATTAGATGCATTTCTATCTTAACTAGGTCAACACTACATCTAGTTATGGCATCTGCAGAGGGCCATGGCACGGAAGAAGGACTGCAGATGAAAAAGGTAACACATTTGTCTTGTACTGAGTTCTACTGCACTCAAGGCTGTATAAAGCCAAAATATCAGATACAAAATATGCAGATTATCAAAGCTGCTCCAACCATGTTATTATGTCTATCACAGAGCAAAAAGGAATGACATGCTAAATATGGGTTTATTTCATACTTTTAATTCCATATGTCGCAGCCATCAAGGAATCAGTTCAACTGCAGACACAACTTAGAGCTGTTTCAGGACTATTAAAGTGTGATTTGCCTGCCTGGGGTACAACAGCCACCATCTCCTTCTGCCACCTGCACTACCTCAGGGCCAAGGGTAAGGTTCTTCAGCATTTCACACCAATTGTATTCATCCAAGGCTGTATAATTCTCTGGAAATACCTTTACATATCTTTTTAATTCCACTTGCAACATGGCAACACTATTTGTAAAGCTTTGTTTTCAATGAATAATTCACAACCTGCACATTGCCCTCTTCCAAATAAATTTAAAAATCAATTTACAACGTTGCTTTGTAAAACACTTTCCAAAATCAAGGGAGCCTGGCCTGTGCATGTGTCTGAATATCCATCTGTGTACACATATGTATATAGCTCTTCAACACTAACCTGTAGGTATTATTATGATCCTTATTCCCAACCCCTGCTGAATTCACTAGATGAAAACGTCTGATTTGCTAATCTTCACACATTTAAGCTACCACCACCTCTTTACCTGACTGTCACAACCATTATTCTCTTTGGATAATGTCAGACTGTCTTTCTGTGTTTGAGTACATTGAGGGCTTACACTATGTCTGAGCAAAAATACTCTGCCCTCAGCTCTGGCAGCTCCCAACACCGTTGCTGGATGCTTGGCAGATACTGCTGAAGAAAGCTTTGGGATAACTATTTTCATGCAAGTTCATATAATGCAAAACCCTTCATTGGTAGAATTTATCTCAACCAGCCTCAGCTATTTTGATGTTCATCACCTCTCTACACAAGATAACTAAACATCCTGGCTATGCAAAGACAGAAAACTCTAACGGTGCTGCTTGTCCAATTCTAAAACAGCTCATAAGACACTGCAAAAGCTTTGGAGCTTTTCCTTCATTCTTTTCTTCATTAGATGTTTAGTTCTGTATGAATGAAGTTAAGGGAGATGAATCCCATGCCATATGTGTGCAACATAATGAGCTAAAGTGAAGCTGAAATATTCCCATGCTCACTCAGGAAGGGAAAGGAGTCCTGAGGCAACACTTTGTCCTAACAGCAGTCTTGGGACCCAAGTGTTTCTTTTCTGTTTACATTTAGAAGTGAAACCAATTATTTTTGCTTTGCCTCCTCCCTCAGCTTTTTCCTTACCTCTGTACTGAGGCTCAAATCCCCATTCAATTCAAATTCAGCTTGCCATTTGTGGTTCAGTTGAACAAAATCAGCTATAACATACTGTCCTTCTGCCAGTCTCCAACCAGATTACTATCACACGACAGCAGCAAAACCCCTCAAGATTTATTACTCAAAACAAAGGTCAGTTCCAGAGATGCAGAGACTTATTTCCCTTGCCTAGCCCAGCACTCAATCACAAGACACGGAGCCTTGTCTTTGCTCTCAAACCAAGCCATGAAAACAGCAGGGATTACTTTCTCTCTAGTGAAGTCAACCTGGCCATTGTTTTTTACTTCCCTCAGGGTCAGGTCTTCGGTTGCCAATAGGTTAAATTAAAGTGAAACTTTAAGAAAGATAGAAAGAAAGACAGAAAGACAGAAATATTGAGCCCAAAGTTTCCTACTAAAACCTTTGTAGCTCCCCAAAGCACGTGGAATTCTCTAAGCTAGATACCGAGGTAAGCAGAGTATTAGTGTGAAGGTGTGAAGAAGTACTTCATGAAGTAAGGGGGTGGTCTCTCCAATACTGGAGCCACTTTTTAAAATGTGGATACAGTGAAGATACTGTAGAAAATATCCCATCTCTCACAACAACTGCCCTGAGAATTCAATAGTAATAGCATTGCAACAGTTCCATAATTTTTTAACAAAAACATTACACTAAAAAGTTGTTATTATTATGGATGCAAAGCCAAACTAAGCTAGGAAATCCCAGAATTAAGTTGTCTCTAGCTGCAATCCTAGTGTTATAGTATCATTTTGAGCATCCAGTTTTGCTAGGTTAGAACACTGAAAACCACCATCTACTGCATTTGCCATCCCCACTAACAGAGGGGTGGCAGTTGATACCCATTTCTGTATGTAAAGGATCAGTAAAGGATTTAGCAAGCTTTCACCCAAGACTTAGAAATCCAGTGTTTCATCTCAGATTACAAAGGTACAGATTCTTTGGAAGCTTCCGTGCTGCAATGGACCCAATTCTGCCTTCAGACATAACCATAGCTTACTTCTGTTCCTTTACTGACTGACCATGGCCCCAGACCTACTCCTATTTCTTTCCTACCCCTCTCTCCACATCCTGAGCTCATTAAGCTCGTACTGGGTGTCCCAAACTCCAATGCTAAGGTTTTTCATACAACTTCCCATCTCTTCTCTAGCACCCACCAATTATCCTTCCTCCTTCTTCATATCAGCCTCGGTGTCCACATTGCCAAGCATTTCCATGACCAGTATTTTCCAGGCCCCCACCAATACTACATTCCTCACTCTGCCATCCTATATTTCTAGCTTTCCCTGTACAATCTCATTGACCTCACCTAGGATATCTTGTACCATTTATATTTCTAAATCCCAGCAGAGTCCAATCCTATTTCCTTTGTTTCCTTAAACTATCTCATTATTCTCTATTCTCTGTTTTTTCTTGTGCCAGTACTCTGTGCTCAGCCTCTTCTAAACCTACCAACAGACTCCCTCAGCCACTGACCCTTCCATTTTCCAGTGCCCTGTTATGAACCCAGAGAGAGATGAGACAAGAAATCTCTCTCCTGTGTCTAGAAGGCACAAGATTGCGCTGGCTGTACCTCAGGATAGAGACTCTCTATTTCCCCTGCTTGTTGCTGGCTCAAGCCATAAGAGACAAACAGTGCAATTCCAGCAAGGTCTTGTTCAACCATGTACTGAAAAATCACAGTGCAAAGAATTTAGAAGATTTCACTTACAGACAGTTTTTCTCTGATACTTTTCTAAGGGCCATATGCCTCTATCTGCAGAGGTTCCAAATGATAATGACTTGATCCAACTGGAACAGATTCTCAAAGAAAAACTTCTGTTAAGGCCACATCCCTGCCAATTTCAAGACTTGGTTCCTAAGCACAGGAGTGCTGTACAGTCTTAAGAAAAGAACATCAGTATTCTTATTAAAAAGAGTAAAGCAATTGTTTTCCCTTGATTTTTTTCTTGGAAACGACTATACTTCAAAGATAAAATTCCAAGTTTTTTGGTCTCCGGATGGTGCTTTATCATTCTGTAGAACTGATTGGTGTTGAAGATGCTGGAATTAATTACAAAGGCAATATTCAGACTAAGCTATAATTTAATATATTCATCATTTTGTACGTTCTGGCAGGTTTGGTAAGAAAAAGAAAAAAGGCTACATTGAAAACTCTCTGGTCACACACTTATCTAGCTGATGAATCCTGGGATCTTAAGTCCATACTTAGTAACTAGTGACTTTACTATACAAATGGAAAGACTTTTCTGGTACACTATGAATTAATGCTGAAGACACAGAATAATATAGGGGCATCACATTTCCAAAATTATGCTTATATACAGACACATGAGCTTATAGGTACAGGCTCCATTCCATCTATTAATTTCTTTCTTTAAAATAAGTCTTTTTGTAATAATAGCCAGTATTTTTTGCTCTGTCTCAAGGACAATGTTAAACAGTTCTTGTAATTAAAGGAACGTTTGCTAATTCCCAAACCCAAAGGAAAGGCTGCCTTGCATAGTCAAAACCTTATCTGCTTTGCTTTGTACAGGAAATGAGTTCAAAGGCAGAGGGTGTTTTGTTTTTTATTAAGAAAGGTCTTGTAACTTGCGTTCTCCCAGTAAGTAAAAGATTGCTAGACTTTCACCTCTTAATTAGTTTTTATCAACTGAAACATTCAGCATTTAATTATCATATGTAAGTTTATTTGGAAAACAAAGTAAAATATGCAACACAGCACATCATTTCCATTAAGTCTGACACACCACTAGATTTTGCTATGACCTAGGGAACTCATTTCATAGAATACTCCCATTTGTCTTAATAATTTTTCCTCTTGACTCACAAAATAGTTCTAAAATGCACCTGGGGAACAATATCAGTCTTCGCATAGCTAACTAACACCTGCACGTTCAGAAAGTGAGAACCAAAGACCACAACCAAGTTGATAAAAACTAATACCTTACGTTTGCAGAGGCAATAAGTAAATTATAACAATAGTTTTTCACTGAACCACCCTGTGCTGCTGGCAAGGCCACCTCTATTCCCTGAACACCTCCCTCATCCACCATCGCAGGCTCCTCACATTCATCTGCAACCAGCAATTGTGCCCCAGCCTTCAAAGTCCTAAAAAGGACAAAACCACCAAGGTCATTATCATTGCTCCAGGCAGCTTTAACTCCCAGTCAACTCTGAGGCTGAAACACATGCAAAACACCTATTTTCTTAACAAACCAGGAAGCTCTAAAGACCTGTAACTGCTGATCACAGAATCACAGAATTACCTGAGTTGGAAGGGACCGGAAAGGATCATCAAGTCCAACTCCTACCCCTACACAGGACACTCCCAACATTGAGGACATTGTCCAAATGCTTCTGGAATGCTGACAGAGCAGGTGCTGTGACTGCTTCCCTGGGGAGCTGTTCCAGGGCTCCACCACCCTCTGGGTGAGGGACCTCTTCCTAATGTGGAACCTAAACCTTCCTGGCATATCTTCCTGCCATTGTCTCTGGTCCTATCATAGGTCAGAGGAGAGAAGAGCTCAGCCCGTTTCCCCTCCCTCCCTTGTGAGAAGGCAGCAAACAGCTCTGAGATCCCCTCTCAGTCTCCTCCAGGCTGAACAGACCAAGGGACTTCAGCTGCTCCACGTATGACTTCTCCCCTAGACCCTCACCCGCCTTGTGGGCTCCTCTGAACCCTGATGCTCCTCACCTTCTATGTTTTTCCAATCTAAACCCCATACGTTAGTGTAGGAGAATCACAAAAATGAGATCTGCTAAGGGAAAGGGAAATATCTAAGCTAGCACTCTGGTTCCATATGAAGGTGAATTTCCTTTTTGTTAAATCCTTATTCTGTGAAGCTGCCTACGCCTTGCAGGCCAAAGCCTCTGTCAACATCTTGACTTTCCTAAATCTACACCCAGAGGTGGCAATCGCGTGGCCAAGGCCAGGTACAAGAATGGGAGACATTTCCTCCAGCTCAGGGGGGCAATAGCAGCAAACACGTAGGGGCAGCCTGAGACGTCACCTTGGTACAACCCCCCTGACACCAGTGAAAGGGGTTTATGACAGACCTGGAGTATTTGTGCAGTGTTCAATCCTGAAATTTTATATCCATTGCTTATTAAATCTGTTGGGCAATCTCTTTCTTAAAAGACTTATGTATTTGCTTGACTTCCAATAGTATCTTTCATGCCCTTTTAGCTATTTTACCCATTCCAGAGTAATAAACTGAATAAAGTGATTTGTGGTATCTGTCACGAATAATATACAACACTACTGAAACAAAGATTAAATGAAATATATTTTCTACAACATAAACCATTATAATTATTGTTTGTATTATACTAGGATACAAAGATGAGTCAAACATGCTCAGTAATTAGGCTTTCATCATAGATCCTTGAAAAAATAAACACTGAATTAAGAACATTTGTGTGTAACAGTAGAATGATTCAGAATGAGATATCACCAACTGGATTTTTTCTATTTCTGGTACACAATACAGTCCATATAACAACATAAAAACTCAATTATGTAAGTAGCAATAAATAGGAATAAAAATTACCAAAAATGACAACACAATAACTTCTTGCATGAGAAAGTTTCTCAGCTGTCTCCTGTAACTACCGGTAGAAGATCTGAAATAACAATTAACTGAAAAGCCTTAGGAGAAATATTATCTATTGAGAGAGTATAAAGAGGTACTATATGTATATATAATAAAGAGAAATCAGAGCAATTACAGCTCGGGTTACACTTTTCTTTCCACGTCTCCGTGCAATCTTTAATTGCTTATTAACAATTTGCCTACAACATTTTTGTATTCAAAGTCTTACACTGGTAAGATCTACAAAAATTTCTGAGTTTTGCTTGATACCCTCTCTAATCATAAAGAAGACTTCAAAAGAACTACTACTTAAAATTCAAAATATATAGCAAACGTTTTGCAGGTCTTTAAAAAAGGTTATCATTTATCATCTCATCCTTTTTTTTTTTACACTAATTTGTAAGGAAAAGAGTTAATTCTGTGCATTGCTGATATCTACATGAACACTTGGAAAGGAAAATGAGCTACTGTACCATGAACTTTTATATAAGTGGATTATTTCTATGCATTTCATCGTGTTGATTGATGAACATAACAACCTACTGATCTTATGGGCCAGACAATAATAACACCTCCAAAACCTGAAATACGTGGAGCACTAACTGAATCCGAAACGTAAGTAGTTCTTGCTTATTAGCAGTCTACTTGTGAAGTGCTCTTTCCCCATCACAGCTCTCTTCCAAGCCTGGTTATTTAACATTCCACTGTCAAAATAAAATATAACTATAGCTATGCTACCCTTCAACTTTCAAATATAGGGGGTTTACCCCTCTATGGCTACTTAACAAGTAATTTTTATTATCCACTGTAGCTAGGAACAAATTACGGTTGTTGTACATAAAATTTTCTAGACAGAGCAGAATTTGGGGGACAAAGACTGCCACCTTTTGGCAATAGTCTATAACAGAAAAATGCTGTTTTCTCATGCAAATTAGTACAGTTCTAGTAAACATTTTTATTGTATTATTTTAGTAACTTCTATCTAGCAAGCTGAGGAACAAAACATAGGGTACAAATGAAACCAAACTGAAAAAATAAACCCTGCCTTTAGGAAAGCTATATACAAAGTTTCTTTGCATAAATCCCAGGCATCACAGCTAGCACTTTTTTCCTGGAGGACACTATTGAGTAGATAGCCCTGGCACATAACATTAAATATTACATGGGAAAACTCATTTGTTTAAAGATCAAAAGATGAAGGAAGGCACACATAAATCCTTTTATGCACAATTTCCTTTTTCATGCAACACTGATTTAACCTTTGAGTAGGTCTGCTCTATGCATTAGATTAGAAAACCTAAATAAAAATTATTAAGTAATTAACCATAATACAAATAATACCTTGTGAACCCTAACTCTGGTATTTCCCACATTTTCTCTGTTTGATGTTGGAAAAAATTGATTTTCGTTTGAGGGTTTGAGTGATTTTTCTTTTAAGAATCAAACAAAAAACGCGTGAAGGCAAGTTTCATCTTACAGCACAACAGCTACTGGCATGGTTTCAACAGAAAGACCTTCACATCTAGGAAAGTATCTGATGGAAAACAACATCAGAGATGGTTGAATCACCAGTCCCTGGAGATATTAAAAGATGCGTAGACATGGCACTTCGGGACATGGTTTAGTGGCGGAAGTGGTAGTGTTAGGTTAAAAGTTGGACTTGATGGTCTTCAGGGTCTTTTCCAACCTAAATAATTTTATGATTCAACATTGGTATTGTACTATTGGAGCAAAGTAACTGTAACAGCAAAAGACTGGGCCAGCATCAGAAAAGGAAAGAACAAAACTCATTTCCTAGTTTATCAATTTCCTAGAAATTTGCCTTTGACAGAGGAACAATCAGGTGTTAAACTGCATTCCCACTAGAATTGTTTCATCATAATTAAGGATGTGCACATGGATGTACAAAGGTACCCAAAAATGATATTAGTACCAAAGCTAAGGGTATCCTTGCCAAAGAAACCCAAAAAAAGTTATTAACTGGAGCCAAAAGAGCTTCAGGTGGCCAGGCTGACTCACAACCACCATCTTGACAGAACAAGAGGAAAGACTTACCATGATGAAGAAATTAACAGAATGGATGAGCTATGGATTCCTTCTGAGGAATAAAAAAATATAGAGGCAGAATTCTTCTTTACTAGGAACCTAAAACAGAGAGAGCAATTCTTGGGGAATGGTTAGGAGATGGTTTGAGGCTTCAGAAGAGTACACAGAGGTCTCAGAAAATACTAATTGCAAATGAACAAACCATCCCATGTGTATGAAATACACCAAGAGGTCCAAAAGATAAATACTGAGAATAAAGGCCAAAAAACAGGGCAGGAGAGAGACTGAGGAATTTTATAAAAGTTTCTAAGCAGCACTTAAAATAATCATGGTTGTTATTTTTCACAAGATAATGTAAAAGTCAGAACACGCACAGAAAAGCAGAAAAGATTAATTAAGATAGTCCTAATAAAGTAAGACTAATTTTGAGGGTGTCAATGTGAAGAAACCATATAAGTAAATTAAAGAATGGACACAGAAAAGCAGATATATTTTTGTTAAAACAAATGCAATTATAGAAAGATCAAAAGAATATTTTACTGAGCTCCTCAATGCTGAAATTCACAAAAGCAAAAAACAATCGGCCTTTTTCCAGACAGCTGAGCCATTTGTGGAAGAATGAAATTGTGAAGAGCTTCAAGAGGCAATCAGAATACTGAGGAGTAACAAAAGCACCAGGTGTGAGTAATCTTGCCACCCAATTGCCAAGAACAAGAGGGGAAAAGGAAGTCAAACACTTTATAGGGCTACTTGGTTGGTTTGAGTTGGAGGAAAATTTTCAAGCACAAAAAAAAAGCAGATATAAGTTGTATTTGAGTTGGAGGAAAATTTTCAAGCACAAAAAAAAGCAGATATATGTTGTATTTGAGTTTTAAAACTTAAAATTAAATATACTAATTTTACAGAAAACTAATCTGATATTGGAGAATAGCATTTGGAAACTTTAGCTTAAAATGCTATTTTGAAAATCAATTACAATACATCAGCATGTTGAACGTGTACAGAACTACAAATTTAGGCTTTTTCTGTTGGATTTTTTTTGTTCCATTTTTAATTGAATTAAACACACATATTCTATTAAAACTGAGAATTTAAACAGAACTCTGGTTCTGATTTTAAGAAGCTAAACAACTTCACAATTGATAGCTCATCCCCTTATTGAAAATGAGCAACTAACCTCATTGGACATGAGGTTCCTTGATTTAACAGAATTTCAGCAGTACAATTCTGCTTTTACTGGTGGGAGTTCTGGGAGCAGATGAAGGGGAGCAGAGCAGAGTAGAGCCCACCACCTGGCTGGCACCATACAGATGGAACAAGGATATGGTACAGGCTTCCAGATCACACAATTCACAGCTCTTTGGAGCAGTGTGACAGCACACACTGCTTTACAAGTACTTTGTTCCTGTCAGCAGGACTTCCATATGGGGACTGCCATGTTCCCAATGCACCCGTTATACCACTTGCTGAAGAATGCTCCATTTTGAGTCTTTTCAAAATCACATCCTGGTGGCCAAGTTCAATGTCTTTAATACCTTTCCTTGATAGTTTTCAACTGGCTGAAGTAGTAAAGAAAAACATTTCTTAGGACTTCTAAATATAAGGGCCAGGCACAGGGGTGTAGAATAGCATCATTGTCTTAGCATCCTCAACACTGGATTTCTTTCCACATTGAGTTTGTAAGGTTTTTTTCTTGGTTGGGTTTTTTGAGTTGTTGGGTTTTTTTTTAATCTTGGTTTGGTTTTTATTTTGTTTCTTTTGTCAGGGATCAGTGTTTGCACCTGCTACTTAGTCTGACCCTCAGGAGTTATTTAAGCCTCTTCTTTTTTTTAAAAAAGGGTGTGTGAACTGTTTGAAAAGTGATATTCAAAAAGATCTATGCAAGACATTTCCCATGAATCTTCAAGAAGTATGAATGATGGCTAAGTCATTAACCAATAAAACCTGCAAGGTCAATTTTATTATACAAATGTGTAACAGACCGTGTAAATAGTAATTAAACTCTCAATTTTTGGAAGTTGTTATATTGCTTTCTTCTTGAGACATTCAGGAGGGATTTTCAAACGCAGACGCTGAAACCCAGAGATCTCCACTGACATATGCAGCAAAATGATAATTGCTAAGCCCTTATACAGTGGTGTAATAGTACAGTACTAGCAAGTACAGTAATGCAACACTCCTATGTCTAAACATGAGTATTGACACATTAATTCCAATCACATTTTGGTGCAAAGGTTGCACTGACTCCCATCACACGTCACTATCTAATGAGATGAGATACGTGAAAGAACAGCATAATGTCTTAATTATACTTTATATGCATGTGTTTTATATCTTGACTTTTAACATCCACAGAAAATGGAGTCATGGAGAAATTGCAACCCCAAACCTACCCTGTCACTTCAGGCCTCACACAGAGGTCTTGATGACCTCCAAAGTGAGAAAAAGTTATTGTCGCATAGCATTTTACCAGACAGGTATATTTTCCTTAAATTCAATTTCTGGTTCTCCCAAAGTGAATCAATGTAATGAAACCACCTTAAAATAATGATTTTGAGGAAGATAGCTAGGTTAGAACCTGATACAACATCCCAATATGATAATTTTGAACATTTTCAGTGTTATCCTTATAAGCACTTCCAGAGAGATTACTTCCATTTATGCAGACAATACTGGTTTGGGTTAGTTTCCCAAATTGTTTACATTGTGATACAGGTTTGTACTGTTTTTAAAATAATTTTATCTCCATTTTAAAAGACTGTGGAAAATGTGAAGAAAAATTGAGTGAGCCAACATAGTAACAATACTGTTTTGTTTATGACTCCCACGTCTATTTTGCTTTATGTTTACTTTTTTCCTAATGCTGTGGAAGTATCAAAGGATATGCTAATGATAAGGCACAGTGGCAGTGACAGATAACACTTCAAAGGTGAAACACATAATTCTCTAATAACCTTGATAATGTAGTCACCTTCCCTGAAACACACAGTACAAAGTTACTCCTTTTGCATTGCACTACTCAGCCTTAAAAACTAAGAAATAAACCTCATATTTCATTTTTGTTCCGTTTTGGTTTTAATATATTTAGAGCTAAAACTTATTTGGCAGTATCAGTTATTCAAATTGGATAGTATTTTGTTTTAGATCCAACTGTTAAAAGGATAAAAGATACCTAAGCACTGTAAGACAGCTAATTGTTTTCTGCAGGTATACAGGTAAAGCTGTACAAAAATATCCATTCAGCCAACGTAAATTGCAGTATTAAATTCTTTAGTTTTGAGTGGCAATTGTTATATTCAAATATTGTTTATGTATAAAGATCAAAACTTTAAAAACTATGTGGTTTCCTCTGCTGAGATGTCTAACTATTTACATCCCCAGAGTACCTTGGAGTCATTCACTTCTCAGCTCATTTAACAGATTTTACACAGATTTCTTCCACCTCAATTAATATTGCCTAAAACACTACAAACTGTGAAATTCTCCTACGTTTAAGAGAAAATTTTCCAACCAATCTGCACGTAAGAACTACCACCTTTATACTATAACATGAAGCACTACACTCTCTTCACATGACTTCACATTTTGTAACCAGAAAGCATATTTTACTCAGTTCATTCAGTGATTCATTGTTTTGTCTTCACACATTATTGTAGGTGAACGTTTTAAAAAGCTTTCCTGTAAAAATTCAAATTCTGAGGAGCCTGTGTTTCAAGCCATCTATTAATATTATTAAAGCACAGATTTTCAAATAATTATAATAATGAGAAATTTATCTATACTGACCAGTTAGTGTTTAAACAAAAAAAAAAGGCAAAACCTACAAGAGACCTTAAATAGGTAGCAAAATATCTTGATTTTTAATTTGAATATGTTCAAATTGCACATTTCAAACCCAAACCAGAATATCATACTACCTCTAACACCACACAGGAGTACCAGCACGTTAAATTGGAGCAGTTCACTGGCCTCTCACTTCTCACAAATACTCACTTTCCCTCTTCCCAAAAATATGATACCTATGCAACAGTTTAATTTCAGTAATGTCATTTGAGTTGATGTTGCCCTTTAGCTGTTCCTTTTCAGTCATTTATGTGCTTTACTTAACCTACACATTAACTTTGTACACAGTGCAAAGAGCAAGGACAAAGAGAAGTGCTTTGTACTTAGAGTGGACAAAAGGAAACATTGAGCCTATTTGCCATGCATTCCTGTTAGAGTTTATTCTACTCTTCCAAAAGGTAAACCTGCCTCCCACCAGCTTTTATTGTGGAAAGTTGTGCACCACAGGAATGAAGCCATTAATGACACTTTTCACACTAGAACTGCATATTTTTCACATCCATTTCAAAATCTCCAATAGCAAATTAAAAGTTATTTTTTTCAGAGTTCCTGAATTCCAGGATTTCAAATCAAGATTTAGAAGTTTGGGAACACCAAGACAAAACACTACCAAGGACCCCACTAGCTCTGGGTCAAGAAACAGAGTTTTTTCAGTCTAGAATATCCTCCTTGACATCCTTCTCATTGCCCACCAAACAAAAGTCCACTCAGGATGGCCACAAAAAATCACTTTCCCAAAAATTATTGTGAATCTTTCACTTGTTAAAAGCTCCAAACTTACGTAGGGTTATAGCAAAGGAGTCTGCATGACTTGGTAGCAGACAGCTCTGTATCAGCAGGATCGTGCAGCTCCTTGACACGAGGGAGCAAGCACACAGTTGTCTGAGTATACACAGACTTTTTGGAGAATTCTGCATGGGTGGGGTTGTTTTGGTTCTTTCATTCTGGTTCCCTAAGGAGTAATAAGTAAATAAAAACATAAAGATTTCAGAATATATTCTATTGAGCTACTAGGATAAAATAATCATCCACACAGATGCTTTAACAGGACTGAAAGGAGCCAGTTGTGTCAGAGACATGGAAATCATTCCAATTTTGATTTCATGTCAAGTGCTAACAGAGAACTTCAGAGCAGGTGTCTGTGATCCAGCCAGTGCTGCCCTGCTTTCAGAAAAATTTGTCTTCCCCAGAAGCTCCTTTTAACTCATAAATCTCTTATCCAGCATACAGGTTCAGGGACTTCACAGCCAATTAATTCTGTCCTTTGATGTGAGAGAAAAATCAAACCTTACTGTCTCTACAGTCTGACTATGGATAAGGGCAAACAAAACCAAACAAGCTGCTCCTTCAGGCAGCAGGGAAGGTGCACTGGGGAGAGGGAAGGTTTAGGAATAGCATGCTTTGCTCATTCAAAATGTAGGAAGATTAATATCCCAAACACATTTACTATAGTTGCATTCATGGAATTATCAAGGAACTGTCTAGAGAGCAAGTGCAGAGATCCGTAGATCCTTCCTGGCTATGAGGGTTACTATCAGCCAGGAGAGCTCCAGAGATGGAAGAGAGCTCTCTGCAGCAGGCAGGTAACTATGGAAAGCAGCACAGCTAAGGGAGGAAATGCTAATTCTGGCCTGGTTTATTATCAGCTTGAAGTAATGAAATGAGCCAGGGTGGCATTTCATCCTTGAGGTTTAAGGTTTATTTTCAAATCCAAAGAAAATTAAGCTCAGGAATACTGTGAACTCAAGATTGATGGATTTCACAAAGCTTACCCCCAAAATTAATAAAGACCTTGGTGGTATTCTTTTCTTTCTGTTTTAATTAAGTGATTTCCAGATAGAGTAGATCTGAGTATTCAAATGAAAGGATACACCAAATCTTATTACTAGTTTTGCTGTTCTGAAACTCCAGTGAGAATTTTACTATTTCCAGAACCTCTATATTTTTGCCTATTTTTTTGTCTTGTTCTGAAGCAAACTTGATGCCAATTCCAGAAGATGGAGAAAGTTCTATACAGAATTAATTTCAGCTGCAATTCCCACTTCAAAGAATCTCTTTGAAGGTAGTACATGCAGCAGATTTTACATTCTCAGAACATATGCATCACTGCATATCTACTTTGCCTGACAGTTTAAGTGAGACATTTAAATATTCTCTCTTGACTGTGGTATTCCACATTTCACCTAAGTCTCACAAAATCCTTTGCTGTTAACGTTTTCCTCCTGTATCACACAGTACCTATCATGACACATTCCGAATTCTAAGGAACATCCACAGAATAGTTATGCCCTATGGCAAAAGTCAGATTAATTGCTACAATCAGAAAAAGATTCAAAACACAGCCTGGGGACCACTTTGCAACACTATCTCTTGCTATTTGCCAAAGGCAAGTTTCTGGGGGGTGAAAAAGGGTTCTTTATGAACCCTCAAAATTATCAGTACAAAAACTAAAGAAAAGGAAATAGCCCTCAGGTCTAAAATTAGAGCTTGATTTAAAACACAAACTAAAAGTACAAAGCTGAATTTGTCAAAAATTAAACTCAATTAAAAAAAAATTGTCAGGGTTTTTTTTGAGTGTGCAAGAAGAGAAAGGCATTTCTAGTAAAGTTCTGATGAAGCTTGAAGGTTGAAGACTTGATCCAGTTGGCTGCCCATGATACACAGGACCATAAGACCTTGGTCACTCTAAGCAAAGCTTATGATCATTACTGTTACATCGCTCTCATATTGTGATGTCATTCACTACACCACAATACCACTTGTGCTCACCTAAAGAGAAAATTATATACTCTTTTTAAAAAAAAAAAATTGTATTATAAGATTTCCAATACCTTCCTTGAGCATCAAATTAAATGAGCAATTTAAAAAATAAGGTCTGTATACAAGTTTTATTTCATCCTCTTCCCCAACTAAACATGAAGCTTGACCATCTGTAATGCAAAAATTAGTTCCTTATTCCTTGTAAAGGTGGGATTTGCCCAGGATTTTTCATGTTTTAAAAACATATCTAGTTTTCTACTATCTTACATCTCAGAATCCCACCATTTTTAAATAAAATAGCTAGCTGTTTTCTGCTTTGTCCTACATATTTTGACATCAAAAGGAATGAGATAGAATAGAAATATTGAAAGTGTCATTGAGCATTAATGGGCAAGGAGGAAAGTACTGTTTAAGACAACTGAAGCACTGAAAGGGCTTCCCAAGCTCTGTAAAAGCTTTGGAGAACCCTCCAGCTCTGCATTGAGATACTGAAAGTTAAAACAGGGACTTGAGTTCCTTTTCAGTTGTCACACTTACCGTGTGATATGGGACATTTAAACTTCTTACAACTTATTAAACAAAAATATAATTTCTTTATTCCTTAAAACCTAAATAGATTGAAAACTGAGGTTTACAACAAGTCTTGAGATCTTCAGGGATGAGGAGATAGAGAAGTGTAATTTTAGCAGAATGACTGAGGGCATTACAAAAGCTGGGAATATCTCCTTCGTTAACAACAAGATTATATTAAGTTTAAAAATTTAAACCCCATGTAACTTTTATTTGATATTTATGGAGCTCTTCCTCATGACCACAGGCATTACCCAACTGCCAGTGGTACAAGGCCTAGGTGGAGCATTTTTAAGAACCATAAAACTGCATCCTGTTACAATATTGCCAGTACCTGGGAATGACCAGGTTTATTTACGCTGGAATTTGATAGGACAACGGAGCCCCTCTCCGCGGAGGCTGCCAAGTTATGATTCACTAAGCAGAATCAAGGTTAGACCCAGATGCCAATAAAGATTCATTAAGTATGAAATACAATATCAGCAGTGTCTTTGTAATGACCTGAACTCTAATTTTGGCTCAGAGTACTCCAATTCCCCAATGAAAGAAAGGCAAAGTGGAGCAATTTAACAGCTTTTAACCACAAATGTGATAACATGTAAAACATTTGAAAAGATATTGGGAGCTATATAAAAGTGAGAGCACGAAAGAAATACACAGCATTGCACCTTAATAGTGCTTACTTAGATTTTTCTGCATTTATCCTAGTGCATTTTCCTAGTTATTTTAATGTTATTATGATTTCTACACCAAAACAATACCTTAAAATTATTTCCACCATCTAATTCATATAGAGTGCTATAGCAGAAGACCAAAACATTTAGCTAACACAACAGAACCTAGAGAAAGGAATAAGATTTACACATGATTTTTCTATTCTCAACTCATCATAAACAAATAGCATGAGAAACAATTAGGTAGTAAAAAAGGAAGGCTGGATTTTCAGAAGGAGAATTATGTCAGAAGAAATACTGAGGTTGGCATGCCCTTTTTAGAAGGAAACAGAAATAAAACAATAAAAAAAGCTTACAAAGTTGATGTATTAATAGTTTTGTGTTTTTATTAAATTTTATAGGCTGTTTTCAAGTCAGTAGGTTCCATTTGCTTGTCTTCCAAGAGGCATTATAAGCAACCAATAGTGAAATTAGACTGAGTGAAATCTAACCCTGGATATAATTTTGTGTTCTTTTACTTTAGACCAAAATTTAATTTTCAGCCCAATTTAGATTGCAGTACAATTAATTTCTGAAGTAACAATCACCATATCACTTTCTCATTTCACTTCTTAAAGAATTGGTTCTTTGTAACACAAATAAGGGGAACAAAATAACAGACATTTACAGCAGATAACTGAGCCTTTTCTCCTCCAGAACATTTTCTTAAACTGATGTTTACAGTCTGAAAAGATATCTTTCCTTGATACTGGCATTAATAATATGTGAAATATTTTACATGATTTAAAAAAAAGCACTTAAAATCTATAATTTTTTTATTAAATTTGGATAGATTTTTACATGGGGGTTTTCTACACTGGAACTTTACAAAATCACAAATTAACCAAAAGCTAAGAGCTGATGAATTTTATTATCCCCTTTATTTATTTACCTCTTCACACTGGGCATTTATAAGCCGTGAAGAAGAAATAAAGTGTATCATCTACACTGGTACCCACAAGGATTCCTGCCTTGTGAGATTAGCATGAACAGCATGGATTTGTCCTGAACGAGAGCAAACCAAATATAGGGGTTCTATCACAGAGCTTCTAGCTCAGGACCAGCACTAAATTCCCCTTGAAGAAAGGCACAGTATTTGTGGCTACTTATAAATTCCATGGTCTTTGTATAAATTCTGGAACTACATTGCAGGGTTTATATTTACACCTGGAATGTTGTGAATCCTCCTGAGTCTGTGCTATACAAAATAATCAGAATAATGCGAGATCAAGTTTCTTTATGACTGGAAGAGCTACATTATACCACAATTCTCAACTTTTTTGCTGTGGAATGAAGCTATTTAAGGTTTCATTTTATCAAGAATAATATACGAAAGGCATCTCATTTTCACTTAGCTCTGCAATTTTAGGTGAAATCTTTTAGTTATATCACACAGAAAATCTAGAGTTTGTGTTGACTACATTCTGTATCACTTTAACATTGGGAATCCTCAGAAGGAACAGCTGGACTTTTATGATTCTGCAACTAAAGAAGATAAAGTTTTTCCAACATTAAGATGGCTTTCTTAGGGTATAGACTAATTATAAAAGTTAATCTACTAAACTAAACCAAAACACTACACCTTAAGTCTTTAGTATTCTGTATAAGAAACACTGAAAATCCAAGTAGATTCAGCTATATTCAGTTAGCTTGACTGGTTTTATTTCAGTCATCATTTCTAGCTTTCTGAAAGGGCATAAGCCTCCTTTCCAAACCCTTACCTTCAAACCAAATATCTCAGTTATACACAAAATAGGGCTCGTGACTTTGGCATCTGGTTCATTGTTATTGACAGCTGTAAAGTCTCAGTGATCTAGTTCTGAGGAACATTTGCTTTACTTTTGTTATGCAACACTCTGATTTTCTCCTGAACATTGCTTTGGGTCTGCACAGAGAATCCCTCTCTGGACAGAAAAGTAAAAGTTAAAGATTCGGTATATGGTTGTGTCTGACACCACATCAGACTGATCTGAGCTCAGAAAACAAGACAGTGAATGAGAAAAGAGGATAAAAGCCAGAAACATGGAGCATTTTGTAAAATCATAGAATGGTTTGAGTTGGAAAGGACCTTAAAGCCCATCCAGTCCCACCCCCTGCCATGGGCAGGGACACCTCCCACTGGATCAGGGGCTCAAAGCCCCATCCAACCTGGCCTTGAACACCTCCAGGGATGGGGCAGCCACCACTGCTCTGGGCAACCTGGGCCAGGGCCTCAACACCCTCATGAGAAAATATTTCTTCTTAAGACCTCACCTCAATCTCCCCTCTTTCAGCTTAAAACCACCCCCTCATCCTGTCCTTGCACTCCCTGAGAAAGAGCCCCTCCCCAGCTTTCCTGGAGCCCCTTTCAGTACTGGGAGGCTGCTCTAAGGTCTCCCCAGAACCTTCTCTTCTCCAGGCTGAACAACCCCACTCTCCCAGTCTATCCTCATACAGGAGGTTCTCCAGCACTTGAATGATCTCCGTGGCCTCCTCTGGGCAGAAAACAAAATATAATATTCTAAAGATTATACCAATTCCCAAAGAACAGTACCATAAGCTCAGCAAACTACTTGACAGAACATAAGAAACAGGACAAAACCGTGGTGGCTTTGTTTGTTCCTTCGCTGTTGAGGGGTTTGTTGTTGTTTGAGGTCGCTTGGAGGTATTTTGGGGGGGTTTGGATGTTTTTTTCCATCTTATGACAATCAGTTTTTAATGGGCTTCTTAACTAAAGGTTGCCCATCAGTATATTAATTAGCCACCTATGGACTCATCTTTTATGAATCAATCCAATCCTTTATTGAATATCAGTCAAAAACAAAGATCAAGAGGTTAGTGATTTAATTTCTACATCATGAGCATGGAATTATCTAAAAGCAAAAGGAAAATAACCATTCCCATTTCTATAATGATTCATAGTGACATTTAAATGGAAATTGCTTAATTCACAAATCAAGGCAGTATTTCCATTTTTATGTCAAAAATATTTGCATTAAAATAAGATAATTTAGTTGTCTTAGACCAATCTCAAAAATAACACTGCAGTACTATTTTTCCATATGAAACACCTAAGACTCCATAAATATTATAAATATAACACAGTTAAGATAAATGCAAAATTAATGACTCTTGAATTACTAATTTACTGGCACATTTACAAAGTGCTAAATTATCATCTCACCAGTAGATACAGGAAATGAGTGATAAAAATATGATTTTCCTGACAAAATTCAGATTTTTCAACATAATGAAAAATTACAATATAAGCCAATCTCTTTTAATTACATATTTTTTTTCTAGTCTGTTCAGTGTGTTAAGGAGGACAAAAACCCCCTTGTTGTTCTAGCCCCAAGGGGTACCAAAATCAGAAACAAATGATGAAACAAAGTGAGGTACAAACTAGCAAATAAAGATGTTTACTAGTGTTGTACCTTAAAGTGTCCCCTGCCTATGCCAAAAAATTTACCATTTAAAGTGGTTTTAAATACTGTCTTATCCATACGTACAGGATTCAAGAACTAACCTCAGATATCCTGCAGGGGTTTTTTTCCCACATATATAATAAATTGCCCTGTAATCCTTTTTGGGGAGATTTCAGTGTATTGCCCACGCTTTGAATAATATGGGCAGAGTGATGTGAAAATACATGAAATCTCTAAGTGCAGTCTAAGTGCAGCATAGTTTGCTTCTCCAATTCCAGTTGATTTTCAAATCAATGACTCAAAGGCACAGAACAGTTATTTTTTTTCTTGCATATAATGTTTCTGTTGCATTTTTTTCATTGCACTGAAATGACCCATCAGAAACACAGGGCAGAAGATTTTTCTGTAATGTAGCATTTCTGTGCCACAATGATTGCTGTAATTTAACCTTTATAATAAAAAAGATTCATCAATAAAACTTCAATTTATAAGATTAGTTTGGAACTGTTTATTTCTTCCACAAAACACCCTTTTTTTGTTATGATTTACTGAAACAGTTCATCCTCCTGGAGTTCTTGGGCAGCACTGCCAGAAGCAATCATCTGAGATATGTTGTCCCAGCTTAAAGGACAGAGAAATGTGTTTGACCCAAGAACACACAGCTATATCCATTTATATGAACAGTAAAATAAGCTATAAAGTGTTCTCTATAAATTATTGTTTGTTCCCTTCAGTGGTACTAATTTTAAAACATATACCAAGGTTAAAGTGGCATAGTTACATGGTATTGAAAATCAGGATGCTACCTGAAATAACTACACTGTTGTTCTTGCTGTTGCTACAGCATCACAGTAACAAAATGACGCAACACTTAAGGAGAAGTCTGAACACGAGTTACACATTGTTCTTCCTTCCAAATGTAAAATATCACAAAACCCCACAAAAACTACACTGCCACTTCCCTGTCCCCAGGGATTTTAACTTTGCATCTCCTCAAAACAGAAAAGGACAAGCACAGGTGTCGCGTTCCGTACCTGCTCTTACCCAAGGGCTCTACAGCACTGCTCTACGGTGCTGTGCTTCTCAGCTCTTCTTTCCACAAATACCAACTCTGCAACGTGAATGTTTTAAGATCCTTTTGTCTGTGTACTTGGAACAAATTGCCTGGACAGTTTCACTAAACCTCACAATTAGAGCCCATCTTCAGAAGTGATTTGAAATCCATTTTATTTATTTTCAAGCGCATTTTAATCGATCAGTAAAGACAATCAACAGCAAGGCTATGCTTTGAGTAGAACTCCACCCACCCTTCCCATCACCCCTCAAGCTGGTTGATTTCCAGTGTCACAACCTGAAGTGCCATCAGAACCTGTGTATTATGCGATTCAGGCTTCAGTGGGTTTATGTTGTTCCCAGGATGTTGCCCTCTGCTTAGCAAAAGCCTCAAATCTAACAACTGATAAGCGCTGCACGAGCCCGTTTGCCTTATTCCCTCAAAACCTAAAAGTTCCAAAGCTTGCTTCTTTTTCCTGAAGCTCCAGGGACTCAGGTTACTCATTTGAAATGTTTTTGAACAGACACCTACAGCTCAAGATAAAGAGCCCAGCTTTCTACACTAATATGCATAAGAAATTGGTTATCTACAAAGGGTGGGAGGAGGAGATGCTCACCTACAGCAGTACAGAAAGCAACAGCTAAAAAGATTCAGCACAGTAACACAATATCAGACCTAAAAGATCTCATTTACACACAAGTGATATGACGAGTTCCCTAAACAGCTGCACAGTTTGTTTAAAAAACATCCAAACAAACAGGAAGGTGGTTCAATATGGCTTTTAAGTCATCACTGCCACCTCCACAAGAAAAACAAAGGCAGTGTTCATCAAATGATCCTCCCTGTGCTTTGCTGTTACAAGTATTCATCTCATGCAATGAACAAAATCTGGCCTGGATAATTCTTCAGTCTTATAATTCTCAGACTTTTCCCTGGCAAAGCCACACAAACATTTGCCACAGCACAACAGAGGGAAAGGAAAGGCAATGGAGAAAGGAGAGAGGAGCAAACACCTGTGGCACTTGATGGGGACACTTCTTTTTGAAGAACCAGTGCCAGCTTGTGAGCACATCAAAGTACAGGCTGACAAACAACTTGAGCTGTTTTCTTAGTATTCATCAAAATTAAGATTTGTTTTAAACTTTTGAAGTTCTAGTTCCAGCATGAAGTCTGATGTTTTATTACAGCTGCATTTCACACAGTTAAAACACACTTCAAAACAAGAATCTTAGATAAAGGTTTCTGTTAACTCACTCTCAAAAAAAAAACCTGTTTTCCAGGGAAAAAAGAAGCATCTCTCCTCACTTTCAATCTGTTTTCATCTCTCAAAAGCCCTTCACATAGCACTAGGCCAGTCATGATAATCCTGCTCTCCTGATATACTCCAGCAGAAGTTGTGACCACCTGAAATTCAATGTGGTTGTGAAGTCTCTTCTCCCCAGCCTTCACTGGAAGCTGCCTAGAAAGATTAGAGCCCAAACTCTTTAAAAGCACACTGCTAGAGTCCACTTGGCTTTCCACTCTTAAAGAAACTGTTCAACTGGGGGAAGGATTGTGATGGGTTTATTGTATAAACCTAAAAATTACATAAATCTAGCCAAATAAAAAGATAAAAGTAACTGCACCGCTCAGGGAAAATGGGATGAGACAGAAACACTTTTGAACAATAACTTAAAAATCCTCTAAGTGAAAGATAAAATAACCATGCTGACCATTGCTGTTTGCATTTGGAATACATAATTAGTTGTTAGAGATGACATAACAAATGAACTAAGCTGAAGGTGTTTTAGATCACACAGACATCTTCGTACCTAATTACACTGAAGTCAAACAAACTCAAGAAAGGTGGGAGTGAAGAGGATAAACGGGGCATTTGCCTTCAGTTATCTGTGTAGGAGTTTCTCTCACAATGGTGCTCCAGTGACAGTTATGATAAGGTAATGTAACTGACCTAACACAGTCTGGCTGGAAGCTTTATCACAAATAAAGAGCAGAGTGAAGAATTAAAGCTATTAAAAAATATTAATGAATTCTCTTTACAGGCCTTTTCATTGAAAGGCTTCTGAATGCTTTAAGAGCTTTATGGAGGAAGGCTTGCAGCAGTTTCAGGCAGGTGCAAGAGGAACTGCAGGCAGCCACCAAACTGTTTTGCCACCAGGTTATTTGTAGCTTCAGCACAGCCACCTTTTGAGCAGATAGTTTGAAATTTGGTGTTTGGGATCCGATGTACCTACTGACCCAGCTACAGGGTGAGGCAGGACTAGTGGTCAGCTGGGTGTGTTTGGGAGATGAGCACCAAACTACAAGTGTAAGAACACTGTGGTCACCCAAAGCACACCACAAGCTGAGAGGAGCACACTTCAAAAACTTTACAGAGTCAGGGCTGTACCATTTTGTTCGTTTCTCAAAATGAAGAATCACACAGAGATGCTGCTCTGTCTCCTACTCAAAACATTGAGAAATGACCATTTATTAAATCCCTCCAAGAAAACTATTAACAGCCTGTTCCTTGTTATTGCTCCCAGCATTCCCTCACATTCCATAGACCTAGCAGAGGAATTTGGTGTCATTCATGCAAGGAGAAAAGGAAGCTTGAAAACCCACTCTGTATGAATGCAGGTTATGCCAAATTGAGTATTCTCTTTGAGAAGATATCTTAGTTTCATTATCTAAGCATTAAATTGAATGTACATAAGATTTTGGAAAACAGGCTAATGTTACATGACCAGCAAGCAAGCTACAGTGCATCTTCCAACAGAATATTTCTAATCAATTAATAATAAGTAAACATAATAAGTAAACATAATAAGTAAACATAATAAGTAAACATAATAAGTAAACATAATAAGTAAACATAATAAGTAAACATAATAAGTAAACATTAACTTAAATAAGTAAAAAAAGTGAGCTGACTAAACATTATTTGTTATTTTTTTTATTACCGAAAAGTACCAGCATTTATAAAATTTAGGAATAATTTGAAGTGCTCAGTCTAACTCACACATTGAACAGCAAGTTGGACAATATGACTGTTTTTATTAAAATAATTAATGTTGATGTAAAATATTAAAATATGCTAATACTCTAAAACAGTGATAAAAAAGAAGGGTACATGAGGCCAATTTACCCTACTTTATTCTTCCCAAACTACTTTACTGTTTTCTTCCTGCTGTGTTGGAAAGCTATTTTATGTTGATGGCAAAGACTGAATGTTATGTACTTTTGCAATGAAGTCTAATACAAGAATTACTCTGAAGTGGCTGGTTTGATTTTTCTCCCTGCCTGTATTTTCAGATAAGTGTTCTGTATTTGAATGTGCTATCTTTAAATAGTTTTCCCTTCTTTTCTCAGCACTGAAGATGAAACCATCATAATAGTCTCCAGCAGCTAATGCTTTTAAGTTTTCTCTACAAGTCTTTATTTTCCTTCCTTTTTTCTCGAGTATTTTTTTCTAAATTTGAACTTCCAGAATAATAAAAATATGAACAACATGATGCTCTTTCCTCAAAAAATGTACCTTGCAAGTTTATAATTTTTTCTTTAATACATATTAGCACTCAGGCTGAAAAGAGAAAATTCATCCTGAGCAGAGGAAGAAGGTTGATTTACCAAATTTTTTTGATGTAATTAAAGTCTTCGCAATGAAGGCATTCCTGAGCTGTTAAAAATGGATTATTAAGTGGCAGATGAATGATCTCCCTGAAGTTTTTATCCATTTTCTTCTCACTCTGTGGAAGCTGCACACGGAGAAACTCAAAAGCAACCGAGTTTTCCAGGTTCAGCCTCTCCCCCCCACCCCATTTAAGGAAGAGCTTTCTGTAGACTCAGCTAATCTGGGTCGTAGGACATGAAAGAGTTCGATAAAGATTTAATCAACACACTTGTGCTCCCTGCTATGATTCAGAGGGGTCTACAGACAAAATCCCTAACTTCCATTAAACCTTTCTATTCCATTACACAGGTAGTACAGGTACAAGATAAGCTGATTGCATCTTTTCCCTTCATTCCTTTTGTTCACCAGCAACGTGTCCAAGGTCAGCCTGGACATTCCTATTGCAGCTGTGTGACAGGAATGAAGGCTAAGAGAAACCTACCCAGGCTTCAATCCAAAACCTTCCCCTGCCCTTTCAGAATTCATAGCAGCTTCTATCACAAATACACAGATTTCTTGGGAAGTTCAAAGAACTAAAAAGCAAAGATCAGGATTTATCTGATCTGCACAAGAATGGGGCTGGCTAACGCTTCGTTTGTTGAAGATCCTGGCAAATGCAAACCTTAATTCCAATGGCAATAAACAAGAAAAATATTTGCTGTGCCTTGAAATATTCTTCAAGCTATGACTGTCAAGGTTATGGATCAAGCCAGTGAGTACTACACTGACTGTCAATGGATTACTCACCCTCTTTTCATTTTCCAGTGCAGTCTAATTTGCCAAAAAGTAAATAAAACTCCTAATGCCTTCAGCACAGAATTCATCAGATATACGAAGGACACCAGTAGAACTACAAGCACAATTAAAAAGATACCAAAAGTAACTAGCAACAATTACAGTTAAAAAAACTAAATGTGAATAAAAAACATTGCTTAAAACTTTTACATTTTTGGCAGTAATTAGCCCAATTGTAGCTATTTATTCATTAGGTCTTTATTCTGTAATTTAAAACTATTTATAGTCACACTGAGTTGATTCACTATAATTTCCTTCCACCCACAACCATTTATAATTTTTTCCTCCAGAAATTTCATAAATTGCTGGTATTTTTTTTCCTTTTCCATCTTCTGATAACAAACCACCTGTTTTACTATATTAAAAAATATAATCAGGGGTCAGAACACCACCCACTGAGCAGCACAATTTTTAAGAGTGCATGTTGATACTCATTTTTCTTCCTTCGAATTCTGCAGATGAAAATTAGCTCAATGAGGGAACAGCGTGGATAATGAAAAAGTGTTTATTCTACATTTACAAACAGTGAGCCTAGCAAAGTAATAAGTTTTGACATTTAAGGCCTTTCTATCTTCTATTATATTATGTGAATATGAAATATGAGTATTTGTTCCTCTTCTCAAGAATGTCATTGCCAGTCCAGCCTTGATCAAAGTGATAGAAGATCAGAATAAAAATACAGTGTAATAAAATAGATAATGGACATTGAAGAAATCAGTGCATATTTATAAGTTTAAAAAAAAAACCAAAAAAATCCATAAAACCAAAAAACCCACCAGAATATTCCTCACTGTTAACTCAGTTTTTCTTTAGGCACTGTGGGAAGCCACTATTTTTCACCTTCCAAGTCAACAAATTACAATGTAAATCCTAAACCTCATGCAAAAACGTTCTGTCCCCAGAAAACTCTTTCAATTGTCATAATGACATGACAGTGACCACTTCAATTGCCCTTATTTAACTGCTTTTACAAAAATTCCCCAGCATACAGGAACAAAAAGTTGCCACGCTCTCTGGGTTCCTCTAACCAAGTTCATTTTGCACTCACTACTTTAACCAAAAAATTATTTATTGATCAGGACCACCAGTTTACCAGTATTTGCTTGGAAATATATGAATGCTGTGCATGTAGTTTAATACTTTGCTTACTTATATTTGTATATATATATATATTCAAAAATCAATGGTAAATTTCATGTGTTGATATTACACATATAAAACCCAAAATGTGTGTAAAGATTTGTGCCCACATTTATATACATCCAGATACTTAAATGTGCAAACCAGATATGTGTATGAATAAGCACAAACATTTCAAACATACATTACACTTTAACTGTGCATAAACAGCATCATCCTAATAGCATCTGAAAATAGTCTGAAGACTGGTGTAAAAGTAATTGGTGGAAAAAAACCAAATCCATTTCTCTTCATTGCAAGTGTTTGTTAAATGTAAATGCTGATATTCTGCTCGCTGGAAAAATGTTTGCCTGCATGTGGAAATTCATGATAAAAAGCTTTAAAGTCCCAGGTTTCCCTAGATAAACCCCACTGGCTCACTGATGCATGAATGCACTGAAATTGAATTACTGTACAACAGCAATTACTTTTCACAGTACAGTTATAATGAGAATCAGCTTCACAATGAGCACCAGGTAGCTACAGTAGGCAAAGTTAATAAAAAAAGAAATCTTTTATTTGCATTTTCTTCTGCAGCAACGGCAGTTGCCTTCAAGAAAAATAATCCTTAACACTTGATTTGCCATCTTACCGGTAAACCAACAACCACTTTTTATAGGATTCTCTTTACTTGCAAAGAAAGACCAATGAAAATAGAAATATAGTTGCATAGCTGAAGTTTTAATAATAGCTTTTTTAATATTCCCTAATAACTTATTATTCTTTCACTTTGTTTCTTTTTCACAGCCCTTTATCGTCCTTTGATTTTTTCCTATGAAAGTAAAAGAACCAAAAGCATAATTTTAATTCCATGTTTTTTCACACTCTAGTTTGTTGTAGCAGTCATTTGTTACTGAGCATTATGTCCTTGTGCTCTCTCCTCCTTTAGTTTCAAATTAGTGGAGTCTCTAAAGCATTATAACATCTTTTATTTTTTTTTTAATTTTAATTTAAGACTGATCAAGCACATTTCCTATGAATGAAATCACTGGAAGTCCAGGAAAAAAACCTGAAAGAATACCACAAGTGACAGTACACTACACAAGGGCTCTCAAAGGGTTTATTTGGGTTTGTCTGTAAAATTAAACCCACAGCTGAGCAACACAGGAAACATTTCCACTTATCCTACCTTATGGGCAATAAGGTTTTTTCCTAACTTGAATGTCATAGCCATAAAGGTAAATGGATACATCTACACGTATCACAGAACCAAAACCACTCTTCAGTGGCTTTAGATTAAATCACATCACAAATATTTCAAAATAAAATATGAAGTTGCCTCTCTGAAATTCAATCAAGTGTGGGAGTATTAGGAAGTAAATAGTTAACATGAATATCCTGAACTGAGATAAATCTAAGGTAAATAGTGAACGCTGGGGAGGGAGGGGGGGAAAGTTGCTTGCAAGGGTTTCCATCAGTAAGTAGATGAAGTAGATGACAAAAGGTTATATAATTGGTTTAGCACTTTCAGTATTCCATTTATTTTATGTATCTGACAGCACAAAAATAGGACATTCTGTGATAGGATAATTGCACACTGAAGGGTAATTCAAGCAGGGGATGAATATGATAAAAATCACACAACCAACTAATCACTATGAAAAGTGATGAGACAGAAAGATAAAAATTCAACCAGAATATAAAGGGGGAAGAGGGAGAAGAGAGTTCAAATGTGATTAGTAGCTTCGAGGAAATTAATGTGTTTGAACGCGTAAAGTAAAACAAAAAATATGAAGGCCTTTCCAAGGCATCTTATTTCAATATTTCCAGGTCTTTCTTCTTGGCTTTTTCTACAAATTAAATATTTTATATACTGTGGCTTTCTGAAGAGTTGTCTCAGAGGGTTACATCCATTAAAACCTGAAAAATTATGTTGACTAATATGTTTAATCTAAAAAATATTTTAAACTAAACCATGAATTCTGATGTCTGCTTGAAGCTAATTCAAATGAGTGGTGTCGGGTAACAATTTGGGGTAACACTAGAACATATTTTCTGAGCATTTGGATTAGAAACCTTCCAGTGGTCACCCCATCATTTCTAGAGCTGAGATATATTTAAAAGGTACTTTTCATTTAGTACTTATTCCAACATTACCACCAGCATATCTAAATGAGTCCTCAGAATTCTAGGTTTCAGAGTTGTTAGCACAAGTTTCCATCAAAAGCTGATATAAAAATTCTATTAGTTTAGCATGTGGTGCAGCAATATTTAGTCTCAGCGTGGAGCAGAGGTCCATATGAACTCTAACTCCTGCCTCATCTCTCCAGGTATGAGGAGAAAATCAGCTATCACAGAATCACCTGAGCTGGATGGGGCCCAAAAGGATCACCGAGTCCAAATCCTTTCTCTACACAGGACATGCCCAACATTCACACCGTGTGACTGAGGGCATTGTCCAAACGCTTCTTGTACCAAAGATGGAACTCCTGCAAAACCTACACTGTACCAAAGGATTTTATACTTATCAGGACATGAAATACTTAGTATTACTTGCTACCAGAACCTAAAAGGTCACTCACTGCATCTCTAGCAAGATGGACCACATTGTGTAATTAGGCAAAAAAGTATACTTTATTAGAAGGTACACTAACCAATTTTTTAAATTAAGTAACTCTGTCCAAACCAAGCTTCTAGCTTCCTTTCCAAAACAGGCTCTGGATTTCAGTCACTTTTTCCAGCACTAAAGCCATTTCACACAATACTATATGCATGGTTTAACTTCACAGAATCTGGGCTTATTTTCACTCAGAGCATGGTGGCCTATGTTGATCCTACAGGTTTATTTTTCCGTCCATGAAACACCATCTGCATGAAGAGGCCAAATCAGTTCTAAGCTCTCACAAAGATTAGGAAATATTTTCTACAAAGCTCTATTTGAGGGACAAGCTGCTCTTCCCCAGTATCACTCCACACCAATAGAACAGAGATTTCCTAACCTGCAAGCGTGCAGCTCTCTAGTCACTTCATGTTCTAAAAGAGCGCTGCTTCAAGACTGTTTTTCACACTGTTCTGATCTCAGGGCAGCAGTTTTCTCTGCTAAGGAACAAGGAAAACAAGCTCCCCCAGAGTCAATATACCACAGGCTTCTGGAAGCTGTTGCATACATCTTAAAATGCAGTATTTCTCTGAAAAACAGACTGTAAAAATAGCATTGTGGGGTTCCGTGTTTATTGTCTTTCTCTGCTTCCCTGCCAAGTGTGCTCAATTTACAAGCTGAAATATGTTTTACTTCACTGCCAGCCCAGAAAATTCAACCTCTAAAATGTAGCCAAATTCCTTCTTCCCTTTTGCACCATAACAAATAATAGAAGGCTGAAGGAAAAATTGTATCTACAGTTACACAAATGGAATCCCTGTCCTCGGGTGATGCCTTCAGCTCAACAGTTGAGAGACAAAGACCTTCAACCCAATTGAGCAGACAAATTTGGCTGAAGTAGAGTAGCATTAGTAAATGACATCACCATAATATTGTGTTAGTTGGTTGATAGAGGTGATGTAACAGGAAATACTGTTGCAGCAAGTCACCGAAATTTCTAGCAAAGAATAATGCAAAATGAAAACTACAACAGGAAAACCTGTTATTCTTTAGGACAACTCCTATTCACCATAGCAAAACATAGGAGTCAGAACTTTTTCTGAATGGAAGACAGATCAGAATGGAAGACAAAATAAAAACATACCAAATAAATAAAAAACTCTAAAACCTACAGATACACAGAAAGTTTAGTGTTACTTAACGATCATTGATAAGTTGCTTTTAGAGTGATGTAATTAAAGGAGTTTAGGATTTAGACCCAGTTGAGGTATCTGCATCTTTTTCTGGATTTGAACTAAAGGACAGTTATTCAACTCAGAAGATTCCCTGAAATACTATTTTTGTAACAGTGAGCAGTGAAATTAAGTTTGCTGTGGTTTGATAGTTTGAAATCTAACATTTTAATGCTCGACCATACACAGCTACATTTGACTGAACACAAGTGATACTTTGCAAACTCATATGGGAAACTGGTAGTCCAAACCTAATTACACCCTCTTGTGTTTATCTATTGATGGTATAAACAATTTCTGTCTATTCTCTTGAACACTGATCCTAAAATACTTCTGAACACTTTAGCATTTCCACTTCAGTGCCTTCAATCGCCAGCACAGCCTTCAGGGCAAAGCCTAAATTATATACTTATTTTCACACCACCAAAGGAAATAGTAGATTGATCTGCTGCTTACCCGTACGGCCTCAGACTTTTTATGAAACATTTCTTCCATATTCTTTGCTAACTTTTTCACAAGCTGAAGGCCATCAATTTCTTCTATTGCAACATCTTTCTCATATTCTTTGTATTTCTGGAAGAGAAAAAAAAAAGAAAATAGGGAAAAGTTATTCATAGTGAACCACCAGAGATTTTGACAACTAATAATTAGTTTTATATTACATTTCTGCTGACATTCTTCATTTGTTTCGTGTTTATTTGTGTGACAGAAGGCTGCTTAGTGCCAAGATGCTGTCACAGAGACTGAACAACTGGGTTAGAACTAGAACTCCATTAAGAAAATAAAAGAGAAATATTTATTTTGTGCACTGCAGGAAAATGATAATTCCCCTTCACATTTAAATTACCCTCCCTGCATCTGAACAACAGCCAAAAGAGTGATAAAAAAATCTTCACATCCCATCCAAAATTCATGTAAAACCGGTGATATGCTTGGCAATTCACTGCACCGTAGCAACCTAGAATCCTCCTCCTCCACTGATCTCCTGTAGGTGTCTACTTATTCACAATACTTTCATTGTGAATAATTCTACTGCAAGCTTACCTGGACACTCTTAACTTTCCATGCAAAGAAAACCCTAAATAAAACCACATAAAGATGAGTCTTAATCTGAACGCGAGCATAAAATTATCCTTTATGCAATATGGATGAGCATTACCTTATGTTCCTTTTCACAGTGTGAACAGCTCTCAGACTAAGCACTAAAAATATATTCAAAACATTTTTTACTCTCTATTTTCTATATATCAATCTTTTTTCTTTATCAGTGTTTACAATGAAGCTTGTAAGAATACAATACAAAAAAAAATAATGTAATACTGAGAACATTCCTCTTTCCCACATCATTACACTATAGACTGTACTCTAGGAAGTGATGGCTTTCAGTTTAGTTATTGTTTGCTCAACTCTAAAATATGAACTGAGCTTTGCCTGTTACTGAATCCTTTACCCTTGCTCGCTGGAGGCAAGATAGGAGATTTGGTTTTTTACCCTTCTTGGTCTGCATTCAAATGCCAAAAGCAGAGGTCTGATTTCAACTCCTCAAGTACATCTATGCTTTTATTAACCTCACTGTTCTCCAACTCTGAAAAAAATAAATTTAGGATAACACAGTGATTTTGTCTAAAAGAGAAAAATATACTTTTATTTGCTGGAGAAAATAAAATAACACGGTAGACAAGAGAGGTAAATGTAATTGTAACAAATACAAACTGTGATAAAATGTAGTAAACTATCAATAAATTGAAAACATTCCCAGTTTAATCAGTGATGTCAAAAGTCTGTCCACATCCCACAGGATTTGAAGCTTTGGAGAATTTAAAACTAACGCAACAAAATGCACTCTCATGAACAACTCTCTTATTTATTATGTCAATACAGCAAGTACAAACTTGAACTGCTTATTTCAGGCTGTACAGATCATGTACAACATATCAAGTTCTGATAAAAATGGTTTCCCTCAAGAGTTGACCTTTGAATTCTTAGGAAGTATTCTAAAATGCATCACTTGAAGAGAATGTTTAGAGGTCATCAGATTTATTGATTTAAGCTTTGCCATCAAGCGAAGAAAACCAGGTGCATATTCACTGCATTTATCTGAGAACTGAATGGCACAGTTGAAATCAACAAATTTCCTAGGCACAGAGAATCATACCATACAGTCTATTAGGCTTTTGTGAGAAAGGGTTAAAAAGCCACACTTCTTAATTTTGAGTAACCAGTGTTTTTTAAATTAATAATAATTTACATTCAAAATAGATGAGAATTATTTATTAACTGATAATTTATTGTTTTATAATAAGATAGTACATAAATTCATTTTTCCTTATTTAAATGCCAAAATTTCAACATGAAAAAAATAATATCTTCTGTTTCCTTCAATTTAAGTTCCAGTTGAAAGGACAGCACACATCCTACACGGTGCATGTCTAGTCAATTGTTGGAAACCTTCAAGAACATGTGCAACAAACTAGTATTTACTTGATCTGTAAGACCCTGACAACCAAGAGGTTTACATAATAATAGGTTTATATAATATGTAATTTACATTCATGATTTCATTGCCATAAAAGTATTTCTATTATTTTTTTTCAGTGGAAGGTTCCAGAACAGGAGAAATTATGTGGTTGGAAAAACAGGAGCTGTTTTGGGAAGAGGTGCCAGCTTATTCTGTGCGTGTCTATGCCCTTCCTCTTAGTACTCAACGTGCACGAGGCTGGGAATTTAGATTCAACCTAGAAAGCAGTTGGTTTCATAATAACTATCAATGCAAGAAACCTGAATAACAGCAGATAGTGAAAAAAACCCAAAACTACAATAAAACTCTAACAAAAGGACATATTAATGATGGATTTTTCTTCCTTTCTGTAGAGGTTTTTTGACCTCCAGGCTCTCTAGATTTTACATATTAAATTTGTTTTTAATTTAAATAAAATAAAAACAAAGACATGGTTCCTTCAAAATATATTTGAAATAGCTTTAAAATTAAATTACTTATTTTCTTTTAATATAATCTTGAGAAAACAGCAGCGTGCCACTAGAGTTGCAATGAAGAAAAATGCATTTCAGACAGTGGTGAAAAAACCTAACCTCTGGGCCAGGCTGTCCTTTATATTCCAGACTTGCAAATTACCTTCTAGTACTGCTACTCCGAATGGCTCTTCCAATGGCCTCAAACAGCCATTTCAAATATGAAGCTGATGATTGAGTTCTTTGGGGTTGTTGTTTGGTTTGGGGTTTGGAGGTTGTTGTGGGTTGTTTTTTGTTTGGTTGGGGGGTTTTGTTGTTTTGGGGGGTGTTTTTTTATGAAACTGTTGAATTTTTGTCAATATTCTATAATTTTATTGCAGTAAGAGATACTGAAATATTATCATCAGTAACATACCCACTAATGCATTTGTACTGCAATTAAAGGGAAAAAAAACAGCCTTAATTTTGCTACTAATAATTGACTTACATAACAGAAGCGTAGGAAAGTTTAGTCAGGGTTGGACATTTCTTTAGATAAGTGGATTTCCAGTTGTCTAGAAGATCAAGCAGATACAACTTCTCATTTGCTGTGTTATAAAAAAAATATTTGAAATGCTGATTCCTTCTGCTTGCAAAAATCAGCATTTAGTAAGAAATTCTCCAGAGAGACAAAGACATTTATCATTTGAGAAAGCATATAAAAAAAAATACATCATTTCTTCAGTATCTGTTTTGCCAGATCATTTCACATAAGTGCCAGGGAAAGACAGCCAGTACTTCACTGTCAGAACTTCTAACATTGTTCATGGATTTAGGCGTGAGACTTTTTTCTTCTATGGTAAATAATCATCTAGAAATAAAATACCAGAAAGCAACCTATACAAAAAACAGGTCTGAAGCATTTAGTGTAACGCAATATTTGGCACTGAAAAAATTAACATGAAAAAACAGCAAAAAAAACCCCAAAACCCACCAACCAACCACCCCCCACACCACAAATGAAAACAATGACTAAAAAAAAAACAAATAAAATCACACCAAAAGTGATGCAGTTTGAGTGACCCTCCTGAAGTAAAACATCAAAAAACGCCAGCTCATCCACAGTATTTTTTCCTTCTTGTTTTTTCTCCAGAGAAATATGTTCATTGTGTTCCTGTTTGTATCTCATTCTACCAGCTCTTATCAAAATCAAGATAATTGCTGTTATATATAAAAGTAATTCAAGTTGTTCACAAGTGTGTAAACAGAATCTTCCAACAAGTCTGTGGGTACTTAATATGGAAAAAAATGCAATTATTTATAATGGAAATTATTCCTACTCTTTAGGACTTCCAGAACCAGTAAATATCACTACCATCCCGATTAAAGAAATTTATTTACCCAACAGGAATATTGTAATAATCTTTTAAAAGTAATCTCTTGGTTTGTGTTACGTATTGGGAGTTGATAAATGCCCGAGGTATATTCACAGCCAGAAGCTTGCAGTTGCACATACTTTACAAACGTTGCTATTTGAGAGTGGGTTTGCCACATGCATATTAAATATACATGCATGTACACATTTTTTTTAGGAGAAAGCAGAATCAGCATGTAAATGAAAGAGCAAATATCCATTTAAGCTATCCATTTTTTCCATAAAAAAAATGTTTGGCACATGTCATATGCAAAAAAAAACCAAACAAACCCCCCAGACTAAAACTACTGTCAAATGTTCAAAAGTCTCAATATTGCAAATGTAAAATGAGATTACTGAAACATACACTTTTCATTAAATCATCAATTTTTGCTTTCAATTAATATTGATTTAAATTAATATTGCTTAACTGTTGAAACTTGCTTCAGACTTTCTTCCATGTAAGTCCTAAAGCATCTCCCTTTGGTGCAGAAGTGCGGGACTGAAGGATCTCGTGGGTTAACAGGCTTATTGGAACTATTTTAATTCTATATTCTCCTGACAATCAAAGATAATCAATGAATAAGCCTTCAAGGCTGCAAAAAGCTTACAGCTACCAGAATTTGCAGCTCTTCACGTGGTTTATTTAGTTAAAGACTCAAAAGCTATGTCAGTCTTAAACAGAATCAGTCTCTGTCAACTCTTAACCCCTACACCCACGGATTTCTTTGCCAATGTTGACTTTCCTACCCAAAGTAACCTGGGATTTTTAGGTCAAGTTCTTCTAGATGTAGGGATCAGAATTTTTATTATATACTACATTTATACACATCAAGAACTATATTTTTCTTTCACTAATCCATTCCTCATTGCAATCTAAAAATAAAGCTCACATTTTTTTATACTCTTCTCATTGTATGTTTTTTTTTTTATTTATATGTTATTAACACCACTGCATGAAATTTAAAACAAATCACATTTATTCAGGGTGCTTTAAAAACACCTACACCTTTTTACACTTTGTGAGGGTTTGATTTCTTTTAATTATAAAACCCCAAACCTATAATTTACGTGGAGTAAACTGACAGTGCAGTCACACAAGTTGCTGCCTTACACCATTAATAATTCTGTTGAACTTAAACGAACTATGCTCAGAGCAAGGCTTTCCACCATTATCAAAATATAGCTCTGAGCTTTTTGAAGCAAAACCACGAGTATAAATTGCTCTTGATGTGCAAAATCTATCACAGCATTTTTATAACACTATCTTATTTTAAAACAATTTCCATGTTAAAATTGATGCAACAGGAACTGTGAAAGTTCAAACTTTCTGTGGCTCGAGCCTGGTAGTGCTCAGCCACACTAGAAGATATCATTTCTGAAAGATGAAAGGTGGTGGAGTAATTCCCAGCAGAAGATTTAAAAATGTGCAGCACAGCTTCTAAATGCTTCATCAGAAGTAAGGGGTCACTAATTATACACGCACTGTTGGAATAAACCTGAATTTGAAGCCAAATGAAAAGCAGCCTCCAGAATTGCACGTGCATGTGAGTGGGAATCCGGGCTTTCCCACTGAGCAGAAGGGTACTCAGATGGCACTATCACAGCAGAGATATCAAACACAGATGGTGCACTCTCTGATAGACTCATCTGTGAACCTCTCCTCAGTAAAAGATTCTGTATTTTCCCATTATCACATTGACCCTATTGTTTTTTTCAAACTAGAGTGCTGCCGTTACGTTATTATCTGATCCTCCTTACTCTGAAATGCATTCAATGAAGCAACTTTTAAGGTCTTAACAAAATAAACAACATTAAGAGTTGGTCTTATTTTGTTGTTGATGGCTGCTGAGCATTTATAAACAAAAATATTTCAGTTCAGCCAGTATAGATTTTTTTATCCACAGAGCTCCAAACAGTTTATAAAAGGATAATCTCCATCCTGCACTGAGGATATTGAGATATAAATCCAGTGACATGCCTAATGTCACACAACAGTTCCTAACTACAAAGAGAACAAGATCTCTTGGTTACTTTTCCAGTGCCCTGCCCAATAGACCACAGATAATTTTGTTAAGTTCAGGTTGATCTGTGTGGAAAGATGAGTCACAATGGCGTATTTCTCCTCACCTTGACATTAGAGAACTCCTTGATAATTGGTAGTTTGTGTTACACCACATTACACACTCCTATTAACCTTTACTGAACCTCTTTGTGTTGATGAAATCCATCAGCAATGACCAGTGTGATGGCCCACTCCTTTTTCTGCAGAGAAATTTTTACTCACTTCATCAAATGACTCCAAGGAGCTCTACATTAGCCTGTGACACTTGACTTTTGCCACACACTGCTGTCTGATAAATTCCTTTTTCCTCAAACTCCCATTTACCTCGTAAAATACATTTTGAAATGCAAAATTGAAATATTTGTTGTGTATTATACTACTGTGATTAACTAATGAAGACTGGATATTATAGCTAAAGATCAGCCATCCTGGGAAATATGTTATCATCAGCAGACTTGACAAGCACAGTTACTGCTGCCCTTGCAAAATAATTTACACATAATGTACATATCCTAGTCACTGCAAGGGTATTATATCCCCAATCTACTCAATCATTACAAAGATATTTACTTCTGACCTATTTTTACCTCATTGCTACATTCAAGTGCTACAAAAGCAGAACAATTAAAATACTAAGCTGAATAATAATCAAAACCAAACAGCCCATGTTTGTGATATGTGTCCACACAAGGTGTCTCCTCACACTTTTGCACAACTAGATATGTGCAGGCATACCACATAAACAGCAGTTAACAGGAGGAGTCTTGAATATATACCTGGTTAAAACAACTAAACTAGTGTGGAAGGATACAAGCTACTCTACAACAGAGAGCATTTGTCATCACAAATAAAATTTAAAAGCAGCAGTCATATTAGTGATGCATAGACCATAATATTCTCTAATACATTAAAAGTTAAGGAAACACACTCCAGGAGTTTCAGAAGCTCGTTCCCTAATTCAGTATTTCAGTTTTTACTTGAAGTAGTTTATAAGCCTCCACCTAAACAACCATTGCCATAAATGGGTGATCCAAAGAACAATCTAGTTAGGAGATCTAATTTTAAGCAGTCAAACAGAGGTTAGAAATACCTCTGTCTTTCTTTTAACAGAGTTGTTTTGGGTCAAGGGCTAAGCAGAGTAACAAAAACCTATTTGCTGTCTCCAGCATCCGATGGCAGAGGCCAAGAGGGCTCCGAACCCTTGCAAGAGAGTTCCAGCTCACCACGTTTACTGACTGTAAACTCAATCTTATTGAAAATGTTTGAAAAAGCAAATTAGTGTCTTGTAAACACTTTTAGACATCTGAAACATCTTCACAAGCCAGTGTGGGTGTCCTAAGAGCCAGTTAACCAAGACTATTAAAATCTGCATTAGAAATACACTTTACAGAAACCATCTATCTGATTATACATGACTTGGCTTCTCTGTTAGAAGAGAACATAAAGCCCTCATTTAAAATAAAGAAGAACATTCTGGAACTGCCCTGGAGACTCCTTTTTCCATAAAAATGTACTTGGTGCTCTTGAAAACTCAGTACAGTATTTCACATTAACTGCTTTAAACAATGAACAAAAAACCCCATAAGTATAAATGTACAGAATCACAATATGACCCAGAGGGCACGTCCATCCAAGGCAAAGCCACTGCTATCCTTTCAAGTGAAAGCAAGTGTAATGGAGGTGTGTATGTCTAATCTGGCCCTCACAAAAGTCTGAAGAGATGTGAGAGTGTAGTCCTTTCATCCTGGATAGTTAACACTCAGAAGGTTCACAAGTAGGGAACCTGACAACTTACTGTTTTCACCACTCTTTCTTTTGTGCATCAAAATGCAGTGGTCTTCTCTGAAAGACTTTATGGTTATACTGGAAACAAGTACAACCAAAGGAGACAGTTTGCTTTGTGCTGTAAGGTCACAGGATACATCCACAAACTAATTCTGTCAATCAAACTCTATAATGTTTTTTTCTCTCATTACACTTCCTTTTATCTCTCCGTGTCTGTGTCTCTCCTTATTGTTCCATTTCTGCAGATCCGTGCCAGCCTTGCACCCAGCTGTCATTCTGGGTTTCCATCCATTCCATCCCCCCAAAAAATAAGCAATTATCTCCCCACCTTCCATAATTGCCCCTAAATGAGCAACAAAATGAAATAATGAACAAAGAAAGCTGGAGATAAAGTGAAGTATAAACATAAAAACTGAGGCACATTCTGAAGACAAATTTTGGCTTAGCAATACCGACGTCTGGTGACAAGATTTAAAAGCACTACTGCTCATTTTGAATACCTAATGGCTATCGTTCCTTGGAAAAAGAAATATGGAATCTTATCTACCTGGGACACAAACTCTTTGCACTGTTCTCTATAACTAACATTTATTTCCTTGGATAATACTTTTAAACCTTTACCCCTTGCACTCTGCGGGATCTTAAACATTAACTCTTAAATGGGCTTTATTTCATTGTCACTGGGGAGGACATGGCATTGATCCCTGCTTTTTTATCTCATCATTGCACTTTTCTGTATCCACCTGATAAAAGTATTGATATTGATTTAGGGTTTTATACACGTATCAGAACGCTATATATCAAAGTGAACTTGTAACAAGAAAAATCATAATATCTGAATATCTGCACTCAGACACCTAAATGTGGGGTTCCAATACTTGACCACTGAACATGAAAAATTATTTTATTTTCAAAAATCTACGCTCCCCTCAGTCACATCAAGGCAGCATTGCTGAAAAATCAGACTACCTGCACACGGCCTGTGTGCAGATGTCTTGAGAAGAATTCAACAGGCTAACCATAAAGAGATGGTTTACCAAACTGATAAACACACAAGGGAAAACCAAGGGTTAAAGTTTGATTGCCAAACCACATTTAATCCAATATTGAATAAGTGCCTTTGAAAGACTGTAATATGATATAAACTAACATCCTATACAACAGAACTTGCCCAGAACTTTTCCTCTTTGGACCATTTAGCTATAATGCATCTATTCTCAGGCTGGCATCTGAAATAGTGGCATGCTGTGAGCTCCCGATATTTTTCCCCCCCTCGGGGTTTTTTCTCTCACACACTTTTAAAACTGAAGGAGATGAAGTTAAGAAAAATCCCTGTGCATAAAACAACCAACACATCAAAACCACAGCAAGAGTTCTGTTTGTAGCTCTTATTTTGCTTTTTTTTTTAATAGAAGTTGGATGAATAATTTACAGAATAATAGCCTTTGCATCATATCACGCCCTTGCTATACCATAAGAAGGTATTACAAAACATCACTGCAAAGAGTAAGCAAACACACTGAGGAATTTAGAATTCTAAAGAGAGGACAGTGAAGAATTTCAGTTTCAATCTCATTCCTTATTTTCCCCTGAAACAGAAAACACATTTTATTAAAGTGCACATAGCTCCCTAATGATATTGACTTATCAAAACGTATGTCAAGAACTGACCAAATTCAGACCCTCTAGTTAGAAATATGTATAGACTTGTGCTTATGTTACAGTCTTGCTTTTCTTCCTTCTCACAAAAAAAGACCAAACAACAAAATAAGTTGACCACCAAACCAGGGTAGATTTATTTTTGTGTACTTAGGTGTCACTATTTAATCAAATTAGAAACATTTAAATAAATAATAATTTTATTGGTATATTTTTCCAAAATTAAATAACTTCTGCCCAAATTTAACAAATTAACTCTGAACCATATCTCAGTTAAAAGTGTAGGGAACATTTTTCTATTATTTAGAGAGGCGTCTGCACCCAGGTACTTATCTCATAATTACACAAACACAGAGATGCTTATTCAGCTTTTGTCCATTTCCCAAAGGTCTGAAAGGTTTTTGCAATTTAGAAATTTATTACATTACCAACAGAGTTCATCTTACCAAAACAATAAAGCATATTACATATAACAGCACAGGACATAGAAATAAACCATCTAACTTGAGAATCTATAATGGAACACATAAACAAATACAGTGATCAGAAAAAGTGCAGAGCTTCTGCACTAGAAAGGACCCAGCAACAGCTTTGTTTTGCTTGGTCAATAAACCACTATTAATGATAATGTATCTATGAATTAAAGATGCATCAATCTGCATAGCAGAGAATGGAAGCCATGAATAATAGCCAAATCAATACTATGAAGTCGTAAAGAATAGTGTGTGCTCTCCTTCAGGCTAATGGTAATTAATTTACTTTTGCTCCCTTCACACATGAGAGGAAGCTAGTAGAAGAACACTTTAATCACATAAAAGTTGTTAATTGGAAAAGAACACATACTGTTATCTCCTTACTGTATCTTTTCCGTTCATATGCTTATAGCACTTGAAAAAATTACTTTATTTGCACACATCTTGAGAAAACAGCTTGTGTTTTAGGAGCATATGCATACACTGGCTGATATTTTCAAGTACAACAATTTGAAAGTTTGCTTCTTAAATAAAAGATCTTGTTCTGGTTGGGATGTTCATTAGTATAAACAGCCGATGTCAAAAATCACCTTTCTGCAACCCAAATACTCCACTAGGGAATATCTCTATGGATAGAAATGTTTTAAGTCTTATGTGGTTCATGGTACCGTGATGGAAAAGTCTTAGCAATGAGAAGTTATGTTTGCTTATCTTGAGGATTACTTTATTTGATTCAATTCCACTAGTTAATAAAATAATGCCTTTTTTGCAATTAAAGAAAATGCTAGGTTGGTGTAATTACCATCTAATGAAGGCATCCCCTTTACAAAGAAAGATTTGATGGTCTTGTTGATTTGCAGGACTGGCCCTAGACCAGCAAGCCTCCACAAGAAGAAACAAGGTAAGGCTCCTGGTTCTCTGGCTTTAAAGAGTGCCATTGCTTTCCAAAGAGCAGAATTCTTATATTCATTGTGTTTGAATTCTTTTAAGTACTACTTTTGCACAAAATAAACTTTAAATTGCTACAATTAACAGTACATTTTCAAAGACATCGAAATTAAATGTTCCGTGTTCAAAGTATATTCTTCATGATAACGTTCAAATTGCCATCAGCAGTGTGTTACTATTTCATTGCTTAATAAAGAAAACACGATTTCCTTAAACCGCAGAACACCAAACAAAGCCACCTGAATCACAGGTTACTGCTGGTCAACCTATTGATAAATGACCTTCTTGGTGAACTGCATTCAAGCTTCTAAAACAGCAGAGTAATTAACACATAGTTCAGTTAAAATCACAAATGGTCCTATTGAAGTAGCAGAACAAGTCAGCACTTAAAGTTATCTCTGTGTGAATTACGGTCCCGGTGGTCAATTCTGATTCTCAATACCTCCCGATGTGGTTTGGCTAAATTCATGTCATTAAGCTCAAAAAGCTAACTTTTGAGCCTGAGCTTGACCTTTGGTTGTTTACCATCAGCTGTGCAAAAGACTCACAATGAAGGGTCACATCTGCATCTTATGAGCTTTCAGAAGAAGTTTTGCTGTGAAAGAATATAATGCTCACAACCAAGGGCAGAACACATTTCACTGTTTTTGTCATGTTAACCTACCGAAACATTCTAATTCTTAAGATTCTTGTCAAACTCTACCCTGCAATGTAAACACCCTGAATTTACTTGCAAGTTTCCTCCTTTCCCAAGAAAACAATTTGTCCCTTATTATTATGAATGTACAAATAACGTTGTACATCAATAAAATATAACCGTGGCAACTGGACATTGTGTTTGCACTTGGCGGTGCGGCAGAGCCTGTGCTGCATGCGCAGGACTGCCAGGGGCAGACATCTGTTTGTGCAGTTCTACTTCAGTAGTTTAAGGAATGAAGTATCACCTCATTACAGAACTGCCATGTATGAGTGAATTTGTGGAGCTTGCCCTCCTCACAGTCAGACAGTTCTAATCTCCTTGCACACCACAGTGGCAGCACAGAGATGAAGTGTTAAGCTTATCGGGCCTCATCTGTACCATCACCTACTTAGTTAAGCCCAAGCCATCCATTTCTCTGTCATTTCTTTGTTCCTGAGGTGCCTGGATGCATAATAGCCACTAGAGAAAGATACAAGTTATCTTTAAGGCTTCACAAGACCACCACCTACATTATTTTTAATGAAAACAATTCACAAGCACCGTTTTAATCATAAGTTGCACTACCTCCATTTTTCCTTACACTTGCATTCAGCCTTGTACTATCACAACATGACCTGTCCCAGTAAAGCCATTAATTTATTTTATATTAAATTTCAATGCTTGCATAGAATCTTCCCCGCTCTGAAAAAGCCTGTTTGCATTACAGTATAAAAGTTGGGACGTGTTGTTGTAATTGAAAATCTTATAGCACAATATAATAAAAAAAATGGTACTCAACTGTTCTTTTTGGGCATCATCAAGGAAAAGAACAGATTCATTTCAGTCACAAAATAAGGATTGTTCTTCAGCAGCTCTAAAAAAGGCATCATAAAAGATGGCCTTTAATTAATCCAAAATAAAGTTCCTTTGTAGCCATATGTTTTTAGTAACAGTTTTCAAGGTCGTGATACCTTATGGACTTTTATTTCACTAATAAGGTCCAACTATTTACACCTGAGCAACTGCACCCACAAGATCCCATGAACACTTGAGAGGAAAAAGTTGAAGCCTCTAGTGATGTACTCCAACCCAGGTAAGAAGATTTGCCCTCAGACCCAAGTCATTCTGCTCTTTCAGGAGGACCTGAGCCAATGTAGTAACCTCCTTGGTGAGGGGTTTGACCACAAGGGACTCCCCTTTCTAAATACTTTCTGGAGCCAAGGGACTGAGACGGATCAGTTTCCAAGGTTCCCAGTCTCCCCCTGAAGGACACAATTCCTCTCTCCCCCAACTACAGTGAGAGGACAAGTAAACCAGTTTGATTAGGTCGAGTTAGCAGGAGTTGCCCTCCACATCTCCTTCAGGTTTAACACGTTACAGGACTCCTGAGAGATACATAGGAGGAGACGCTGAGGCCATTCCAGCCCCCACGTCACTGATGGTTATCCACCACAAATGGGGAAAAGAGCCACCACACTTGTGTTCAGTCTCTGTGGTGCTGAGAACACACAAGCAGCACATTTTTCTCCCCACGTAACCCTGTGCAAACAGTGCAGCACCATTCTGATCAGATCACTTACCAACTACACCAAAACTCATCTACAGGGATTTTGAAAATGGAGAATGTCCTTTTGCTGGGACAGCCCAAGCCTGTATGCAACCCTTAATTCACTGATATCTACAGAGGCTCTGAGGAGTCCTGAGCATTATTTATGCTTTAAAGGCACCGATGTTGCCCTCTTACATCTCTAGATGTCTCCAGAACATCCTCATCAGGTCTACACTGAATGATGTCTTAGTTGAAATGGGAATGTGTTCCAGCCATTAAAACAAAAAAAACCCCACACAGTTAATATTCAGTAATTTGCCTTTGGCTCGTTCTTCAATTTTTTCTTGTTCCAACTGGAGATTAAAAGTCAAACCACAAGAATACTGCCAATCACTTCATCAGTAGCTCCTTGCAAGTCACAAAAATAAAATTATACATTTATAAGAGAGACAAAATTAGAGAGGGAAAATTTATTGCAGTAACTTAGATAATTTTGAAATAACAGCTTACATTAAAGAATGTTAAGCTGATTCCTGACAGTTTCACAGCTTTCTCTCAATATTGCATTTGGAAAAAAGTCACGTGATAATATTGGAAAATATTCCAGTCACCTGCCACTCCTTGCTTCAAAGGAAGAGGTTTTGGTGATAGCTTAGAAGAAAGGTGTGGTTGATAGAAGCTCATTCCCAAAACAAGGAATAGAAAACTGTGAGTCCACTTACTTGACTACTTAAAATTCATAGGTTAGGTGCCACAAGGGGTGAAATAGCATGTCCTACACAAAAAGTCACCAGAAGCCCAGGTGAAACATCTCTAAAGAAAACCATGGAACAGAAATTGAAGAGGGTGCAGGATGTCTAAATGTGCCCTTTTTGATCTCTACTACTCAGAAGGGAAAACACGCTTCTAGCAAACTAACATTTTATCTTATATTCCCATTTTCCAGTAAAAAATAATGATCAGTTACCAGATTTAGAACTCTCTGACGACCCTGATAGCTGGGGAAATATCCTCTGTTACCATCACCTGACAAACCAGACTGATTATTGCCAAGTTACCACTCTGTATTATTGAAGAGTGACTCACTTCACCACAAACTGTTTATTTCACAATTAGTGGTTGAAGAAAGCACCCATCCTCTATTGTTTATGATGAAACATTAACATCCTACTAAGAATACCAGCACTAGATTGTTTTCCTCTCCTCATCCAGTTCTGCTGACCCAGTGTGCAAGATTACTCTCTGGAAAAGAAAAGCCACAGGGACAGAATGAGGCACGTTTCCATGAGGGCCCCATAAAAGTCTCTGGTTACTGTGGGATGACAAGAGGAGAAGTGCCAAAGCACACAAGAGCACAGCTGACAGGAAGATAATGTCCCGATGCAACTGCTCCTGGATATTTTACTGTTATTGCTTCTGTAATCCTCATCTCTTTGTTCCGTTAATTAGCATGCAGTGCCTATAATCCTGGCCAGAAAAAGCCTTTGTTCACAGATAATAATTTCTCTAACAAGCAGAAACATTTTGCAAATTTTATGACAACAAATGAGTCAAGGTCATAATCAGCTGGTCATCTTTGGCTTTCCTTGGAATTCTTCCCTAATCCAATTCCTAACTAAAATTAGTTAACTACTTGCAGCATGTGAAAGGGTCAATAAATGCAGAAAAGATCTGATTTCTTGACTCAGAGTTGAATGTCTCTATATTGTCCATCAAAAGGTAGCAGCTCCCCCTCTCTTCTGGTTTAAGAAGTTGCAGTTGGGTTTAAGGATCAAATATGGACAAAAGGAAATGCAAAATAAGTCATCTTTTTTACACAGTGCACTGAGTTAAAACAAAGCTTGGTAAAAGACAATTGTGAAGACCAGCCCTGCAGCAGCCTTCTGATGGAATAATTTTAACTTCTCTGTGTCTCCACTTCCTCATTTGCAAAACAAAATAAACTTATCTTACATGAATAGTTTGAGGCTGAAATTGCTATCATTCTTCAATATCCTTGTATAGAAAGGATGTATAATATGAAAGGATGTATAAATATTTAAAATATATTATTCATTCATTCATTCACAAAAATATTTACAGAGATACGAATATGTTTGAACTTAAGATCTTCTGAAACAGTTTAAGAGGACCAGGTATTAGCTTATATCACAGAGCAAACTGAATAAGACTGAGTAAATTTCCCAAAGTACTATTAAATTTATTTCTACCCCAGTAGGATATTTTAACAAACCAGATCTTCGAAGTCAAATCTGAAAATTGAGTTCCTTGAAAATAATAGATTTTTTTTCCTAAAACAGAACACTCACATTGAGTATACAACTTATTTAATATTTCTATTTTTCTCCAATAATTTTTAGTTATTTAGTTCTTTAATTTAGACTCCTAATTATTTACTCTTCTTCCATTTACTGGTCCTGGCTTGTCACCCTTTAGCAGGGTTGGATTGCCAAAATAATCCTATGTTATTCCAGGTCCAGTTTCACAAGATGCATTTAAAGTAATTAACATTTTGTTCTATAATAAAACATTTTATGGACAGGAAGCATATACTTATGGTTTTTCTTTTTTTTTTTTGGATTTGTATATGAGAATTTTACTTCTTTAAAATGAAAGCTACAATATTGATGACAACCGTCCCTCTACAGAGACTTTAAATTTTAGAAAGTTGAATTGTCACATTATTATTCATTTCTTCAGAATTCAGCTTTCATTTTACATATATATTGAGAGAATAAATGTATCAAAACTATACTTTGTAATTCAAATATTGTTGAGATAAACGTGATCTCTCTTGTTTCAGGCAACGGCTACAGAGTATAATAAAATTAGCTGTAATATTAAGGGACAGAAGAAAAAATCTCACAGATGTGTTACTATTTAAACTTAAAGACACATTGAAAAATCAGTTACTCTACCAATAAGTACAACTTAATAATAGTCAAATAGACATCACAGGGGCTGTTTTTAACTTCCTTGTTATTTGAGAGCAACTATGGAAAATTTAAGTCACGGGGATTTAGCAGTTGTATTAAAATGAGCATAAGTGAAATTTAGGGTTATAATGAGGGCTATATTCTTAAAGGAAGAATGTTCTGGTGGTTGAGATATTATCCTTGGATACAAAAGAACTGGGCTCAGGTCCCAGGTCTGCCAGAGCTTTGCATAACCTTGATTTAGCCACTTAATTCCTCACTGCTTCTATTCTTAAGGTATTAAGGGAGGATAATAATATTTCCATAGTCAGCTTCACCTTGCTGTTAGACTTAGTCTTGCAAATTAGGCAGAAAACAAAATCTGTGAAAAGCCCCCATAGTCAAGTTCCAAGAACGATTTATTTTGGGTCTGAGAATTAGTTTTTGTTATGAAGACTTGGCATCAGTCTCAGTTTGCATGGTGTAATCCCAAACACCAAAAATCCTAGGAACTACAGTAATAAAACAGTCAATAATAATGGCATGCCAGTAATAATATTTTTATCACATATATCAGCGTAAAAGGCAAAGGCCTATTGTGCTGATTGCTAAAAAAACCCCTAGTTAACTTCAAACATAACATAAAAAGTCAAAAGCCAAATAAGTGCTTTTGGTTTATAACAAATTACTGTATTTTTAGGGCTTTCTGTGTTTAAAAAGTGAAAAATTACAGAATTTTGAGTAAAACTTGAAACTGATGGAATAAAACATAATTTGCATAATTCACGTGCAAGGAAGATATACAGAGACTAAGAAGCAACACTCCTTATGTCGCAAGAGCACAAAATACCTGCTGTTCTGAAGAGAGACATTCAGGCAAACATAAAATATTCTTTATGTTTATCTACCATGAAATGTTTATGCACGAAATCTATTATTGAGTTTGTAAAAACAGTCATTCATTTCTTGAGCATATGGTAAATATCTATCATGAAGCATCACAAGAACTTTATATCACTTAAAAATAATAACAGTTTTCGCTATAAATAACCTATTTTTATACCCCCCCAAAGAAGTCTTAAGAAATGCATTGCCTAAAAATATTTTCCAACTGCTGCTTAATTGGAAACTGCACAACTCCACAAGAAAGAGGCTCAAATAGTTGTAGGTAGAATCAGAAAACACTGCTTCTTTACATAAATTGCATCAAATTATGCACATATCAAGCTAAAAGCTTTTATCAAACAAAATGTCAAAGAATTTAAACTGACTGATACTTGGGACGTTTAAGACAAGACAATACTAAAAACATCTAGCTTAGATGTTAGTTTGCAGTAGTTTAAAAAAAACCAACCCAAAACCTATTACTGTTCCTATCCATAAGCTTGCAAGAAAAAGAAAAGAGAGAACACATGTGAGAGTGCTCACGCTGTCATAAGACAGGAAGATGTAGAAACACTACTTAAAATAAGGAAGGAGCTGAGGTTCATGTGTTGAGCAACAGCAACAGCAACAAAATAATCACAGGAAATCAGAATTATTGAGTTTGAACTAGAATTAATCCCTCTTGTGATGGAGCATCACAAACCTCCCGAGTTCTGCATCTGAAGTTTCTGTCATCAGCAGAACCCCTCGGTGGAATTACGGGTCTGTAATTCACAGTTGTCACTATTTATTCTATACATTATGGTTGCCTGAATTTCATTTGCACAAAGCAGCCACTCACTTATTACCCCTGGACCATTATGTACTTGCATAAATCATCATTTCTTTTCTTCTAAAGCGGAGTGTGCAATCCAGCCCGATGGAGAAACAACAAAATCGAACTGCATAAGCAATTTTCTTGTATGTCAGAATTCTCTAGTCCAAAAATAATACAAAAAGAGTTCTACGCAAACTATTTGCTTCTCCTAAAAGTTCCCACTCAGAAACACAAAATATCTAGCTGTGCTCAGTTTCTTGGAAGTGAGAAGAAAACAAACCAAATGGGAACAAGAGATGAATGAGTTCCACCAAAATGACCCAAAATGTTAACAGATCAAAGGTTTTTATTAACCAGAAGGAAAAACCTCTGTGAAAATGAGGTACAAAGGTAAAGTTAATGTTATGAAAACAGTTTGAAAGAAAACATGACTTTACTAACCAGTTTCATAATGCTAATGTAGGGGGAGAAGGGAAGGAACAAGAAAAACATTATTTAATAACCCTTAAAAAGATTTCTCAGAATCTTTTTTAGAGATACTTTTTTTCCATAAAGCTGGAGGGAATTTTATTGCTTAATGCATTACATGCAAGTGTTCTAAATCATTTTAAACTCAAAGAAATTTGCATACACATGACACTTTCCTGCAAACCCTCCTTCATCCACTTGATCAAACTGACATCAGCGCAGCTCCTACTTGAGGAAATAGTCCTCACAGGAGCAGGAACTGCCGGACTGGGATCTTGAATTTAAAAGCATATACAGACAGCATGAAATAAATAGTCCAGAACACTGTAAAAGTAGTATGAAATATAAGAATCTACAATTCAAGCAGCAGCAAGAATCAGACTTATATACAATACAAATGCAATGCAACACAGAGAGCAAAATACTACTACAACCAAATAAAAGCTGTGAGTGGTCTAACACTAAGCCCCAAAACCTGCAGAAAAACAGTACTTTATAGCATTTTATAGAAGGATAACAGGAATATTTGATAAATATATTTATATTTTATTTATCCAAATTGAAGTTTTTTCTTACTGCAGCTTATGGAAAATATGAGAGGTTTCAAAATACAGTTATCCTATAATATCCCAGAAGTAGAGGGCAGTTCACTATATCTGCTAAGAATGACTGTGTATAAACAGTGCCTCGATGTGATCACTATCATCAATTTCTAATAATCTAAACATAAAGCACCATAAGAATCCCTCACTGCGTTGTGTATTTTGCATTTGTGTTCTGTTTAATCAAAACATAAAAATCAATTTTATTACTATTTTAAGAGCTCAAACAACTGCAAATCACTCGTGAAGAAAAACACAGGCTTTTTCAGGAACGGATCCTGTAATTCCCATTCCTACAGCGGCTGCCGTACTCTCACCGATAAGTTTGAGGATGGCAGGTCTGAAAGGGTACCCAGCCAGTCCTCTCCTTGAAAAACCACTGAATATACAGATTCATAAAATTCTAGCTTGAAAATTCAGTCACCTGCAAACAGACACTCATCTATATTTACTACACAGAGTATCGATCCAGACCCAAAGTGCCTGCATTTTACCATGACCGGGCCCGCTCAATAAATCTGCCACTGAATTTTTTTTGTTGGAAACAAGTTCCTGCACAGGCATGATGGTTGCTTGTCAAAAAATTAAAAAACCAGGTTCATATCCACATATAGTTTTTTACACATTTCCTCTAATTTCCAGTGTAAATTGTCCGTAGCATTCACTGAGTTTTCATGTTTTCCATTCCAAAAAAGGAAAAACGGTGAAGCCTCTGGTTTGGACCATTTTTAAAACCACAGATACAAAATACATTACTACACTAGAACTTGCTGCACTATTATTTTCAGCTCTGATGTCAAGTACATGAAAAAAGTAATAATTTTCTACTTATGCAGAGCAGAACACTGGGCTATACACATCGCCTTCAGCTGTACATATACAAATCAACTGAATCCAGGGATATTCAACAGTAAACTGGATTAGGAGAACAAAATATAAAATCTCAAGATATGGCACAGAGCTTTTTCATTCTACCCAGACCCCCACAGCTGCCAACTGGGCTCCACTTCACCGTAACTGCAGCTGTGGCTGCCTCAGTAGCTGTTCTACCTGCACAGGTCTGTCTCCTTTCCAAAGGAAGCACTGACAGCAATCCAGGCAGGTTTGCTGGGGTGAACACAGGGTAGCAGGACTGCTATGTATGTGCCCACTGTCCTGATGGGCCAGACCAAGGTGAGGAACTCTTATCCCTGGAGCAGTTCCTGGGGAGCGGTGCACAGTCGGACTGTTCCTGCCTGGCTGATCTGCCCCAGGTGCTAAGTCCTTCCTGCTTTTGTGCTACACCTGCTCTCAGCTCCTTTGATCCTAACACGTTATTACTATCTATTAGATCTGTCTCAGAAAAAAAAAACAAAATAACAAGAATTTTCTAGCATAAAGCCAAGAATGTGTCCTGCCTTTGAGTGTATGGGAACATGTGAGCACACACGAGCAGCTGGGACACCTATGAGGACCCCCTCATTCTGTCACCAACCCTTGTAAAAAGCCCCTCCCCAGCTTTCCTGGAGCCCCTTGCAGGTACTGGAAGGCCACTATGAGGTCCCCCTGCAGCCTTCTCTTCTCCAGGCTGAACCCCCCGAACTCTCTCAGCCTGTCCTCGCAGCAGAGGGGCTCCAGATTTTAGATCACCTCCGTAACCTCCTCTGGATCCGCTCCATGGTTCCATACCCTTCTTATGTTGGGGATTCCAGAACTGGACACAGGACTCCAGGTGGAATCCCACCAGAGCAGTGCTAACGTGCTCGATTACTTCAGCAAGCTCTCCAGCTTGTCTGGTTTTCAAAATTAAATCACTTCAGCTTTATTCCCCAAAACGCTCCAAGAATAGAGGTAGAAAAATAGAGAAAGAAAAAAGTAATTCCTGCTTATACACTAAGCTTTAGGCAGACAGGCAGTTCTCAGCTGACAGCAGGTATTTTGTGGCCTTGACAGAAGGATAACCAGTACCTGTGAGAGACAGATTTATGATGGCTGACTCAAGTGAATGAAAGTAGAATTTTGATCTACTTTTCCAACAAGTTTTAATCATACACTGCATTATATGTGCCTACAATTTGTATTATCCAGGATTAAATCATAAATAAGGAGAGAAACTACAATTTCTAAAAACTAGCATACACAAGCAGGGATGTGGGGTTTTAGGAAAAGTTTTTTTCCTATTCTGATACAGACAAATATAATCCTCAAATCTGCTAATCCGATCAAAGCAGTTACACACCCAGCACTTGCTTCTTCAAATGTGGCTGTTGGGAATGGAGACAAATTTCTGGGTTTAGAAGCAAGTTTCATAACTGTACCAGATACACAGAGTGTCAATAACCACAAAACACCCTCTGCCAAAGTATTTCCCACTCAGTAGTATTCAATTGTGCATTTTTCTTTATAGCTGCTCCCTTCCTTTCTAATTTTAAAGCATCTTGCTCTGAGTACACAGTCTGTTACACAAAAAGGGTGAGTTTCCACTGTTATTGAAGTGCAAAATAGACTTCAGATGTAGTGTTACCACATAAGAGAAAGAAGCCAAGGTGCACCTCACAAAGGTCTGTGATAGAGGGCCTTTTTTTCTGTCTTCTTTAATTTATCAATTTCCTCTGGACATTACAGAAATAAACCAACATATCTCACAATTTCAATTTCATGCAATATTTTCATTATGTTAATATTTTAAACAGATAAATATGGACTCTTCACTATTAAAGAGATATGAAAAAGTAAGTAAAAGCAAGAAATGATGACTATTTAAGCCAAAAATGTTGAAGATCTACCACATGAAAGCTTACATAAACATTTTCCTGGTAGTAATTGCTCTAACACTAGTTACAAATGATAACAGACTTTTTACACAGCAAATAGTCATTAAATAAATGGAAGTTTTAATGCCAATTTAAAGAAAAAAAATGAAGGTAAATATATCAGCCTGTCAAGGCTTAAAAAATAGCAAGCTCTGGTTTTATTATGTCTAAATCTGTTTTTATTTTCAATTCTTAAATAGTCATAGCCATATTTATGAAAACAATACATATCAATACTTGCTAGTGAAATAATAGGGGTTTTTTAAAGAATGCTAAAAACCCCAGCTGCAGATTGCTATGCACACAAACAGGCACAAAATCCTAGCTGTGCAACACCATTTAAAAAGACCTAAAGTGAGCACCTCAAAGAATTGCATCAAGAAAACTTAGTTCTGCCATTCAGAAATAGAAAGCGTTACTTGAAATTCAAACAGAGGGATATATTCTTTGCCCAGAAGATTTTTGTGTCTGTACAGACTGAAAATAAATAGCTGTTATCTGTATCTTTGGGGCAACAACAATATAGTTCAGCATGCTTCATCCTCCACAACTATTATCCAACCCTGCAACCCTCCCTCCTTTGATCTCCAAAGGCAAACAATGTACTTTGATTTTCTTATTCTCCTTTGCGTAACTGATATTTCTTTCCTACAAGAAACTGGAGTTGTAAGGCATTTATCAAGCAAGCTCTTGAATTTCTGTTTCTTAAAATTTAATAAAACAAGCTAAAAATCAATACCTGTAGAAACAGTCTTAGAACTATAAGTGACTGAGAGGGTATTATATTTGATACCAATAGATAAAAAAATCTTCAGTGATCACAGATCACATATCATAACAGCAACAAAGCAGACAGCATTATGGTAATTAAGAAGCAGACAGATCAATAGAATATCTGTTACATTTTGGAAAGTCAGCAAGTAATAGTTCCTTGAGTTTCTGACCTAGGGAACAGTCTGATATATTTTTTGTCACCCCGGCATAATCTGTCTTCAGGAAAGAGCTTTGCTGTGCATTTAGCTGAGGGATGAATTAAAGACAAATGTTAGATTTCAGGGAGTTCATTGCAAAAAACAATTTCAAGGAACCAGTCAAAGCTCAATGTAAAATAATGAACTTGGAACAAAGAGAAAGTTGGTGTTTGTGGGGATGGTGTAGGATTTTTTTTGTTCTCTTTTTAAATTCCCAGAAGCGCAACAGCAGTTCATTAATTCATGTGGGCACTTCTTTAGGAGAAAGTATTATTATTGAGAAATACATACACACACTTGAAATTTTACATCAAAACACAAAAACTGACTGAATTTTAAAAGTTTTATCTCAAGATATAATTGAAATAATAATTAGCACAGCTACCTGATAAAAAGAGTGCAAAATAAAATATCCCTGAAAGGGTTTTATTTTTGTTTGCTAGAGTCAACCACAACTGACCCTGGGCTTACTTCATTTGTTTCTGATTCGTACGTACATCCTGGAAATCCAATTTAAAGTGCATAAACTTGCACTGGTTCAGGCAGAAGCCAACCAAAACTCCAAATAAACAAACAAACAAAAAAATCCTCTCAATTTACACAGGACATGTTTTGAGCCAAATGTTTCAGAGAGATTCCGATTTTGTTGCTGTTATTTCACTTGGCTTAAAAACATCTTTTTCTTTCCATGTAAAGAAGTTGATTTAACCAAATCACTTTTTCCAGGGTGTAACACTTCTTAATTCTGCTTGATTCTCTGCAGCTGGTGATACACACTAACCTTAGAAGGTGCCTCCAGGTTCATTCACAGCAGTATTATGTTCTGCAAATAAATCCTCAACGCTTGTAAAACATCTTCAAATAAGTTTTTGGTGGCTTTAAATACTGAACAAAGTTTTAATTAAATACACTTTCAATTATTTGCTTTGCTTAAATATTATTTCAATGTTTTATATAGTGTCCTTATAAAATCATTCTAAAGAAGTTCTGTTACAAGTGATAAACAGGCAAAAGACAGTGACAGGAAAATGATGCAAATAAACTCTTAGATCAGTTAGAAGTTCTGAACTTTTTTTTTTACAGATAATAAGTCTGGAATATTTGGCATTAAATTAATTAAAAAGATAGCACCCAGTATGAGTCAAGTGGAAGCCACCCCGTGTTTGATGGCAGAGCTATGCATCCTTGGTCTATTTTTTATTCCTTTCTTGTTTTCCAACATGAAGCACTATTAATGACTACAAATACCAGCTCTGTTTAGACAAGTGTTCCATCAATATTTTGTAAATACTTACTCAGGCAATGCCTTTTCAGCAAAAGCAGAGATTTTCATTCACAAGCAAGACCCATCTTTCCAGTCATTTTACACTGGATTACTTTCTCTTAATGAATCCGTGTTAACAGAGATGTCTTCCACATCAACAGGAATAGCTGAGAAATGCTAATTCAGAGCATCAGAGGGAAAAAAAGGGTTCAAAACGTTAACTGGAAGGTAGTCAAGGATCAGAACTACTGGATATTATTTCTTTTTATTGAATTTACCTGAGTATTATACAATTTTTACAATTATTTCCTCTCTGACATTATTTCAGGCATATACAGTTAAGTTTAAAAATGAACAAAATTCAGCAACACAGCACTACCAACACTGCTTCATCACTCCTTTTTTAGGGACAGACTCTGCTTTAATTTCCCTGTCAAGGATCCTTCCATTGACATTGCAGTCCAAATTTGGAGGGCAGGGCTGAAAACCACCCATAAGAAGACTTCCACCAGTCTCAATGCAGCTTTTACATCACTGCTCCCAGGAGCACGAGGGCTGCAACCTCACTGCTGTCCACCTTCCTCCCACCACTCAGCACTGCCCAGCCACAGGTCTTCCAAACTCTAACCTCAATCACTGCAAAAGCAGAGGCAAACTTGCACATGAGCTTAGGATGAAAGACAAAGAGCAGAGCAGAATGGCATAAGGTGAGGTTCAGTGAGACATTATCTGTGAGGTTTGTTCTATTAAGACTATCAGTGGTTAATAATTGCGATACTTAATACATTGAGCTATGTGTTACTATGCTGTTACTCCTCATCACTAAAGCACAAAGGGCATGAAACCAAAAAAGGCCTCATGGGATCGGTGTGATAAAAGCTGTCAGAGTACAGCTCAAAGCCTCGAAGAGCTTTTGTCAGGCAAGAAGCAAAGCTTTGTCTGTTAAGTGCTCTTCTTGAAAAAGAAACCATCTGTGCATCTGCTTAGGGTACACCAAAAACTTGTTGCTACTGATCCATCACTGGAATATGCCCGAGGAAGACCATAAGAAAGCTACACAGTTGCATTGAAACATGATGAATAAGTCACTCCAGAAGTGCATCCTCACCATTATACATATGCACGGGTGCATGTGTACCATGCCAGTTTATAACAAACCACCCTTGCCTTTCCATTGAGAGAGAAAGCTCATGTAAAAGAGAAAAAAATGACAAAACAAAATCAGATAAAGTTAAAAAAACCTTTTAAGTTCAAATATTTTAACAGCACAAATATTCTGTAACTAAACCTGCAGGTGAAACATAACATTCTCAAAGTGGGAACACACAAAGTATTACGTGGAACACAGTTTTGTGAACTGAACTAATAACAGTCACTACATTATCACAGTAAGTGTTGTATTATTTCACTTCCATTACTTAATAAGCCATTTGTCCAACCAACCATCAATAGACCATGGTAGTATGGCAGAGTACATCAATATTTATGTTTCTAAATATTTTCTTTCACTGAATGTAGTCCCTATTTTTCCACCAAGGTGATTTAAAGTTAACATCCATTAAATAAATAAACGTATAACACACAGAAAATCTACCAAAACACACACACCACAAACACACAAACCTAGCAATGATGCAACATTCCAGCTGCCAAACATCATCTCTCCCTGCTATACTTTCATATAGGGATTTGGGATTTTCTTGCCTCAGTGTTACTCCTGTATTAAAACATCTCAGTATCTTGGATAATAAAGCCTATTTTTCTCTTACCAAGACAGGCAATTCCTTCCTCAAAAACCTGAAAGGTTATGATTTTTGTCAGAGTCCTTGGGTCATGAATTCCTTTGCTTATGTTTAAAAGGGTGAAAGCCCCAATCTTGTGGGGAAAAGACAAAGACCAAAAAAGCCACACCTAACGTGGCACTGAGGCTGTACTGTTCCCAGGCTACACACAGCAACAAATTACTCTCTCAAAAGAAGAATGCAGGTCTTACATGAAGTGGAACAATTAATTTCACGCTTGTCAGCCCAGTCTCAATAGTGTGTTGATTTGAATCAGATATTTGTGGGGCATTACTGCATGCAGTGGACAGTCTTGATGCCTTCTGAGCAGACACATTGCAATGATGACTATCATTGTAAAACAATCCATCAATAAGAGTAATTACAGTATTGATCAAAATGGCTCGTTGTTTCGTATCAGAATCAATTCTCAGGAGTTGCCAGAAACAGAAATATCTAATGGACTATTCCATCACTGCAGCAACTGAAACAGCTAATATTCTGGAAAGCTCTTAATAATTACTCATTGACTCTAGATTTCTGCTTCAGTGGTTAACTATACCCTGCTTACTGTTGCTTGAAAGTCAGTCTTAGTGCTTGAAATAAGATTCCAATGCAAATTTATAAAGTGCTAACATCTGCAAGAAATTCAAAAACACCTTATATAACTTCACTGTGTTCTGCTAATCACAGAATCTAATTATATTTCTTATTACATTGTTTCTGGGTGAGAAGCTGCATTCTGGATGCCGACAGCTCATTTTACAGTGGCTGCTCTTACAGTACTCTACAATAGGCAGGGTGGAATGCATTACAGCTCAGATTGTAAACAATAGAAAGCATAATACCATTAATGGGATATTTTCGTGTAAATGTCACTCACTGAATTACAGATGGTGTTGAGATAGCATCAGCTCAATGCTGCACTGTAAACCCTGGAAGATATCTTCATAACATATTCCTGTTTCATTTTGGATTTATCTGTCCTCACACCTACACTCTCCTACTAGGGAAATACACATAATTAAGACCGTATTAAAATACATTTTCATGCTGATATAATCTTAAATTGCCAATAAAAACATATTTAAATCTAATAAACTGGCACATTACATAGGCATTGCAAGAGACTGTATTATACCACATCTAGTAAAATACTTCTCTATAACACATTAGCATTATCATCAATTGGAAATCACTAATATTTCCTCTGATGTTTGCTGAAGTAGCATTAATTATGCTCACTTTCTTTTGGTACTCATGTAGCATCAATGTAATTAATTTGGAGTTTACTGAAGTGTGAAGTGTTCTCCCTGATAATAGATTTCCCAGAACCTCATATAACGGTCGACCTTAAGCATTACCATTCTGCTATGGCTAAGCACAGAGGTTGAGTTCAATACTGCAGCATCCTCACTAGTGAAGCAGCAGAGGAAATCACAGCGATCGGGAAGCCTTCTTTAAAACTATTTTGCTATAAGGTTCCCATAAATATTTGAGTATCTCAATAGATGAAAAGGTAAACTGAAACATGGAAAGGCATCAAGGAGAACAGCATGGTTGGGCTCTGACTGCAGGGAGGAAAGAACCAGGATCGCTTCAATTTAGTTTTAATTGCTAAGAGTATATTTTGCAAATCATTGAAGGTCATAGGACTGGACTTAATAACATGGAACATTTTGAAGCAGGGGTGCTCATGGCAAAATAAATGAAATTTTGCTAAGTAAGAACAGCAAGGAACAATTATTGCATTAAATAACAGCCCACGTATAGTCTGTCTTTGATGGTAATGAGGGAACTCAATAAGCTTACATAGGACCTGTTTCACATCCCACTGAAGCTGAGTGGAATTTTCATTTTACCCCCACGTGTTTAGGATCAGGCCTTATAATACAGAATTCTCCATAAATACAAACACAATGACAACATCAAATATTTTAAGTATTTAGGTATATAAACACTTTTCTCTATATTATTCCATTTATACCTGCTAAATTGTGCCCCACTTAATTCCACATTACTAATGTTGCCTTGTTTTGTTTTCCCCAGGAGGATTACCTTTCCACCCTAATGGATAATCAGAAAGTTAACCCATCCTCCTCCAAGATGCTTTAATCGTTTCCTAACAGCTGGCAAAGTTTGTCAAATTCAATACTAAAAAAAGCCTAGGAAGGTTATAGCTCATGAGCCACTACAGCTGTCAGAGTTTGGTAAAGTTTAACCAGGAAAGAACCACAATAGTCCAGATTCCAGCAAACCACTTCTGATAAATACTGACCTTTTAATAGGCACCAATGCATTTAACTCTACAATCACAACCAGCCGTTTGTACTGTTCCCATTCATCTTGCTTCCTGCAGAAAAGGAAAGCTTGGGAAAAGCTTCTCCAAAGGGAATGCCTAAAATTTACAAAATTAATTTTAAAATACAATACAGATCCAGGAATAAAAGCAGCCTAAACAAAACTGTGTATGTATTGTAAATGCAGGTAAAATTTTATGACCATATGCTTTCAAAATATGACAATAAAGGGTGTGAAATAGCTATAAATTATAGGATGCTTAGATCCCACAGGGAATCCCCCGCAGAGGCAGGTCTCCTCTAAACCAAATGCACAGACTGCAATCAGGTTATACATCCTTATGCCTTTCTAATTTATACTTTTAATTCATCATAATATTACCTTTTATAAAACCTTCCTTGAGCAGAAGCTATGCACAGCTGGTGAATGAATGTCAAAATCCTTGCCCTCTGAAAATAGCTGACAGAGAAAAACAGCTAATGATGCCTGAGGTGTCTGTGTGTCACCGTTAACACAGAATTAGTCCCTTCTATTTCAACAAATCATGCTTTAAAAAAAAGTAATTTTAAAGTGCTGGTGAGACATTCCTTTCTTGCTATGCTCCAGGAAAAAAAAGTACACCATACTTCCCTGCATTGCTTATACTGCTGTCACTCAAAACCATCTATTAACAAACACAATAGAAATGCTGACAGTGGCATTTATTATTGATAAAGACAGATAATGTTATTAAGCAAGGAGATGTACTTTTACTAATCTGCCATTATCATAAGATTTCACTATGATCCTAAGCCACCTTCAATAAAAAACAGCGAAGGAATTCAGTTCACTTTGATAGAGTTGAAGCAACTCTTCCTGGCACTGAGTTTGCAGCTTCTGCTTGTTTCAAGGGGGCAGAATTCTTTGTAGGTAGTTAGTGCTTAGAATTCCATAATGCTATTATCTTCCACTAGACTGCATTTCTCAAAGCCAGTTTAGACCAAGGTTTGCAAGCAGGTTAGAAGCCACCTTTTTACAATTAGCTACCTAAACCTTTTACCAAGAGAGACGGCAATCCAAAGCAATAGAGGCTACAGAGCAACTTGAAACGTCCTGTAACACATCGAAGTACACGCCCTGAGAAGCTCCCAACTATGGTCCGTGCAAAGCAATGCAGAATTTGTGACAAGAAATCAGAAAAGCATGTAAAAATTAACTAATTTGAAGAATAATCTGTCCAAAAATTCCGTCTTGGTTCTTCAGATTTCCTACTATAGATTTGTTTTCATATTATTGCTTAAGAGAAAGCAGACATGGTGTTATAATTACAATTTATCTTCCCACAACATTTTGTTGATTTAACTTTCATTTAATGACATGGTCCCATACTTATGCTGACTGCTGATTTTGATTTAATGCTTACTACACATCAGCTTATTACATGCAGAAAAAAATCCACATCACTGCAGAAATGAAGCTGGAAGACACTGCTTGCTTCCTTCAGGCTCGAGACATTGTCTTGTAATAAACACATCGTGTTCTTCTATCAGGACAGCACGTCTGACACATCTCTGCTCAGCCACGGCGTAAGTAACCTTCAAAACTGAGAAACACCAGCACTACAACTGCGAGCACTGCAAGACCCAACTGCCCTCTTTGAAAACAACAAGAGCAAAAATAATTTGTTGTAAAATGGGCATAAAATACCACTTATACAAGAACTAAGCTGTGGGAAAAGGTTAAACACTTGCCATGGCGTAGATGAGACCATCGTATTGAGTAAGTACATCTTGCCTGGTCTTGTTTCATATGTCCAGGTATACCAGACAGTGACAAAGAGGCAAGAGAGATTGAGTGGATGACCAGTATTTCCAAGAAGTAAAAATTGACTATGAAATAAAATAACTTATTATTGAATCATATCAAAATGCTAAAATGTGAACCCATTTTTTCAGTATATTTTTTTCTGTACAGCCAACGTTAAAGTCAGCAAAATATAATGTATATTAGGAACAGATACATGTTTTTATGTAAACATTAGTTATTGCAAGTAGCTTTCTCTCCATCAAAAAGGGTGAGATCAAAGGCACAGCAGCACGCTCTGTGTGTAAACACGTATTAGATTGTGGGTACGTGCATGGAAATCTACTGATAGTTCCATTTTGAAATACAAACCCCTGCTTTAGATCTCAACGAGTTGCAAGAGCTGAGTGAGGTTGCACACCCAGTTAGCCAAATATTGGAAACTAGTCTTAAGTTCTGTAGCATCTTTTATTCCTTCTGGTCTGGTTAATGCACTTTTGGCAGACCTACCTTAGATTTTACAACGTGCATGTATTTAAAAACTGTATTTATACTAGTGAGAGCAAAGCAAATAATGTTTTAAGAAACACTTGTTCTTTGGAGACTCTTGCTTCTTACACATGAAGCAAGCTTTGTTACCAAAACCTGCTGAATATTGGAGATTTGCAGATTTTATTCCCTCCTCTATATGAAAATTAACTAGAAGCAGGTGTAGTAAATACAGATATTGCTCAGAGCTACAAAACTATTAAAAGCTTGTATGCAGAAAAGTCATCAAAAGCTATGTGATATTTCATTATGCCTTGCAATTTGTTAAATAACATCTTCTAGAGTCCCCTGTTTCACTTTACCCTTATATAAACTTTTACCTTTTTAAGGATGGCCTACAAAACTACAAGAGAAACATCTTTTTGAAACCAATAAAGAGTGGCAAGAAATACTTTTCATTTTTTAATACAGGGATCACTGTAAAACACGTTTTACTTTTTCTTAAGCTGCTGAGATTTTTTTTTCTCATCAGCCAAGCATCTAGTAAAGAAGATAGGCTGAAATCATACAATTTCACTGAAACATGCAATGTTTGGGCAGATCTGCCCATTCCATTAATTACTTCCCAATTATTAAGGTAGCTGTTTATGATTAAAAGGGTTATAAAATCCAATCTAAGCAGAAAGATTCTGAAAAATAACTGTAGGGTAGCTTATCTATGAACAATTCATTTCTCCATTTCTAAATGGCAATAAAACTCCATTTGGAAGTTCCAGCTCTTCAGTATACCTGCAATTTCAAAGCTATTTCTACCTTGTCTTTACAAGTTATGCATCCTTTCACTGCTGTTTACAGTGCAATAGCAGTTTCAGAATGGACCAGCTTTTAATGCAAATATAAACCTGTGAATCTAAGCAAAAGTGCAGAATCACTGTTTTGCACTGAAAAGCACCATACTTTTCTCCTCCACTTGTGCTCAAATGCCTCAGAATTTTGAAATTAATTAAGAAATACATAGTAGCAAACCCATAGAAGCTAAAATTGAAAATAGCTAAAAGTTTACAATGTAAGACTTCCATCACATTCACTTATTTTCTTACCACAATCAGTACAAAAATTTTAGAATTCAATGTAGCAGTAATTTCTACTCAACCAGTTGCAGCCTCCTATTCCACATTAACATTTCTCTTGATAGTATGCACTTGCCACACAATATATTTCTCACTACGTGTATGTTGAACCAGAGATGTCTGAAAGTAAGACTCTGTATGCAATAAAATTTGCAGATATGAGAGATGGAAGATTCTGTGCTTCCAGAAGGCAAGACTTGTTTGTCTAACGGCGTAATTAGACACGCAAACATAACATTTAAGGTATTTTAGTTGTTAAACCAGTAGACGATTAATTAATAATTAAATTAGGTGATTAAAGCAAATACTAGCAGGAATAGTTAGCAAGTATCATTTGTGTAGCTCGTGCTGTACTCTAGAAATGTAGTTCTTATCAATCTCCCATACAGAAGTTGTCTATGTGCAAGAGAAAACTGATAATCGCCCACAGTGACAAATTAGACACGGCTCTACAGTGCATATAATTGTGATTACGTACGGATGTTTGCAGACTGGACAGGGGAGAGACAGAATGAGTAACTCAGAACTAAACTGAGCCTTCATCTGACACAGACAAATATACTTTTCCCAACATCAATAGTACAGGACATGGCCAAACTAGGCACTTAGAAGCATTGCACTGCGAACTGCACCACACCACGCACGACAGCAAAGCTTTGCCTGCAAATTATTTTTCCTCCTTCCATACTCGGATCATTATTATAAATAAGCTGTTCCATTACATTTACATAATTCTCTCCAACAAACGTGTGTTACTACGAAGCTCACACAAATGCAGATTAACTCTGATAGTTCAAAGAATGTAATTTTTTTCCTAAAGACAGTTTTGTTTATTGTCATCCTCTTATCTTCAGACTCTTCTCTACCACGTTGCCAAGATACATTCTCATGTTATTTCAGCCACTAATAATTTCCGATTTACCCATCTGAAAAGCAATGAATTCACTTGTAAGCTTTAGGACTGTAAACCAGAGGAGCTAAACTCATGAATATCTAATCCATTTTAAACTTTGCTTCACGTTTCTGAGACAGCTGGTGTGCTGTGACCACCACTTATTACGCTAATCACAATTATTTCACTCTTTCCTAGAGCGCCTGTGCTGCGGCAGTGTCCAGCTGTTCTCTCTAATCTTGCATTTAGACTGCAGAGTTCTGGGGCTAGAATTGTCTTTTCATTGTAGCTATACACAACTGAACTCAGATGCTCCAAAACAAACATGTTAAAATAATTCAATGAAACATACACAGTATGAAAAGGTGGTTATTTTCATTCTGTGTCAGATTTGTTGCCAGTATTGTCACCAATATTACTGAAGTTATACAAACAATAGACTTCTCAGTTCAGTGGCTAAATAAATTACTTCAGCTTGGGTCAAGATGAGTTATTCCCTTCTTGTCCTTTCACTTTGGAAAGGATATACAGTTGTCAATTCTGAAACGAAAGAGGAGCTTGGAGAAAGTTTGAAGGATGAATTTTGACCTTTACAAAACATTCTGAAAATGAAAGAATAAAATACTTTGCATATTTAGGACACTATCCTACTACTGAATTAATAATCTCCTGGGTATAAAGAAGCAGCAAAACCCAGCTCTGTGGAGGAAAAGGCATCAATCCGTATGTTTAGTTTGCCTAAATGAAAAACTCTTGTGATCTTTCCTATTAGAACTGCTACTGCTCGTTGCAAAAGCTGTTGATATTCTCCAGGGATGAGAAAATAGGCTGTAGTGTTGTGTTATTGTGCTATTTTTTGCTGAGATGTGTTAGCAACATGGGTAGAGCTTCGCCTTACTCTTGCTTGGATTTGTCAGAAGCACTTTACTTTGACAAGGTGACGAAGTCAACAGTAGGTAGTGACTACTAAGGTCGCTACCAACAGCAACAGTGCTGCCACAAAGGGGTTGGAAACACTTAGGAGGGACCAGGGCAGCTGCACGAGAGCAGGCAGAGACCCCAAGGCTCGAGTCACCCAGTAGAAACAGCCCAGGACCACAGCAGCTTAATGCCCCAGGTGGCACCCCCATTAATCTGTTCTTCTAGGCTAATCATCTTCTGAAGCCAAGGGCCACTACCACCAGTCTTAAAGATGAAGTACTTGAAACCACAGCATCCATTTCAATCCACCCATCGTAAAGGATTACAACTGAAAATACAAGAGCTGGTTTGAGGCATTATCTTTAAAAATAAGCAAACAAAAACACTCAGGGAAATAACAAATGAAAAAGCTACACTAAAAAAAAAAAAAATAACTGACACTCAAGGGCTTGTAAACTTAGAAAAGCTGAATTTACAGTTGCAAAAGCATGCAAGCACTTCCTGATGTAAGATTAACTCTGCTTGTCTAACTTTCTTCATGAGATCACAGTGACTTTAAGTGCACAGGATGGTCTTGCAGTCCCACAAAACAAGGTTTCAAATGTGCAATTTTGAAATCGTAATGATGCTTTTTATGTAAAATTATTATATTTAATTGCTATTTTATTTCTATTCAGTTCTAATGTTTTGCGCCAAGGAAACAGTTCTATGAATGCAGCAACATTTTATAACTCCAGATGTAGATCTGAATCATTAACAGAACCTCGGAAAGCCAGACACTAATTCCAACAGCTGAAAATTACTGTGAATAAAAGCGAAAGCTGCATCCTATGTACTCCTATAAACCTTTTAAGAAAATAGACCCCTAAAAGACTTGCCTTTGCATCTTTGGTTTGAAAAGGAAATGCTTAGTGCTTTGATTCTACCCACTGAGATAATCTGCCACAATTCAACGTGGCTTTCACGGAAAGAACTATCCACAACCTGTATAAAGGTAAATGAGTTGAATCGTCCATTTCTAAAGACAACGTGTACAACTACTCTGAGAAGGCAAAGATGACCGAGAAGCGGCTTTGTGCTCTTCAGATCCAATCCTCAACATGCAAACTGACAGTGACCTAATTTCTGGATCCTGTCTCCCAGTTCTTTGACTTTTCCTGTGGTACTGTACAAGTATAACATTTTAAATTTGCATTTTCTGCAGTTATAGCAGTATTTCAAAGTTTCTTTGACAAATGTGGATTCTTTCAAGGTACTTCTATAAAAAAAACAAACTGTATGTGTACAAATTTCCATTCCACTGACAAACCAACAGAGACAATCAGCTTCAGCAATTTTATTATTTCAACTAAAGCAAAAATCTCAGCGTTAATGAGATGCATTTGGGAACTAAGGGTCAAACCCTGTGATGGTTAACACAGTGAAAAGATATGAAACATCACAAAGCACTTGAGGGGAGTTCCTCACAACATTAATTTTTAGCCCGGCAGAATAATACTCATTATAAGATCCCACAGATGAAAACTAATGTACTGTGAATTTTATACCACTTCATTATAATTCAAATGACTTTTTCTTCCTTCTTACATTCTCATTGTTTGATATACTAAAATACCTCTGCTGTTTTTATAAAGCGTAGGAATGGTGTCAATGTTCATCAAATAATGTATCAAATAAATAACATTCAACAATTACATATGGCTGAATATTATTGAACTATGTTATTTCAAAATACAACTTATATAGCAAGGCAAAGAAAAACTAGATACGAGTGTTCTTTTATGAGGAAGAAAATCACACCTTTCATATTATGTGTGCACTGTTTTAAAAATTGATTTTTATGAAAAACATTTCAAAGACATTCTCCAGCTTCTTACATTTATTTTCAAATCCTCAAGTCTTACCTATGAAATAAGCACATTCAGTATATTAAGTCACACCCCAGCTTTTTGAAACCCTCTGGTAAACCAGCCCACTACCTTTCATGCATATTCACAGACCATCATACTGGAACGAGCACGTCTGGGTACCTGATAGTTACTCAGCACCTTCCTTATTTTCACAGTAAAAAGTCAGTTTTACCACTGCTCAGAAACCAAAGAGACATTTTAAGTATTGGTGTATTTTCTCTCAAGACTTCAGTCTTCAATACAGGCTGCAGTCTATCACAAAAATACTAACCTAATAACTATAGCCATAAAATTAGGCTGACAATTTTTCTGTGCTAATTTACACAATCTCAACAGTTCACTCCCAGTACCTCCACATTTTATGTGAATGATATAAAAGGCACTGAGTGCCTTCTTTTTCTACTGAAAACAAAGTGTTTCGTTATGAACAAAACTATTTCTGTATCCCATCACAGAATGGCTATTTTCTTTAATCTCTTAATTTACAATCCTTCATACTCTATTGCTCCCCACTTTACCATGCTTACTGGAAGCTCTGGCTTAATAATGTCTTTCGTATCTCTTCGACTATATAAAGTTTTTTCCTTTGTTTTCCAGGAAATGTTTTTAAGCTGTAAATATAAAACAAATTTACAAAGAAAATTAAATATAATTTATCCTACACCTATATGTTTGCTTTCACACAGATTTTTTTTTAAGTCAAAACCTTTTAAATTATAACTGACAATTCAGCTGATTTTCTTCCATCCTTGGAGTCCCTGTGTGTGCTTATCCATCCCAGTCTCAGGCCACCTGTGAAAATTTGTCTGGGCAAGACAAGGATCTGGCATGACTCTTTCTCAGCACTTTAAAGTAGTTCTCAATGCTCTCTCAAAGAACCTGCAGAGGACAAGAAGTTTGCAGTTCATGACTCCCCTTGCCCACTGTAAGCTTGCTTCTGAATTCCAGCCTTTCCAACCAAAACTGTCACGGGGCACATCTGACTGGAATGTCAGTGTTATTGGGAGCTGAAGGGTGAAAGATTCTTTAGAGGCAGTTAATGCCCCTCTTCTGGCTGACAGAACCTCATATCAGCGGATCAAAATAAGGGGCAGGACAGGAGATGCAGAGGAAAGGCACTTTGCCAAGGACCCGCTGGGAGACGAGCAGCAAAGGCAGGTGGTTGGGGCAGGAATGATCTAGGAGAGGTTGCTAGAGAAGTCCAGGGCAGTGGAAAGCACAGAGAAGACAGGAGAGAGCAGAGGGATGAGGCAGTGACAATGCCAAAGGAAATCCTCTTCCCTGTCTGCCTGTACCACATCTCACACCGAATGTGCACCTCGACCACCTCTACCCAGATGTACCCGGACACCTCCCTCCCACAGCTCGGTCAGAAGTGCATTAATCCTTAAAAAACTGTGCCATGGTCTGTGCCTTTTACTTAATGCTTCCCTGGCTGTGTGGGACATAAAAATGGCAGGTGGAGAAAAAGTTTAAAACTCCGTGCCTTGGTGCCAAGATACCCAGAGAAATGTTTTATCAGTCTGCCAGCACCCGCACCGGGAGCGTGGACGGCTTTAAAGCCTACACGGCTACAGCTTACAGTCTGAAACAATCAGCAAATGGGCATTTGTGAGAGTATTAACTCCTTTTCTCAGAACTTCATTTTCCTGCAAATTCATGAAAATTGCTTTGTTCCAATGGAAATGCCTGCGAGTGACACACAACCCTTTAAAATATGCTGACCATGTCGTGAACTCATTTGCATATTAATAGCTCTCTCTCTCTCTCGGGATTAATTGCCTTCCCAATAGAATCACACAATCCCATTTATGCAGTTTGTTCTGGCTCTGGGATGGGGGTGGGGATGGGCAGTTCATTGACTGCAATCCTATTGTTTCAGAATTTGGGATTTTCTCAGCGCTTACCTTTTTATGTTCTTAAATGCTTTTCAGCAATCATGGGCAGTATGAAATAAAGATAGACCTTTTAAACCGAGTTTATCCAATTCAACACTGGTTTATATTCTGCAATTACTCAATTTATGATTTTTAAAGAGGACGGAAAATTAAATCATTCAATTATGGAATTCTACAGAGTGGATAAATTGCACATTAAAATGTAATTGATACACATTATTATAAATGTAAAAGCTAGAAGTCTGAGTCCAGTGACCATCTACATCTCCTTCCTTTGCAAAAAAAAGAAGTCTGCTGAGAAAATATGATGCCAGGTTACTCTCTCACGCAGGCTATTCTCAAATAACACACGCTTAATGAGGCTACACATTTGTAGCCTCTCCTACAGTCGCTTAGGAGGACATTTTAAAGTATACTCACAATATATTGCAACTGAAGTTATCTAAATATGCAATAAAATTCATTTGCATCAGAATCCTGGCAACCATAGAACGCAAAGTTTAACAAGGAAAATATCTAGCAAACACTGTGTCCACGTGAGAAGAGCTCATTAGTGAGTATGACAGACTACAGCAAATTTCTAATTTATTGCAGTGACCTGCAATACAAGAATCTGCTTGGGAGATTTCAGATAAAAAAAAAAACCCCACTCCAAGCAATAACCTATTTACATTTCCCCTAAAAGAGATAAATAAGGTGAGGGAGACAGACTAGACCTCTATTTGAGATTAGACACTAAATCCTTTTCTATTTGAATTATTGTAATAACGTTGCATTTCTTACAAAATTATTGGGAAAATAGATATTTCTCTCAATTTACAATCTTTTCTTCTCCAGTCACTGCTCTTTCTAAATAGATCCAATACCAGTTGAAACACTTAATCAAATGCACAGGAAGACTTTCTAGAACATTGCACTTGGCACAGCTGGGAATACACTGTCTTTAAATGACATTCATCTTGGTGTTTTTTGGGCCCAAGGATATACAGATAATAATAGCAGAAAGTAGTTTTAAAAAAACAGCACCACGGTAATTACCTTTTATTGCACTACTGCTGTTTCAAGGCCTCTGACTCTGCTAGTTGGGGCATTTCAGAAAGAGTAGAGTCCTCACACAATCCTCTCCTTTTGCTGTTCTGAAGTTACCAATAAGCAATTTTGACAAACTTCAGAACAAAAATCTAAGATTTTTAATCAGCTTATAATTGAAGTTTGATTCCAGTGCACTTAGGATTTATCTCAGAACAGGGTAAAAGTATTTAAGGGAATGAGAAGTAAGCATACAAAGAGAACATTATTCAAGATTGTAAACATAACTCCAGCCTTCCCCTGTGCAAAGCTCTCCAGCACTTGTCATTAACCCAAGTGTGCCCACAGAGAGGAAGGGCCAAAGATGCACTCCAAAGACCTCGGGAAAAGAATGCTTGTTTTTCCCACATGGGAATATTGGGTCAAGTCAGGTATTGTAAATCAATGGATGAGTTTACAAACTAAACCATGCTCAGTGTAACTACAGCAACTTGAAATAGGTGAGATGTTACTAACATCATTGATGGGATACAAACATTTAGACTCAAAAACTGGACACTTTCAGGGCATCCATGCCACCCCAGGTCTGACTCTCACACATCAACTGGCACCTCCAAGTCCCTCAGGAGGGTACAAGGCTCACTTTCTCACCAAGTATCTCTAGAGGAGTTTTGCAAGATTCCAGAAAGACTTTTCCCCTCTCCATGTTCAGGAAAGTAGAGTGTTTGATAGACTTTTTCCTACCTATTACACTGTATCACTTCTCCCATACTTTCTAGAATGTCTCACAGTTATTATGCAGTAGGAACCTAAAGGTGGTCCTATAGTTTTAAAATAGCTTTCAAAGTTCACCTGAAATAAAAGAAAGAGCAGAATTTATGCAGTCAAGGGGAGGGAAATTTTACACAATACTGATTTTATGACCTCTAGACTTTCCATTCATTATCTCATTTCTCTTCATAACTGTAATAGGAAGATTTTCAATCTCATTCTGGTCAAATTTTTTAAATATCTGTTTTAAGAAAATTTTTTGAAAGTTACTTTCTACCTCAATCAAACTGTATAAAAAGGAATGCATTGAGGGCAATGAATATATAACTGGATGGGTAGGGTATTTCTACATCATATTGAGAGCACATTTTTGCTAATATGTCTATATTGCTACTGAAAGTTTATGTACTGTGATCAGACCTGACCCATCAGGACAGAGACATCTGTGCCCTCTTTGGTTCAATTGCATCTGATTTCACTGATGGGAGGAGCCTGGATGCAGCCCAGTCAGCCTGGTTGAAAGGGGACTGTGTGCTCATACCTGATTACGAAGATTAAAATGAAGCTAATTGTTAAAGAAAATGCTTAATAAGGCAGCACATCCTCTCTGTGAGGCACTGTTTCATTACGTGTGAGATTCAATGTAGAATGCCCTGAACGGGACACAATTTTGATGTTTTAGCCCTGGAAATTAATTTTAATATACTGATGCATCTCAAAAATTTTATCTTAAGCAAAACACACTCCGATAAGACAAATATATATAAAATTAGTTAAATATAAGACTTACAAAAGAGAATTCATTTACCAGAAGTGTGATCCATACTAGAAAAATATTGTGTTGGGATATTTCCCTTGGTAGGAATGTACATAAACTGCATCAAGACACTGTGAGCCAAATTCATACAAACCCCTTTTTGGCTTTACTACAACTGTAGCTTTAGTGAAGATTCAGAGAGGCTTGAAGCTTCTGATCAAAAAAAAGGATTGTAAATCCTATTAAAATGGATTAAGGAAACACTGCACACTGCTAAAAATACCAAGCATAATTTAAAAATTCTTCAAATGCTGTCATTCCTTTACACTGATAATATTTTTGCAAAAATAAGTTTAAAAAAAAAGTTGTGTTTCAATTTCAACATCAATTTTACATGGATTTCATAGCAAATCTCATCCATCCTACTGTCTTACATGCTTTCATGCAGTTAATGTTTTATCATCAGCAGATTCTTTCTTCAGGTTTCAAACTGTTCTGCAATCACACATCAAAGAGTTGCCTGATGTTAAAGAGACAGGACTACCTCCTGGCATGGGCACAGGGACTCAGTGCTGTCTGGCATTATGGAGTAAATTCAGGTAAAGCAAATTTCACACAGGGCCCACTGATCAGTTACTAAAATCTCTAAGCACTCTGCAGAAAGCTAGAAAGTCTGAGATGAATCTTTCCATCCAGATCCAGTTTGTATACTGGTTTTTCTTTTTCTACTTTTTGCATTTCCATATTTACGTAGGAAACAAAATTTACAGTCAATAAAACCAAAGGCAATTCAGTAATAGATTCATTTTGTCAAAACCAATTCAAGACATAGTAGGAATGGTCTTGTGTCTTTGTAATTTATGTTGCTGCTCCTCATGATAGTGCCTGCATGTTTTCCACACTTCTTCATATATATTGAACTACAGAGCATCTGATGTCTTTTCGTAGTGAGTCTTATGTCTACAGCAGGATTACTTTTTCAGAGACATTAGATTTTGGGGTTTAGGTTATTTCAGAACTTGTTTTATATTGTAATTGGTTAGGATTGACAGAATACTGATACTTTTATGAGAGCTGACAGTGCTTGCCACTAGATTTTTCTAGGACCAAACATAGAGCTTTATGGTGAATGTAACCTTACAGTTCCATCAGTAAACTCTGAATGAGTTGAGCCACTAACTCTTTAAGCATTTCTGCCAGGGCCAGTGGGACTGTTTGTGTTCAGAAAATTGTGTATTTCCACAACTGTTTATGGAACAGAATTTCTTACACAACAGTCACAATTTTATTCTCATTTAAAGCAGTGAGAATTCAGGATACATCTGAAGATACCCTTACACTAGAACCCTACCCACGTTAGATTTAGTTAATCAAGATATCTGCAATTATTTCATTGACATACACTTTATATTCTGAAATAGTAAAAAATAATTCAGCCCTTAAAAATAGCCAAAGGCAAGCTCTGTCACCCTACAAAAGATTTCAAACAGCTGAAAGAAGAGAGTCATGAAACATTGACTTAGTACAGCTGAAGCCAGGCTACCCTCAGTCCTGCTGGGTTCTCAGGTTTCTGCGAGAGAACCACCTTGGGCAGTGCCATCCAATTATCCAAACATAAGTCTCATTTAGACTGGCATTGCAAACAAGACTGAAGGAGACACAAAACTGAAGTGATTCTTGCTTCCAGTTGTCCACTCAATTCCACCAAAGGGACACTGGGCGAGACATTTAAATACTCTTCAATGCCACAAGTTGCAGCTCAGGATTTTAACACAGGCTGTAAATCACCCAGTTGCAGACAGGACATTAGGTTACTCCATGTCCTTTCTACCATCTTGCAGGAGCTGCAGTTTCTAAGAAAAGCTAAGGGAAAGGAGGGCAATAAGGATTTAGCAATTTTGGTTTAATCACTGCATGCAAGGCAGCTCTCATAGTCATTAGGAATAGCTTTTACCTGTCAATGAAATTATAATATTCCAGTGTCTATAACTGCAAATCTTTATCTCCTTTATAATTTCTCTAACACCTACACATCTACTCAGATGAAGGATCAAAAGTATTTTTGAAAAATTAGATTATAATTCATATTCTGTGGAAAAAGTAGAAATCCTACGTTTTCAACTCAGAGTTATTTGTCCATATTCTCTCAAATATGTCACTATAATCAGGACAACATACAACAGGGAAAACACAGCCTCAAGTCTTACAAATCTGCATTTTAAAAATGTAAAATATTGGGATTGCTCTACTATATAATTGCCAAAAGCAATTACAAAATATTGCTGGTCATTCTCCACTACAATAAAGTTTCAAATTAAAATCTACCAACTAATTGAACAGATGCAATTTAGAAAAGGAATGAAAAACTATGTAAATATTTTAAGTTTCCTACTTTTCCAATAGCACTGGAAAAACTAGTTATCATAACTTTCCTCGCTTTATATAATATGCAAAATAAAGGACATGTTTCTCTTAAAAATGAAACTATTGAAATCAAATAACTTTTTTTACTGAATGTGGTAGAAGTAACTTTATGGGATGATGACTTTTGTAGAAAGAAGTAGGCTACTTAATGCTAGTTACAAACTTTTGCTTGAATAATACCACATTGATATCAGGTGGGTCTGAAAAACTGTCAGAGTTAAACAGTGCAGCACTTGTTTAAAGTGCTGAGGTATTAAGCACTAAAGTAATAAAAAAATTCCAAACAATTTTTTTCCCTGCAACAGTTGGCAGAAATCAATGCTCAGGCAGAAGTCAGGAGCAGAATTAGGTGTTGAGTTCATCTCCTCTTTAAACACCTTTTCTACCAAATACAAAGGCAGAAGCAGGTTAATTTCTTTTCCCAGGGAAGGATCCAATCCACTAAGAAAAGGGTTCAGCCACAGGGACTACAAGTAGAGTAGGAAGCTCATTCCTTTCATTGGAAATTATTGATGGAGCAGCAGGGAAATAAACAGCCTGTGCTTCCAACAGCCCTTGCTGTTCCTCCTTGACTTCAGCCAACGACAACCCACACCTGGAGCCAATCAAAAGGTACTCAGCATTTTGGTGGCACTGCCTGAGCCAGTCTCCTACCAGGGGTGGGAATCACAATGTTAGGAAGAAAGCGAGTACGTAGCAAGATATCTTTGCTGATAGTGTCAGCTTTAGCTGCTCTATAGGCAACACACCTTTAGAAAACGTTTTTTGACAGTTAAATACCAGGTCCCATTCATCTCCTGATCATTTCTGTTCTAACACAGTTAAAAAGCCACTTTTTTTCCTGGGATTTGGTGAACACCAAGAACTTAGTCTTAATTCCTACAGTTACCAAGACACGGGGAACACTGAGGCTGGTTAAACTGTGGTTGTATTTGGGAGCAGGAGCACGTCACAGTCATCTTCTTTATTCAGCCAAGATTCCTTGAGCAAGAGGAGCAAACACACACATCTGTGATTATGGCCACGGGAACAGAAAAGGAAAAAAGGCTGTTATCGTCTCCAGACAGACTCTTATCAACACTGCCATTAAAGCACAGTAAACTGCTACCAATGACAAAATTACCAGTAAGGAATTTTAAATGCATTATTGATGTACTCTTGGGAGTTGGAGAGAAGTTAACCCCTTGCGGTAAGCATAATTGTTAATACAGACCGAATTATATACCACTAAGGTATGAAGATTGCTGCCATTTAAAATACTTGTATTTTCACTGCTAGCCATTAATATGCATGCTTCCAAACACACATCATGCAGGGTGCCTTCAACATCCTTTGAAGTAAATGAAATCTGAGAGCAATCAGCATCTCGTAAGTGATCCGTAGTATCTCACCACACGCAGTTCCTGGGTTTGGGCGGGGTTGTTTTCTTGGTGGATTGGTTGGCTTTTGGCTTTTTGGTTTATTTTATTTTTGTTTGTTTTCTTCTGTGTGGACATTTTTTGGTTTGGTGGTTGTTCCCCCTCCTCCCCCATTTTTTGGGAGAGGGAGAAGAAACACAGGAAAACAAGAGACTGAATATATCAGACCTCTGCCGGATATCTCTTATTTTTAGCCACAAAACCTCATTTTTTCTATTTCAAATACACAGCACATGCAGCTACTTTTGTTCTTTAGAACGGGGCTTCCGTTAAAGCACAAATTAACCATGCACAATAAATCACCATTTGTCTGAACCTGTAAATATTGATAGTTGTTTAGTTTACAAACCCTATTATAATTATTACTTGGAGCTGTTCTGAACCACCATGCCCCCTGGGTCCATTACTTCACCATTTAGTTTTAAAATAATTTTCCAGATAAGATACCTTCTACACATTTTAGTTTTCCCTCTAGATAAATCATTACACTAATTGTTTATCAGAAAACTGCAGGCTGCCACTGGATTAGGAGAAAACACAAGGTCTATATTTGATTCGATTTGGTAGAACTCAAATGGAAAAAATCAGTTTAAAAATCCAAGACTAGAGGTTGCATATACCTCTTCTTCACCGGATCAAGATTTGAAGAGAATAAGTAAGGAGACTTTCCAAAATCTTCTATTAGAATTTGTATTTTGTCAATAAGTCTAAAATGTAACTAATGCCCTTAAAATACAGTACGGATACAAACTGATTTGTGCACAGAATATTTAATTAACCACATATATTTTCTGCAGTTAACAGCAGAGTGAAGAAATCACTGGAATTCATAGCTTTTAGGAAACTAGTAATGAAATTATAACCACGGGAACTTTTACTCATCAGGATGCACAAAGCAGTCTTACTTGATTGTTACAATTTCCAAAAGAGAAAGAAAGGCTACAAACCCAGAAAAGTGAACATCACCATCTCTTTTTCTTATTTTTTTTCCTCATTATATTAAGCATATCTGACACCAGATTGAGAGAAACGTGTGGCACTGGTATTCTACAGAATTTTTTATACTATAACAATATTTTAATACACCTACTCCAAAGGACATCACTGAAAATTTATAAAGCTAACACCTCCTTCACTACTTTGCCTCCAAATTACACATACTTTGGAGAATAAAAAGAAAATAAATTGGATGAACAGAATGACTGACAAGTTAGGAAAAAGATAAGCAGTGTCCTCTAAAGCACTGCTGCTCTTTCCTCTGTAATCAAGCTTCAAAAATGGGCTTAAACATAGTGCTGTAAAAACTAATGACTCGCACAAAGTCTTTATACTCACATACCTAAACAAGTAGTTTAAGTGATTATAAGTAAGCCTCACATGGTTTGAAACTGAAATCCAGAATCATATCCATTAAAGTATATTTGTGTTTATACTAACACTGATTATCACCTCACTAGCACCAACTTTTAACCCTAGCTGGCTGAATTTACTTTGCAGAATTAATATGAAATTCTTTCTATAACACATCTGAAAATCAAGCCAGATTCATGAAAAGATCACAAGGAATTAAAATATCTGAATAGGCCAAGTAATATGACTATACATGGACAATGTATTATCTTTTCTTCTTGAATTCTTTTGGTAAATAAGCAGAGGAGAAACATAAATTATTGCTCAGCATGTATTCAACCAGCTCCTCTTGTCTCATACTTGGACTAATAGAACACCAGTGTCTGAACAAGTGTGCACACAGGAGTTAAGAGTATTACACACCAAACTATGGCTGCATCATTTAACTTCTCAATTTAAAGGGTAAGAAAATCAGACTTTGAACCTCTGAAGAAACTTAAAATTGAATACATTTAAATTAAAGCTGTTATTTTTCAATTTTCCTTGCAGATGTGGCTGCTATGCATTTAGCCTTCTACCACTTTAATTTAATAAAATGCATATATTAACATTACTTACAAAACATTACTTACAAAAGTTTTCTTGAAATAAATACATAGCTTGGATGCAGAACTGTATTTTATCTTTTACAAAACTAAAGAAAAAGAATTTCCAGAAAAAAATCACCAATTTTCATAATGCTTTAAAAAAATGAAAGAATAAAACCCTTCCAAAAATACTTGTCAGTGAAAGGATTCGAAAAAAGGGATTTCAAACACTTGATTTTTCTTTGTGAATTCAGTTAAAAAAAATGGGGTTGGGGAAAGCTAATCTACTGAAAGAAGAAACACTAACAGTCCTACAAAATAGGTTATCTGATAAGAAAGGTGTCTTATTCTTAATTCAGCAAGAAATACTGGTTATAAATATTATGTATTATTCCTAGAAATTTCTAAATACACTTTTTTCCATCTTCCATCTTTTTTTGCCTCTAGACAGCCCTTAGATCCATGGTGAACATGAGCTGGGCCAATTCCACAAAAGTCTTGAACATGCTTACAGGATTTCTCCATTCACACCTCTGTGTGCTTTACTAAACACCTTGTTCAACTAAATATGGACAGAAGTTTCCTGGAATTAATTCTCCTAAAGCCACACATCATCTCTGCCCTCTAATATTTTACAGTAGATTCAAATATGATGCCCAAACAACTACCAACAGCTGAATTTTGCCATCTCAACCAAGTGAAAAAATACAGACAATGTCTGAATGGTGATGCAGAGCTTTAAAGATGCTTCAGTTTCAATAAATAAGTTGAAAAATGCCAAATGGGACTTTTACACATAATTGCCAGCACAGCTTTAAAACTGCTGCAGAAGTACTCTCACAGCATCAGAAATATATTTTGCATGCTAAATAAAAACTGACAAAAGATGTTTAGGCCCACGTTGTCAGGATGGTCCTCGCTGCCAAAAGCCAGTCTGCCGTCAAATAGATTACGTTCATTCCGCTTCTGGGAATGGTGGCATCTTGGAATTTCAATTTCAAAATATAATTAGAAAGAGGAAAAAACCCCACAAACATTAAAATGGCTGGAAGAGGGATACCTTGTACAGAATACTTAATTCAGGATATAAGTGTTATTTGGTATTTTACTGGAAAATAGTGAAAGCAGCTACAGTCTGGAACACAGAAAATATTGTGCCAGACAGCACAGACTCATTTTCCTCAAAAACAACTTCAGTTGAGAGGGGGCAATCATTGTGCAAGTCAGGGCAAAAGCTAAAGTACCAAACTGTAGCCACAAACCCATTCATTGAAGAATAGCTGTGCATACACAGAACACATTTCTACTCGTGTATTATGGAAATATTAGACAGTGTGGTGGTTCAGGGAAAAAAATGAAAGTGTTTTTCCACACAGAATTCTGCTTTTCCGTTTCGACATCTAAGCTGTGACAGCACCAAAAGGAATATTATCTAATAATGCACTGATTTTCTACCTTAAAAAGTAGAGACAAATGCTGAAACATGTCTAAAAAAACCACACAGATGGCTCTAAGTGAATAACAGATTCACTTAACCAAACATTTTATTTCCTGTATCTTGACTAATTAACAAAAAAAGTGTTTACCAACAATTATATAACAGCTTTTATAGTAACACAAGGAGGAGAAAAACATTTAGCACTGACTCTCATAAATAATTCAAAAGGTCTAATTTACCATAATCATGTCTGGCATTTATCTTCAGTAAATAATGTATCAGGCATATACTGTGCACTATTTCCTACAGTAACTCCTAGAGAGCATTAGGAGCAAACCCATCTGTGTTTAGCATTCTGTAAACCAGGCCAGCTCTTGCACACACAAAATGATTGCTGATGAAGCCATTTACCTATGCAACGGATAGAAATGGCATCTTTTAATGTAAAATCAAATAAAAATTATAGAAACTGCAACACAGATGAGGGGTTTTTTTGTATACCATAAATATTCATAGCTTCCAAATTGACAAAGCATACCTCAGAAACCATAGGAACCACTCTAGGAAAAGAGTTGGGTCTTCCACATTCACTGTGCCACTGACAGGTTAATTTGCATAAGAGCAAATTAACATCTCAAAAGCCTTGTCTTTTCTAACATTTTCAAGAAATTTCCCACTATTACACTAAAACTACTGCAGCTACCTTGGCACAACAGAAACTCCAGTTCCAGCATCCTCCAGACTCGAGGTGCATTTGTCCATTCGTTTGCTTAAAGCCCTATTGTCCCAGTGCCTTCCTTCTATCTTGGCAATTCCCAGTTCCTAATAAATAGTAGCATGCACACAACCACAACCAAGCTTTAAGATTTTCTGCATAGTTTTTGATTATTTCCTATTTTTGCCTGTTCAGTCTGCAATTTACTTAATCTCTTCCAGAAATTACACATTTTCAAATATCAGAGCATTTGAATTTATTACAAATACATTCCCCCAGAATTAAGGAATACTCTAATGCAACTACACTCAAATTGATCAGCCACATTTTTAGTCTGTGCCATCCCTATCAGTAAGAATACAGAACACAGTATGGGATCTGCACACAAAACAAGGATTACTGCTCTGTTGAAAGCTCACATCCCTCTTTAATTAATTTTTTTCCAGCTTGTTTACCAGATATTCAAAATAATGCAAGTAGAAGCTTCCCAAACTCCAGTCACAGTATCCCTTCATATGATTTTTAGCTTTGTATATGCCCAGGATTTCTTAATATATTTTCACACGCTCAAAAAGGATGTGCCTAAGTATAAAGTCGTACATTAATGACTCAAGCAAAATCAAGAGTATAGTTTCTCACATACATCAGGGACACCAGGCAGCTAAATTAAGTGATCTAATGAATTTCACACAATTTAACAAGCACTATCTTCGAGATCTCCAGGAAGCCTATATTAAGCATGCCAGAGAATACATTCAGAGAGATTTTCTGTACTCTATGTTAATTTGTTTAATTACCTTTATTCTTTATGCATGTATAATAAACACCAACATGCACCATAGCCATGCATTTGTCCATTCACCTCCTAGGCATAAGCTGTCATTTAAAGATAGGTTTTATCTGTAAGAAGTAGTTAGAATGTTTTACTTCAATTACAGCATATATTCTTGTATGATGCTTTTGTCAAGACTCATTTTTGAACAATAGTCCTTCAGGTATCTCCTATAAAATGAATCACTCTATGATCATGAATTACATAAAAGGTATTCCAGAAGATAGAAAATGTAGAAAAATTATTCCAAGAACTGTTGTTCCTTTCACATTATTTTACATCATTAGACCATTAAATTAGTTTCTAAAGCCCGTACAAATTGGCAGAATAACTTTTTCTTTTATATGTATATTGAGGGACCAGGAAAGACTGGAATACCTATGGTTTCCCAACTGTCTCTCAGTTTCTTCAAAGATTAGGTGGAAACAGGTCGTGTTAACATGACTGAGAACGGAAAGAATAGAGCACCAGAGCATTGCCCAACTCACCACCTAATGAAAGGTGCCAGCAGTGCAACAGAAGGCAAAGCTTCAACAACAGCTCAGCAGGATGGAGAAACCCTTCCTTTCTCAGCTTGCTCAAATTTCAAAAAGGGTGGATGAAAGAAGACGGCCCGATAGTTATCTTTACAATCACCATCCCTATTTTTTCAGGTGCTCAATATTCACATCATAAACTGTCTTTTTTAACATCAAAGTAGTAAAGTTTTGTAGGACCAAAGCCAGTGTCTGCAGTGGGCTAACACTCCAGATCAATGAGGACTGAATTCAAACTAGGTTAAATAAAAACATCAGAATGTTGGCATGTAATAAGCTCCAGACTTGTTGAATGAAGCCTCCCACCAACAGGAAAAATACTGGTTTAATCTGAAAAATCATGATTACACTTGCTTAATATTATTGAAGGCAATACAGCTTGGCTGACACTATATAATTTAATCACACATAATGCCATAACCTTCCATCAAACTATCTTTCAGTCATGAATCTCAACCAGAACAAAAGTCCCAATTAGTTGCAAGCAGTTTCTTAACCCTTACTTAATTGCCTTTAATTGTCAATGCTGATTGAGAAGCTCCATATGGAACTTCACTACTAAATATCAACAGTGGTGAAAATATTTCTAATACATATTTCATCAAAAGTTACTATATATGAACCAAATAAAACTGCAAATCCCTAAGCTACTACATGTAAAATAGAATACAAATTACGTTTGTTCATCGTGGCATTTTATAAAGTCAAATTAAGACCTATCTCCAGCTTCAGCCTCCTGATCAAAAAAAGGAATCACTTTCACAGCAGAAATGCCTACTGTTAATTTGTCAAGTCCAGATAAAACCTAATTTCATAATCCATTAAAAGGAAAAACATAGCAGAAACCTACCAAAAGAAAATTACACTATCAGGATAAATGTCAGGCACTAAATAAGCATGTCTATGAAAACTTCATGCTGGAGGCTGCTGATATCTCTGAGCTATTGGCATTATTTTCAAACTGAAAGACAAAGGCCAACTATTCTGCTGTCTAAACAGACCATAAAGGAACTGATGATCAGGGGATCCTTTCAGTAATAGACTTCCCAGCACTACGGTGTTCTGACAGTAAAGCCAAGCCAGCAAATGGGTGCTAAAACCTCTCAAAGCCAGAAACAGTAGGATGTGGGATTGATCATCAATAGCACCATTCTGAGGGACAAAAAAGTAAAGTAAAAGTCAGGCAAGAAATCCAGGTGAACAGTCAGCTGTCATCCTTACAGCCCTCTTTAAATACTTTAGACAACAGATGGATAACAGACAGCTCATTGTGTAGTTTGACAATTACAGATTACTTTTAGTTTCTTATAATTGTCTTCTAGCCCATCTTAATTCCTTATCACACAAAGAGTATCTCTGCTCATGCAACACTTTAAGACACCTCTAAAACATCCTTTGCACCCTCACACTCTCAGAAACAGAGGAAAACTAAGACAACACTCTGGATGCCTGAAAAGAGAGGCATAAAGTCTTGAAGGAGCTCTGATCCTCCTGCAAATCCTTATGAGTGCTTGTAGAGCAGTGGAAGATTTAGAACTGGAGTCTCCAAAGACTTTGGGATGTTTTCCCTCCACAGTACATAAACCATCAGATTCCTTAATAGCTAATCCACACACAGCAGCTGCTTCCTTCAAATTCCAGGTACCTCCTACTTATTTGTCAAATCTGTTTGCATCTCTTCTTAAGACCAGAACATGTTCCTCAAATTGTCTCTGCCAGGGTGGTTACCAAAACTTGTATGGAAGTTACTGTACAGTGAAAATTTATTCTACTAGACAATCCAAAAATAGAAGCAGGAGTGCCCCTCCAAGTCACCTATAATAATAAATTCCATATCAGGATTAAATCATAGAGCCATTATAAATACAAGCCAACCTATACTACTATAAACTAAACTCAAATCCAAAATTCCTCATTGTAGTTTCAAGACCTTTTTAGGGAAAATACTATTTTTCTCTGAATTAAATTTTTAGGGGAAGAAGATTTATTTTGAAAGGAATTGCAGGCTCTTGATTGAACTTGCATAGTATCATATGCTTTTAAAATATGCCTTTTTTACAATTTTGAAAGCTTTTATGTTTAAATATTGATTCATAATGAAAAGCACACTGCAACAAAATAGATTTAAAATATTAAAAACTAGCAATATTCATTTATGCAAACAACATTAAAGAGACTAAGTCACTAATATAAAAGCTGAGAAAAGTTATAGACATAATCCTCCTGACTCTCCACGACATGGATTTGCGTTGCTGCTTTACAGCATCAGACACACACCACACATTCCCAAAACGTAGTTCACAGCTGTTTAACCTCCTTCAACAAGAAGCATGCATCTTGAAAACTGAAGTGACATTCAAAGTTCAAACAGTATTTATAACAAGTCTGGACTTCCTTGTTCTAAACTGAGTTCTTCCACAGCCCCATAACTTACTCCTTTATCACCCCCAGTATAGCCTGGGCACTGAGCCTCACTTGCCAATCTGTCTGCAGCCACCTTAAAGCAAATATTAATATCAGAATCAGAATTGAGACCAAAAAAATATTCTCTATCTGCCAAAAATATCAGAGTAATTAGAGTACTCCACTGTAAGTGGCTGCAGTTGGAAAGCAGGGATTTTGTTAATCCAGAATAGCAAAACTCTATATGAGGGGATTGAGGCAAGAGGTGAAGATCTCTTTCATGGAACACGTGTGTGACAAATTACACACACAGGTACACACAAACACTTTGAAGAATATGGAAGAGTCCTGGCAGTTTAATCTCAAATCTATTAGATATTTGCCTTCACCTTTTATCAGTTCTCTGAGAGTCACTCATTAAAATCTGTCTTAGATTATGATCTCGCAGTGTCAGGTAGGAGTAGAAAGGAGAGCAGAAAGGAAATGGCCAGATCGTGTGGTCTTTTGTCCCACAATGAATACTCTGAGTTTTAAAAATATGAAGTAAACTATACTAAGTAGGTAAATGCTTGTAACTAATGGTCTGATAACCTCTCATTTTACACTTCACAAGCAAACCACACACACACATATTCAGGTGTACTTCTTAGGACACGAGAGGAGAGAAAGCTGTAGAAATATTGTTACTGTATTAAAGCTACTGCTTATTTTCCACCAAAATTACTGGTTTCTGACTTGAGTTTAAATTCTGCTAACAATTATATAACAACAGCAGGTTGTAAATAACCATCATCTTAATTTACAGCAGAGGCAGAAGTTAGCACTTGAGTATAAAACCAGTTTTGGGACAAGAAAGTATGTCAAAACGTAATTTTAGCAACTATCATAAATGCATAACAGATATAATCCACAAAATGCCTTCATGCATTTGCAAAGGCTGCTGAAAATTAAGCACATTAACAATCCAGTCAGTAAAATACCTTGTTCATGTAACCAGAGCACATCACCATTTAAACAGCTCTGCAGACTGGCACTGCAAAAAAGACTATACATTCTAAATGAGACTGAGGGCTCTTTTTATTACAAAATCCAATTCTAACTTTGTCCCATTTAATAACAAGTTTTTGACAACGTTTTTGACAACATATTGTCAACATTTATTATATGTGTGAAATACAAAAAATGCCTTCTTAACAAGACAGAACAGTAAATGAAATTACAGAACTGATGCTGCAGTTCTTAGTTGATATTTTGCATTAAATGAGAGCCTCTTGCATTCTACCTGATTGTTTTAGGACAGATGGCGTTTAAATCAGACCATACTAACAAATCTAATGGTTGCAAAAAGTCATGCTCAAAACTACTGATGTTAACACAAGGGGAATGACAAAGATTCAGCAGTGACATGTTACTACACATCTTAGAGGATGGGATTTCAAGGAATACAACTTATGAATCAAATGTTTGTGAAATTCACAGGAAAATATCTTTTAGTGTAGACCATAACTCTTACATTTGTTACGTTTCATATAGCTACATTTTCTGAAATGTTTGACTAAATTAGCATTAAGAAATACTGTGTTTTAAACACTGAATGCCTAGAGTTTCCACAGCAGAACAATGTCTGCCTAATTCTCTTATTCATCATTGCAAAACTTGAAATGTTTGATGTCTCTTTAAAGGTTCATTTTCTTAGGAAAAAGAAGTTATTACATATGAATTGAGTCCTAATTGAAAAGTACATATACCAATTTCATGAATTTAGAGTAAATCCAGAAAACTGGTCAGCCTAAAGATTAAAAACTAATAGAGCAAGCAGGTGGGAGGTACTGGTTCTAACTTTAGTACTCAAGCCCATCTCCTGTTTTAAGGGGTCTCACAATTTTTGATTGCTTCAGGCCGGTAATATTAGGCAAAAAGGATACATTTCCTTATTGGTTGTTTGATAGCCTAGAAATGGATCCAGTGGGTAGGACAGCAAGACACAAGCAAAGAACTCAAATGTGGCTTTTGTCTTTCTCACTGTGTATTTTTGAAGCTTTAGCTCTTCTTGCTGCTTTTTCAAACAGTAAATTTTTCCCTCCTGAGTATGTAATCCATGACAGTTTTCAGAGAGCGCCAATTCTGCCACAACTGGGTTCCAGACAAGAAAAGCCATTAGATAACTGATGAGCAGAACACATCAATATATTCAGTTTGGCATTTGCATCCCAGAAGAGAGGGCTCAGCTTACTTATGCACCAACATTTATGCTATAACGATGAACAGCCCCTCGTACACTTTAATTGCGTGAAAATAATCCAATTTTAAATTATGAAAATGCAGTAACTGAGAAAATTAGAGTTTTGCTATTGGTAGCATCAGTTGCTTTTCAGGCTTTCTTTGTAAACTCAAAACCATTCTACTCTGCTCTACTTTATTTGCTATTTAGAGGTAAAACTTACTGTTTCTCATGCATGTATAAAAACTATTAATTTGTTTGGACTCAGGACGCAGAGAACTTTCATTTTTAAGTTACTGCTTTCTTTTATGATGATAACAAAAGGAATCTCAATCTTCAAATAGCTGATAGTAACACAAGAAAAGAAAACCAAGCCTAAAAATCCTTCAGGATTTAAGCAACAATTTAAGTGAAAATTCTTTTCTTCCTTTGGTAACTTTATCACCATACGGTGTTTTTAAAATAACTGTTTCACTTGAGAATATCCTGTTAAATAAACCACTATTTTACCTAGCAGTTCATAAAAATGGCACAGAAAAGGACATATCCTAGTTTGCACTTTTTCCCCAAAAGCAAGAACTGCAGTTGATGCTGGAACAGATGCTGTGGTCTAGTCTCATTCAGTGCAGCTGTAATTATATCATTTTAGCAATTAATTCTGACTGGGGCTTTGCTCAGCTCTGCCTGAATGTTCCATGGCTGATTGTTCAGCAAGTGGCCTCATGTGATTCGTTTCCTCTCTGCAGTGAAACATTCAGATGGCAACGTTTGCTTTCAGCAGCCTGAAAAGAGGACAAGAAATCCTGAAAACTCTTCAGGATTCAAGTGATAATTTCAAAAGCACAAGCAAAGCAGCAGACAGAGTTTCCACTCAAATCATGTTAAAAAAGGAGGATAGTTCGGGTTTGTATATAAGAGGGTAAAATTGAAATTTAGATTTCTGCCACAGCTCAGAGTTATCTATGAATATGTTAGAAAAAGATGAAGCAGAGGAATTGAAGAGAGTTTAAATCACGTTATTTGGTTTCTGGCACTGGTCATCCAAATAAATATATTTGTTCGATATTCAAAATAGCTGAAAGGAAAGACAATTAATTCAGAGAGAGGAATTAACACAAGAGAATGGCTTCCAGAAGTTAATTTTGGAGCAAAAGGCATGAGGCTAAAATGCATACTGTCTTGGAGATTAAATAATTCCATTAAGATCTTCCAAATAACTATACCATTTAAACCATTTTGTATAGTTCCTACTGAAGAAGAAAGTCTTTCTTTCCCACAAATATTAATGATTTCACATCATTTTCTGAAAAAGCCTGCAATTTGCCTGTGAATTATTTTTTGCAGTTTCAAGGGAAACATATACTTTCCATGTTACACATCATTTCAACAACAGAGACTGCAGCAACAGGGTACTCTGAGATCCACTGCCTCTGCAGGTTTTGGGGTTTGTTCCTTTTGGGTTGGTCTGGGTTTTTTGGTTGTGAGAGTTTGGTTTGGGGGGGGGTATATTTTTTTACGTTCATCAAATTCATTAAGCCACTAAAATTTAACCCAGAAATCTCCAGGAGTTATAGGAACTATCAATAAGACAAGAAAAAATCCATCTGCCTCAGAACAGTTTACAGAACATTTAAATAAATTTATGTGAAAAACTAAGGCATGATGATGCCTAATGGTAAACATCAAGGAAAGATAGCAGACATACAAGGAAAACAATCTGTTAGAAATTTACATTATAGAGATTCATTAAATAGATGTGCCAATGCATCTCCTTCTTATCAGGTGGAACATATATCCTTTAGATATTGCACACCATTCCTGTCTTTGCAAGTATATCCTCTTCATATTCTCATACAATTAGAAGTTTTCCAACCTCAGAAATGAGAAACATCTTAACAATGAATACTAGAAATCTCCCTGTAAAACATAAAATTAGAACTCACAAGGAAGACAGCGAGAGACAGTGAAAGTCAGTGATGCATGTGTTCCCACAGCATGCATGGCAAGAAAACTTCTCATCCATCATACTTTCCATTATAAGTGTTTCTGAGTTAACTTGGCAACATTCGCTTCTAGTTGTCATCTTATCAAATGAATGTTTGAGATTATAAAGCTCATGAAATCATTTATATGAATCTGAACATAGGCACATTTCTTCCCCACAGAAGTTTAAATTCACAGACCCTAGTCTATGTTAACTATGGTTATAATGATTAATAGCAGCACAATAATTGGTGTCCAGTGTCTATTCATCATAGAGGTTCCATTTCTTCAAGCTCCTCTTTATGTAATAAATACAGGAGTTGTGCATTGTACCTGACAGTGTGATTAATGATGCTACAGTTGGTCTCTCACACAATAAGCATGGTGTGTAAGTACTGTAAGTGTCAGTTGTTCGGCCCAGTTTCAAGATTTACTGCTCTTCACCATTAACAAAGGGTAAAAGAGGTGAAAAAGAGGTGTACATATTGCAAAGTGTTCTTGTAAAATTAATTCAAACTGCACCCCGCTCTGCTGTTTTAGCAATAAAGAAAAAACATAAAGAACATACATAGATTAAATAGTCCACTTAGAATGGACTAAAACCCACATTCACTACATATCAAGGATTTATCATGTCAGCTTAATTTGTTATTATTTTATCACAGAATCATCTGGTTTGAAAAGACCTTTGAGATCATCGAGTCCAACCATACCTGTCCACTACTTATTGTTTTAACAACAAAAAAATAACTGTAAGGAATAAATAATAAGGAACTGACATGAAACATTTGGACATGGAAGTCAACTCAAGATGCCTTTCGTAGTGCTTCAGCACACATAACTGACAAATGCAAGGAGGCTCCTGCAGACTGAGTCCCAAACCTAACTGCAGAGTCAGTTCTGCTGGTGAATCAGGCACTTAATGTTGCCCCCAGTTTTTCAGATGTCAAGTGATTTCTCTGTGGCTAAATAGTTTTAATTGACCTTTCCAAATAGTCACACTAACAAAATATTTTATCAAGGAATTTAAAAGTAATTGAACTAACAAATATAATCCACGACACCACAGCAAATTACTTAAAGAAACATCAGTAAAATAGTTTGGTTCAGTTGATAGTTGACAGCAAAAAGGCAAGACCTGTTTTTACTGTCTTTGTTTTGTGTGTGTTAAAGGTGCCAGAAACAGTTCAAGAGATGAGCAATGCAAATAAATCACTCCTCTAGCCTAGTGTTCAGCAATTAAAGACAGCTGATACTAGAACGTTACCAAAACTTGTAATACAGTGCTTGAGTCATACACTCTACTCAACAAGGTCACACACCAAACTCACTTAAAATGGAAAGCAAAACAGTCAACCTCTAAATAAGAGATACAATGATGCACTCTGAATTTATTTCTGTTTGGCACAGGAAGTTATGCCTAGACTCCTGTACTGTTCATTGCCCTGAAATAACTATGATTTATGTTGTCCCCCATAATTAGCGTAAATGAACGAAGTATTCTTTATGGAGCCTACAAATAATCATTATGAACACGAGAACAGTCATACTGGATGCACACAGTATTCACCAATACAGTGTCCAGTACCACATGCTTAAATATCATGCTGTAAAGATGGAAGAAGTATGGCTTAATATTCTCCCGATGTATTCTCCTAGGCATCAGTAATCTGTGATACAAGAACTTCAAGACAAAACTAGCATCTGCATCCATTTCATTTTTAATGCTCTTTGGTTAAACCTTTCCTCTGTGTGCTTGTCTAATTGCTTTTTGAACTCATTTATACCTTGGCATCAGTAATATCCTATGACACGAAATGACATTGATTAATTATGTTTAATGGAAACAGCATCTCCTTTGTATCAAAACTTTTAACTGAGTTTCATACGATGCTCTTCAACTCTTTTGTTGAAACTAATTTCTTGATCATTTCTTTCCTGTCATCAGTGATTCTACACAGCTTTCAAACTACCCTTTCCACGCTTTTCATTTCTTTCATGTTAGTCTTAGTTTCACCCACAAAGGTGTTCCTGTTCATCTCATCACATCAAAGATTTGCCTCTACCATTTCCCATTCTACCGTAACCTTATTGCTGGAAAATCAGCACTTAAATAAACCGTGCAGATTTGAGTGCAACATGGGTTAACAGCATAGCATAATAATTTGGTTCATTCTTTCTTCTGTTCCCAGCAATTCTTACTGTCCTCTGCCAACTTTTGACTTCCACTCCGGATAAAATGTGATTCTACAGGTTTCAGTTGCAGCACCAAACTTGTTCTTTTGCTGCAAGTTCATAGGTAAAAGGGAATCAGAGAGATGCTAAAGCAGCACTTTCTCCCTTGGTGACACTGATAGTAGTAGATACAATTTCCCCAGAGACAGAAGTTTTCCTAACCTGAGAGCTAACTGTGTGGAACTTGCAGAGATCAAAACTGGCCACGTCATTTGCTGACCTGAACAATAGTTTTATTGCAAAGCCTTTAAGCATCAACTCAATGTTGTAAAGCAAACACTGCAATCTGGCAGAACATAACTATAATGTAGCATTTCACTATTCTGGTTTTCCATCAAACTCCTCGACTCAGTCTAAAGAAGTAGATGATACATGAAATAGGTCATGCTGACTATATTAGGGTATACTGGTGGATTGCACAGTTTCTGCATTATGCTGCTTTCACATTGTAAGGTATATAACCAACTGCACTTTTAAAATTGCTCTTGGTCACATGAATATTATCCCATTTAACTATATTCCTTGAAGGAGTTATTGCTTTCAGTAGTAATCTTAAGCTCATGAAAGAAAACCATCCACTTTTTAGTGCATTCTTAAATTTGATAGATTTAAAATATGTCATCCTAAGGTAGAGTACTGTTTCAATTTAATTTTTAAATACAAAATGTGACAGATTTCAAAAATTAGAAGGGCCTAAGTAATATGAAGTGATATTTTTAAGCTCATTTGAAATTCTTTCATCTTTTCTATTCATGAACTCATGCAGCTGATGGAACTCAGTCCACAATACAACCGAGTTGCTGGGCTTTATTTCCATTTCTATAGAGGCAGATCTTGAATCCAGAAAGAAATAGCAAAGGATTTAAAATATTACATAAAATAAGCATAATTCTTTCTCTGCACATGGTCAATACGTGAATGGCTCTCACTTCTAGAGCAGACAGGAAAAGAAATAAAGACAACAGAAAATATCAATTCAAGGCTGGAACAAGTCAAAACCACTACAATTAAGACCAAATACAGAACATCTGATGTGTGCAAGTAACACTATTTTCCGTGCTACAATTGTTTGGGGGAATGGCAGCAAGAACACCTAAAAGAGCATTGGCCACCTGGTCACCACTTTACCTGTGAAAAAAGTGCCAGTTTTATTGCAGTCACTCACAGTCCACTTTGCAGCTCACCATCCCACTTTAAGGAATAGAACCAACCAACTCAAATACAAATATTCAGGTGTTTTGCAATACCAGTCTAGATTTATTTTTTAGCCAAAATAGCCTAATGAATTTCAATATTCAGTCATCCGTAACTTTATCATCTCTAACGTACTGAAATTTAAATTCACAAGGTAAAAAATACTAAGTGCCTTCAGGAGTTTGTGCAATAACTGAGTTGATTTCACTGAGCCAAAATCACATCAAGGCAAACTTTTCAAGAACTCTGAATCATGAATTTCTCAGGTTCCATTTGAAGAATGAGAAGTTACACAAGTCTAACGATGATGTTAAATTAATATTCCATCTAAACTGATCTTGTTCCATTTTGCAGCTGTGAACTATTGATATCCAGTAGCTCACCCACTGGCATATACATTACTAGCAGATACTTGTTTTCCTTCATGTTTCATTACTATTTCTTAGCGAGATTACTGGTTGCAGCACACTCTGATCCTACCGAGGACTTCCACACGCTCACTGTTCCACAAAGTTGCTTCTGTAAAAGACACACACTTAAAATTCAGCTCGAGAAATACATCTTAATGAGTTGTCATTCTTAGTTCTTGCCTTCAAGAGGATCTCAGAACACAGACTTTGCAGCTCTCTAGTTATGCTACATTGAGATCCTTTTATGTAATATCACTTATTACTGTTAGAACCTTTAACCAAAAATGACAAAATAAGCATAATTTTATCTTTCCTGGGATACTGAAAGCAAATCTCCTTAAGCTCATAGTTCTTCCAAATAGGCAGAAATACCTCTGAAAAAAAATATAGGCCAATAAGAAGATTTGTGTATGTATTTTTATCATCGCATAATAAGTTGCACTTTACAAAGCCATTTTGACTGAAGGAGCCTATATAGAATAACTAGAGATTTTAAAACTCACTGTTTGGTTGATTCCACACTTCTTCACATAGAAATGTCTGGAGAATGACCAAATACTTTTTGCTGTATTTCTGCTCATGACACCTACGTGGGGAAAGGGAGGAGCTCCCCAACACAGCCTGTTGAACTGCAACAGCATGATTTGCTAATGGCTGTAGCTACAAGTAAAACTAATGAAGGAGATGAAACCACACATACTCTCTGCTATTCACTGCATAAGTAATGAAAGTAATTACTTTCATTTTCTGGTCACTGCTAGCACAACATACAGGTCCTTGAAGATTGCAGACTCATTCTTATGCTGCATCAGCCTCAGAGGAACGTGGCCACATTATCATTTGAAGAGGCCTAACAATGGTTGAGGGATATATTCAACTGCTACTTGTATATCTAATAGGCACATTGTACAGCATCAATAGATGAAATTGTTCACATGTTTTTCTGTGAATACAAATATACTACTAGCAAGAACGTCAAACAAATTAGAGCTGAAATAACACTCACTACACAGAAAAATGAATAGGACGGACATGAACCACTCTCAGAATAAAATGGACGAAGTAATGGAGTTTGTAAATGTAAATCTGCATAGTGAGCAATATAGTTAAAGCCTCTAAAAATTACTGGCAGCTGGGAGCACTACAGAGCAAGTTTGCTTGAATCCCTAGCAGTAGCAAAAAAGCACTATACTGCTGTTTGATGAACACTCCCGTAGACTCAGAACCAGCACCGATGGCATCTGGAGGGATAATGTCCTCTTCAGCTAAAGGGGTGTCTTGGGTTGATGCAGGATTGGAGATGATTGTAGAATTCTTTGATGCTTTCAAAAGAGCCCAGCAATTCCCAAAAGGAAAGCGACTAATAAACACCACAGGATTGATCAAAGACACGGTTAGCTTTGTGGTTGATGTAGCTTTATGTGAGAGGATATGACAACTCTAAGCAGTTTATAGCAGAATTATCTGCAGGGGCAAATGAAGATCTGATACAAAAAAAGTCTGCAAGAAAAGATAGATTACATGGGTCAGAATCACACCAAGTGATACTTTAGCATCCTTTCCACCCAAAATTCATGAGAAGTATTACAACCCCTCACCGATTCCCACTTTCTATTGACAATGTCATATAATGTAAATTCTTGTTCCTACCAAAAAAAGAAAAATAATAGATTGCATTGCACCATTCTGCTTTTACTGCCAGTAGCTATTCAGAAGACATTATTTTGCATAAAAAAATAAATGAATGCTAGGAATTAAGCCAGCAGAGTTGATTCTTCATTTCATGCAACAAAATTCTGTATAATCTATATTTTTCTTATAGTAACCCCATTCCAAAGTTATAACAACAGTTTTCTCCCTAGCTGAAAGGGGAAATGAATAAAAGAAAACTGTGTGCTTTGTCTTTTTTAAAAAAAAATAAAATACACTTCCAAGCTTCTCAGAGGTTTGCTTCATTTTCATCTCTGATTAAAACCTCTTGGGAAGGGATAAGAGACTGCATAAGATGACAAGTCTGGTTTTCTTATTTGTGGACATAACATTGAAAATGGTCGCTTGCTTATTTGGTAACTGCCACAGCTATTCTGGAAGATGGCAAATGCTGGTTTTATTTCAGATGGAAGTTACTTCCACGGGGCACAGATGAACCCAGACTGCTCTCTGTACTCAAGACATGAACCTCAATAAAGCATAGCACTGTGCCAGGAAGATATGTCCTAAGATAGCTGTATTAAATTAATCTACAGAAACAGGGAGAAAAATTCAGTCCACCAGGCAGAGAGTTTTCAAGATGAAAAACTTTTTCTTCATACCTCTCAAAGTTGGAACAAGTGTTGAGAGCCTGAATCTTCAGTTATAAAGCTCCTGACTATAGCTGTCAAGCAGGAAACAAAACCAGCAGAAAACATAATTCAGTGGAAACTAAAACTGTTTAACTTGGAGAGTTTAGATTTAAGTAACAGAAGCAAAATCTAGAAGTATCAGATCTTGAAGAGACGGTGAGTGGCAAGAAAAGTTGATCCACAATTTCATATAAATCAGAACCCAGGAACGTTTTAAAGAACAACTTAACCTAAAAAAAAGCAGTGCTTTTTCAGATTAGAAGAGTTAAAAGTTCGTGTCTATTTTGAGAAGACACGGTCTATTTTTGAGAAACAATCACCACACCTGACATGGAGATGTCTAGCAGTAGTGGCTGCCCTGCACAAACTAGCGATCTTGCGATCGCTCTTCCCCAGGACCTGGTTAAACTACCAACCAAATAACTCACTTGAAAAATTGATAAAGTCATATACAAACACACCCTGGATTCTAATCTGGAAAATAAAAAGCCAATATATAAAAATTAATACTACCTAAACAACCTTATTTGAATGGAAACTTCATCTTTCAAATGAAAAGTTCAGTCATTTCATCCCTTCATAAGTTACTGTTCAGATTATACAACAATGTACAAGCATTGGAAACTTAGATATACACAACCTTTAAGATGTGAAGTTATACCTGAGCCCTCCCCTTGAAAAACAATAAAGCTAAATCCCTACAAGTCCTTAAAATACGTCGAAAAGGACTCACTGCTACACCTTCTTAGGGTCTTACTCATGCTGCCATCCTGTGACAAAGAGCCGTAAATGCAGGAAAAAAGTTCCGCAGAAAACCCCCAGCAATTATCAAAATGCTTCTGAAATTCCTTCCCATTTTTTAAACTCAGAACAAAGTCTTGCATTAAACATAAAACTTCAAAATCCAGTGCCTTAAAGGGCTGTGTAATTGCTTTATCATTTCCACAGTGATAAAGTGACACTTCTCCTAATCTCTGTTACAGAAATTGTCACAAAAGGAAGGAAAACTACTAAATAGGTCAAGCTAATAAAAGCTTATTATGGATCCAGTGTGGGTTTTTTTCAGGCTGCTATGACAGTGTAACAGGTAGCATTTTCTTGGCATGCCTTCCCTTGTTTGTGGCAGAATATTGGAACATTAAAATGCTGCTTCTGATTTGGTGAAACCAAGCACCCATAACACATGAAATGAGATGGAACTGAGCTCTAAGGAAAATCTACCTGAAACACTCCTGAAAAGAGAAGTATACAAGCTGAAGTCAAAGTTTAACTGAATATTCTTTAAAAAAACCCCAAACCTCCTATTGATAATAAATCCTGGAAATGTAAGAGTTTCACAGGCTTTAGATTCTTTTCCCATTTTGACAAAACAAGTTTATCGCATGAAACAGAACTTGATAGCAACGCAGTCACCTTCAACTAACAGAAGGAAAGGGACAAGGGGTTTAAGAGGGGCTGTATATCAGGTTTTGTCTGTACCCTACAGATCATCAGAATCTTCAGTGGATTAAAGAAGATCTGGACTTAGAGGAAAAAAAATACTGCCAACAGCTTTTGGGGAACATCAGGACAAAATTAAAGACAAGTACCCACCTTGTCTTACAGAGGTCGTGCTGCCAGATGCTTACTGAGCACTTTCTCCTGAGAGGTGACAAACCCTCAGGACCAGACCTCTAGACAGGCAAGCTGAAAACACAGCTGGGGAATGCCCTCGGGACCACAGAGGATGGCACCTGTCTGAGCATGCCTGGCAGCTCCACAGACAGTACAGCTCAGGATTTTCAGGCTGGCAGGCTGCAGGCAGGCTGCTTTCCCAAGCGGTCACAGGGATGGAAGAGGAACAGACCGCAGAGCGTGCTGTTCGCACAGCCGCTCTCCTGGCTGCCTGTCACGAGGCTGTAGGGACAGAGTCACTGAGTCTATACCTTACCTGAGAAGAAGGACTGGCAGTTAGCCTAGCAGAGTCAAAGCAGACAAACAGTTTGTAGGTATTTTCACTTGTACTGAAAAGAGAAATTGCCAAATTCCACAGCCACTAGCAAGGACTAATAAAGAAGGAGGCGGGGGCAGAAGAGCACTGATCATACAAAGAAGATGCTCAGGCAACTGCAGAAATGCTGAAGGGTTTATTTTTAAGAGCTGAGACAAGATAGGTTAGCTAAAGAGTCTGGTTCACACATGGCACCAGTTAAGGAAAACATCCCAAAGTTAAGGAGAACCTGCCTTCTCACAAGGGAGGGAGGTGAAACAGGTGCTGGTCTCTTCTCTCTTGTGACCTATGATAGGACCAGAAGGAATGGCAGGAAGATGTGCCAGGGGAGGGTTAGGTTGAATATCAGGAAGAGGTTCTTCCCCCAGCGGGTGGTGGAGCCCTGGAACAGCTCCCCAGGGAAGCAGTCCTGGCACTGAGTCTGCAGCATTCCAGAAGCATTTGGACAATGCCCTCAGTCACCCAGTGTGAATGTTGGGAGTGTCCTGTGTAGGGACAGGGGCTGGACTCAATGATCCTTTTGGGTCCCTTCCAACTCAGGTGATTCTATGATTAAATCATTTGCTTGAAAATTTGCATCCTCAAGCAGGAGGAGGACAGCAAGTTATCTTAAGTAATCAAAATAGATTAATAAAATGTTAGAAAATGAAATATTGATCAGGTTGCACAAAAAGATCTTGTGTGTGTGTGCAAATGTCATGATTTGTGTGTTTGTCTCTTGCTCATTACCGCACCCCCGTGAGAGAGTCTCAGTACAGAAACCCAGGAAGAGGAAGAGTAAAGGGTTTTTTTTGTCATTAATTTGATTCCAGGTATAAAGGTTTAAATTTTATGATGTACAGGTAAGAATCTGATCATGAGCCAAGAGTGTGCTGCTTTAAGAGCTGCACACCACTGATTCCTTGCTGAGGCTATTAGTCTTACACTGACTGCAGTAACTAAGATTCCCAGTGTGACTTAATACCTTCTGGCACTTCCACAGTTTATCTTCTAATATCAGCTTATTAACTAAAAGCCAACTGTTTACAAGAGGAATACGTTTTCTTTTGGAGAAAGAAAAAAGGGACAGAACTATGCCTAGACAAAAAGATTAACATCTACTACTAGAGAATATCCTCCGTGCTCCCCACAAAGTTCTGAACATAAAGACTCAAATTCCTAACAAAAATAAGTGATTAGAAAAAAACACTTGACAAGTAAAAAGGTATTTCATATATAAAACATTTTATTATTCAGATACCTGTATATATGTAAATATCAATAAATATGACTGAGTGTATGGGGTAGCCACAGAAAAATGTGATTTTTGTTTGTAGCAGCAGAAGATCCCTAAATTTCTTAGGCCATATATTAGCACTGGATTTTATATTAATCGAGTTTCTCTGAAATTTATATTCACCTGGAAGAAAAACATTTTAAGGCTATAAATATGATTTCTTATTTATTTTACCCATTCCTCTTGTGGGTTTTTTCTCTTCTAAATATTTTGGTACTGAAAATAAATGTTAGTAAAGGGCTACTGAGACGGGAATGAACAGTCCAGCAACTTATATCACACAGAGATGTAAGAACTGAATCTCTGCTCTGATTTTTCATAACAGAAACCAGAGTAACATAACGAGGATCACTAAATGACCTACAACTAGGTCAACTAAGAGCTAAGGACTCAGAGTCAGGAATGTAAAGTGTCCAAAGGTTTCATCTTATCTGAAATAAATCAAAATAACCAAACACATATTATAGGTTTCAACTAGTCTGGCAGATCCATGAGACAGCCTTTTCCCCACAAGGTTTAACTCCAAACTTGTACAGAAATATGGTAACACCACACACAGTTTTGCTGTGCTGCCATTCCCAGGTTCAGAACAGGAAAGCCGAGGGAATGAAAAATGAGTAACCAAGCAACACTCTGATCTTCAGAAGCTGATTTGTCTACATGTTTGACACACGTTGAGCAATGTATATAAAAATATGATAAACTATTAATAATCAACCTTTGACTAAAATTTTGACTTTAATTTCATTAAAGTTTTAATTAAAAAATCACTTCCTTTTGATGATTTGCTCTACATTCTGATTCAATGGCATTTGGGACAAAAAGCCTTCTCAGAAGCATCCTCAGCAGTCTTGCTGAGAGAGTGACACGGCCACCTATGATACATCTGCCTCTACACTTAGCCAGAATTCCAACCTTACAACCTGAAAACTCCTTAGTTGAGAACTGTTTCCTTTTCCAGTATTTTCCCTCTGGGGTCAGCTACACATTAAACCTTAGTAAGACTATAATTTCACAAGTTAAATTTTCTTTACAATATTCTCTTTCAATATTCATTTGTTTAAACCAGGTACCAAGGAAAATGAGAACTTTATACACCTATATCTCACAAAAACTGGTGAGGGGTAGACTAAAGGAGCCCTCATCTCTCACATTTTTTTAGTACTTACAGCATTTAGATCTTTTAATACTATTTACTCCTCAACACGCGATGTAATAACAGCTCCAGGCTGAGCAGTTCCCCAGACAGTAGCCAAGGACTACTAAGTTCTACATTGTACTTGATTTATGTGGTTTAAGTACCTCATCACTACTATGCTCAATAGTTTAAAAAACTTGGTGGAAAAGAAAAAACACAAGAAATTATTTTTTATCATTGCTAGTATTGCTGAAAAACCCCACAAGAACACAGCATCAAGAAATAGAAGTTAAAAAAATTTCCAGATGTATGGAAAACAATTTTTCAAGCAGCTTAACTCAGAAACTATCTGGTTTTATTTACTTTATTACAAGTATGCAACACCTTTTTGGTGAAGTTGCAAAGAATATTTTTTATATGCAAAGAAATTTTCCTTTGAAAGGTCAAAGGATCCAGAAGATATCTTCTGAAAAACAAAACCAAATCCTGGTCTGAGAAGGTCAGATAAGATACTTGGCCCATGTAGTACAATGACCCAAGGTATCCAATTTCACTTGCTGCCTTTTTCTTGTTCCTTTGCTATCTAAATTTCATAATGGGCTACAGTTGATACTTATCTAATGCAAACAAAGCAAATATTTCTGCACAATTTCTCCACATTCCAGAAAGATCAGAGTAAGGGAGATTTTTTTCATGCCTGGGCGAACACCACCTGCAATACAACATCACGCTGCAGTACTTGGGTATTTTTATCTCTGCACAGGTAGAGCAGTCCTTGAATATATAATGAATACATGGAGAGTGGGGGATCTGTACAGGGTTGTATTTCTATCAGGTTTTTTTCTTGTGTCCCAATAACATGGTTATCCAGGCAACAAAAATAAACTTTGTCCTGCAATCCTTATCCAAAGTTGGATTTGTATCACAATTCTATTATTCAATTTTCAAGGACTATTTAGGTAGAGGACACAACATATAGACAACACAGTAGGCAAAACTCATTAGTGATAAATTTCACAATCTCAGCCAACGTGCATTAAATTTTCTTTATAAATTTTTATATGTTCTTTTATCAAGATTTATAGTACTTTATACAGTCACATAATACAGACTGGGCAGAGCTGCAGGTACAGCAGCAAGTCAGGAACAGATTTCAGATGACACCTTTCCAACTGTTTGGTAGATTCAGAGTATCAGATAGCTGTTAAAACATAAACTGGAGCTAGGGCTGTCTCAAAGACATCACTACATGTCAGAACATACCAAGGACAATCATCTGCTCAAGATCACCCAGCAGCCCTGGTGACACACATTGTAACAAGACTTGGGTCTCCAGAGTCCCACTTCCTTATGATCAAATTGAAGATGCCACCATTAAGAAGCTGGCAGCAATAGAAACTGCATGAGGAACGTTGTGGAAGTTTTCAGAATTTTATTTCAATAATGTTTCTTTTCCTGCTCCCCCTCACCCATCATCCTTTGTATCCTGAATATTTCTTCCAGCTTTGGGAAGCCTAAAGAGTGGTAAATGAAAAACATTTTCATGTTTTCACGATTTTTCCATAATACCCTTTGTCTAGAAGTATTGGTGGGGCACTAGAGATAACAGAATGAATTTAGGACAACAACACAGAAAAACATTCACTATGATCAATCATTCACACTTTGCAAACAAGACTGCAAATAAGACTGCAACCAAGGAGGGGTTCTAGACTAAATGTAGTCAAAAGCTAAAGGTCTTTAAGAGTAAAATGGGTAGAGATAGAGAGGTCCATGCACATCAAGGTTAGATATAATATTTCTTGAGATAGGTATTGGGATATTTCAGAGAGCTGGGAAGGCACTAATAGAACACAACTCCTCAATAAAGCTTTACCACACTTATGTACAAATACATAATTTTGTTTAGTTAATACATAGAAGTAAATCTGAAAAGAGGACTAAAAAAAGCTGTATTCTGAAAGAGTCAATAAACAAATATCACTGAAAATCTGAAGTCAGGACAGAGGATTGGAGGTAGGATGAAGGAAATAAATTATCAGAAAGGAGAAGAAAAATAAATGCTTAAGGCAGAAGATATGTTGTATATCAAGTAACTCATATTAAAAAAGAAAAATTCAGTTCCTCATATGTGACATAATGAAGGAAAAGAGCTAGTGCCACAGAAGGATTGCCAGCTCCTCTGCAAGAGAACAAACAGAAGAATTAGGGAGTGCATTTGTTGAAATCACTAGGCGAGAGAATCTTATTCTATTGTTCACCTACAAGACATGGGATTCTATTCCAGTTACTTCTCTTTTTAGGCAATTAAACAAGGAAACAAAAGCCATCTTTCAATCCTAACCTCCTACCCACCAAGGAAAAAAAGTAAAAATCAGCACAGTACATTCACTTCTGCAGTTAAAATAAATTGCAGTTTGACTTAATGTGACGCCATCAAGGAGATTTATAATTACTCTTCATTTTTAAACCGTAACATTTTTCCAGTCTAAAGAACATTGCACCCTAAACATTCTACACCTCTTTTCCAACAGAATACAGTCTCATTACAGATAAGAGTCTCATTACTGTGTATGACTATTGTGAATAAAAAAATTTTCCAGATTGCAGATCCAGTCCTTTTGCAATTTACACAATAGTCAGCATTCCAAGTATGGTTTAAGAGCTTGCAAGGCAGCACACAATCAGAGTAGACAAAGAATTACTTATATATCCTAGGTATATGTGGAATTTTTTTCTGCTTGTATGTACCTTAACTAGCTGGAAGTCCAGCAGCAATTCTTTTCCTCAGTTTTCTTTACTTCATTCCTCATCAGCTGTCAGGACTTCAGCTCTTGACAGTCAAAACAGAACCAACTACTCTTGTACAATATTCGAGCTACTCAAAAGTTTATGCAAGTCTTTTTCATTAAGGCATGCATATTGTTACCAAATTGACCTTATTTCAGGCATGAGAGGTGCCATTTGTATCAAAAAGCAAAGTAGCTTCCATCTGCATTTGCCTCAGTTTCTCCTGAACTGATGTGAATTCAGATGTTGTGGTAATTTCTTTATTCTTAAATGAGATTGAAACAATAATGCTAATCCTGCCCACACCTCAATTCTGTTCAAGTTCATAAGCCTTTGGAAACAGACACCGTATTATCCAGACTCTAAGACTGTTCTTTTTTGACAGCACTGCTGTTATATGAGAAGTTACAGAAAATTGACCTGTTCAGTCAACTAAATCAATCACACATACAGTAAGTGATATTTGATGTAATTTTAGGGTTTTTTAAGAAACAGCACAACAACAAAACTAAAACCACTACACTGAAAAATCTCACCCCCCAAAGCAAATTTTGACACAAGCTTTCATCCAAACTTTTCTAAACTGCATACAGTAGGCACAAATCTTTGACATCTTTATAAATATGGAATCAGACATCAGAATTGATTCTCACAAGTTCAATCAACAGGTCAGGGGTAAGACTAAGATTATAGGTTTTTTGGATGCTTCTAAAGCAGAAGCAGCATTATTTAATTCAAAATAATGACTGCACCAACTAGCAAAAACACATATTGACATTTTAACCAGTAATTAAGACGTGAAAGGATCATCTCTGCCAAACTGAAGAGTTGTCCTATAGTATTGAAAACTCTTTTAAAGTGAGATGAAGTTCAAGCAATGCAAGCCACAATACAGACTGCCCAGATTTGTCCTTCCAGTTATATAAGAAACCTACAGCTTTTTACTAGATGCTTGAGAGGAAGATATCCTATAGATACAGAGGATTTGTGTGAAGAATGGGAATTTTGTACTTTTCAAGGCTCTATTTATTAGGTTGTTCATTTTACTGTAGATTCTTGAGAAGAGCCTAGTTATCAGCTGGTTTTGTCTGACAAATTATGTTCAAAATAATTAGTTTTCAATTCTACAACTCCTGTATATTTATAAACCAAGATAAATAAACAGCATGCAGTCAGATGAATACGGCCATATGTTAAATAATTCTATACCCTAATATTTGAATTATTACAATGCATAAGTATAGGTCCCTGTCCCACATATAATGTCATTTTCTACCATCCTTTTTCAGACAGAATTCCCCAGGCATCTTGTAATGCTGAGGAAGTTCTACTGAACAAACATATTTTTATATTAATAGCATGCTTAAGGTGAACTAGACAGGATTAGTGCCAGGCTATGAAAGTAGCTGAATTCTATTCCTATTAGACTGGGGCTGTACAGAGTAAAGGACTTCAGGAGAGCAAACGTCACATTTAAAAAAAAAATAAAGTTAAAACATTCAAATTTTAAACATCTGTGAAGCCAAATACAAAAGACAGAATTATGTAGTTATCAATACTCAGCTTCATTTCAGTTGTCTTTCCTGAATTGAAGTTTATATTACTTAGCATGTAATTTCCTTTTAATTTTAGTGCTTGGCAGAAGTTTTGAAATTAAGTTGTACTCATGCATTTCAAAAATAGCAAACTTGACCTTCTGACTGTAGCTTATATATTTTTAATATGAAAATTATTCATTTAATAGTTTTGTCAAAACCAATGAAAATACACAGATATTGGCTGATTTTCAAATAAACACATTTTCCACTTGTATTAAACTACAGAGGAAAAAAACACTTTCTTCAGTCATTCTGCTTCTTTACTCCCAATGCATTCCATTCCTCTTCATTTTACTATTTGTGTTCCTGTTCTCATTTTTACCTGTTTTTTTTTTTTTTAAACAGACTGTGGTAGCTTCCCAATACTGACTCTTCCTTGCAATTTGTATTCTGAGAAAGATACTGTAAAACTTGCTTGCCTTTCTGACAGAACTTTCATGGGGAATCCTTTCTCCATTCTCCCCATCTTCCTGATCACACCATGCAAGATACAACTAAATATATTGGCTGTTACTGGGGAAATCACCTTCTTTCCCATAATGTTCCCAATGTGTAGAGTACACCAATAGATCTAATGTATTTATTCTTCCCTTTTAAAAGGTTCAAATATCATAACTTAATGAAAAGATAACTTGACAAACAGCACTAGTATTTGCATAACCTTCCCCCTTTCTCATGTATCAAAGTGTTATTAAGCCATTACTCATTTTAGTTCTGCATATTTCTCTCCAGCTGACCAGATCCTCAGCAGTAATAATGATTACGCCCAAGGCACTGAAAAAATACATTAATGGCAAAAATTTCCAGAGGAAAAAAGCAATGGCTATAAACAAGTTGGAACACAGAGAAGGACAGATTGAGAAAGTACACACAGAAAATAAATTTCTATGGTAATTGCAATGCAGATAGAAATAATCAACTACCCATAAAAGGATAAAGAACATTGTCCCAATTTAATAACATTTGACATTCATGAATTTGACTCTGTAATGAGTCTTATTGGTTGGATTTCACTTGGAAGAAAATCAGGAAAGGATAGTCTGAAGGATCTAGACAAAAAAAAGTGCAGAACTGTAGTTACGTAGAAAATCGATAATAAGAAAGAAGTACCAGGGTAGGAAAAAAAATGTACAAGGGAAAGAAAAAAATGTTTGCAAATTGAAAATTACTTTCCAATATCAGCACAGCACATCACTTTGTATTCAAAGCATAGGAAGAATTAATCCTCCGACAAGAAAGGTTCGATTTCACTTGCCAGCACAATGCCATATGGAGATTTATTACCAACTACAGATATCAAATAGCAGCAGCAGAAATAAGAGGGTTTCTAACAATTTCATAGTTATTCAGGACTGTTACAGGAAACTATTTATCTTTTCAGTAGTGAAAGAAGTTTTATGTAAAAAGTGTGTTAAAATTAATGCTTTGCAGCTCTCAGAGGAGATCCATCTCATGTATTTTTCTTTACTTCCATACCCATATGCTAGTGGTGGTGTTCACCACCTGATCCTCTCCATATGCTAACCACTCTACACAAAGAGTTGCTCTTGATTCAAACCATTTTGAAGTTTAGAAATTTAAGGGAAAAGGCAGTATTGCTAGGTCCATTTTACACAGAGAAATTAGGCCTGCAGTTTTAACTTTCAATTGAAGGCTTTCGGCGTTCAAGATGAAATCTTACCACCATCACAAGTGCCAGATTTCCATGTATGACATTGCAGGTTGAGTTAATATCACGTTTAAGGGCTTCACTGAATTTTGACCACCAGGATTATGTGGCCTAAGCAGACTATCAAGAAAGTTATCACAAACCTAGGATATACCTGAATCTCAGTCTGCTGCCTTGATTTTACCAGGAAAATTAAAATCTGAGTTGGCTAATGAAAATACTGCAGTTTACTTTCATATTCTCCCCCCTCCTACTTCCCCTTCAATGTTTTTCACAGGAAGTTCCAGGGGGATGTCAGAACCCTCTCTACTTTTACTGTGAAATTGCATTACAGTTGGTAATGATAGGTGGAAGTCTGAAGTGCAGAGTGAGTACTCAGGGATTTGCTGTACTGTGCCATCTATAATATCATCTTTCTTGTTGTACTTTGTTGAAAAAAATGGCAGAAGATATTGTAAAAGGCATCATGTGCGTAGGGGGTAATAAATCTGCTGGATGCAGATAGTCAATGGCTGCAAGTCATAACATAAAGCTTTACTTTTAGCCTCCTACCAGTTTTCATTATCAGTGAAAATTTCTATTAATGTAATACGATAGCATCATGTACAAACAGCTCGGCAGTCATACATTTTGCACAGCTGTCATAAAATGATAGTCATTTAGCTTCAAGGTAAAGCTGAAGTTTGACTATTCCGGCTTTTCATCTTTGAAGCTTTGTCACTTTAGATGATAATTATCTAATTTTGTGACCAATGATGTGTTCCCAACACATCAAATTTTAATACCCATAGTATGTAGATTCCTTTTTTGTCTTGAAAAACTAGCAACTTAGATAGCTTGTCACAAAATCTTGTGAGTATACTGAATAGCCAAACATTAAATTATGACCTAGAGGAACAGTAGGAACACTACATCCCGTGGCCCAGACCAACGTTTTCATAACGCTTTCCACATAGCATTTTCACAGTGCTTTTATCTAACATGCTAGAGATACTATGACTGCATAATTTTGACTCCTGCTTTTTGGGAAAGTAAGTCAAATCCTTGTTTGTGTATAAAAGCACAAAGCAGCTTCTTGCCAGCTACTGTACAATAATTTGAAGTAAAAACAGATAAGACATAAAGCCTTCTACCAGCTGACAAATGGGAGATTCCAGCTTAAGTAACCTTTTATCCCGAGTAAAGTCAAGCATTGGAATAAATGAGGTTGTGGTATCTCTCTCCCTGAAGGTTCTGAAGATCAGATTCAAAACTACCAAACCAACCAATCAAATTCTACCTAAAAAAGGAAAAATTAAGTAGGTGCTTAGGAAGAACTCTTCACGAGAGCAAGACGAGTTAAGAACAAACTTTGTTAGAAATGGATAATTCCTAATAGCAATGCACTGGAACACATGGCAGGTACATAAGTAATAAATTAGTTGATTAGGAGTAAACTATTTCCTTCTCTCATTGGTTCATCATACTGTCTTTCAAGCCTTTGTAAGTCTCTGTTACCTACCTAAGATGATGTTGGGACATCTTGAAGAGTTAACCCTGCTGAAGTCTTATCATGTGGTTCAAGTCAAATAGATGAAGACTGCTCAGAAGTTTAATCTGTTAAATTTAGTACATTTAGCCTTCTATAGTAAACCTGTGTATGTCTGTAAAACCATTTGAATGTCTGTTTATAGAGGGGAGTGGGAAAAAAAAGGCAAGCATTCAGCCAACCTGGCCAACCTGTACAGCAGTAATGACAGTGTTTTATAACCTGTTTCTGCTCTGAAAGTTCAAGGACTCTCCAGCTGTGTCTGAAGGAGATAAAGGCACAAGGCTTAACAGTGCATAAAAATAGATATCAAAGAAGAAATACTTTCACTGTTTATAGTCCAAAATAAAAAAAAACTCAAAGAAAGGATTACATAGCTCATCTTCCTAACATAGGGCAGTTCAACAAGATCTACATAATGGCAGGTAACCTGTTCTGAAAAGAAACCCCACAAAATTCCACTATTCCAGTGGTTTCATTCAGTTTAAAAAAATAATTATAGCAAGAAAAACTACTTCTTGTGTTTAAAGACCCATTCTCTTTCACCTACCACGGGTTTAAAGAACACATTTATTCATCCTCCTGTTTTAATGTGTGTCAAGACTGTGGCCTCATTTCCTTTCCAGTTTTCACTAGTTCTGCTCAGGCACAGCTTGGCCCATGGTATTTCATCACTGCTTAGTGAAATGGACCCAGGTCTTCTTTGTCTCTTTCCTCACTCCTGACCCATTTACTTGAATCCACACTTGCTTCCTCAGTTCAAAAGGAAATACACAGGAATTTCCCATCTCCAGTTTTCTAGCTCATTTGAAGGCCTCTTTCCCACAGCATAATTTCCTGCATGAGACACTGAAAGTTTATGGAATTCAGGACTGGTTGTCCCCCTCTGTCTATACAGTGTAAGAACCTTAGCTTAGAACATTTAGAACATTTCTGGTCTCATAAATATAGATTTGACATATGCCTTATCATACATGAGATTCCCAGTAAATTCTCTGCTCTGTACACAGACTGAGGATAGCTACATCAGTCATTTTAGCAGGAAATATGGCACAAATGGGGAGCAGGTACAATGTGTCAAACCAGATGAATCTTCCAGAGTAAAACATTCCTCATCCACTCAGTACATTCACAATAGCCATAGATACCAGAAGCAGCAGGAACACCTGTAATCTGTGACTTGCTTTGCTGACGACTTCTGTAAATCAATATCTTGATACTTCTATAATGGGTTAAGATGGGTGGAGTCCACAGGAAAAAAAAGAGTCAAGAGAAGAGAGAGAATAACACTTGTAACAAGAGCAAAAGGAATCAGAGTGAAAAGCAACACAAGAGAAAACCAATTTGTGCTCCTAGCAAACAGGAAACCTCAAGTATTGCAGGAGTTCAGTCTCTCTGAGGGCATCACTACAATATTACAAATGTCTACTTATATAAATTAGTCTTGGAGTGGAAGTAACAATTCTGCCCAGCTCTGGCTTCAAAAATATTGCTGAAGTAATCTGCTTTCTCATAGGGTTTTGAAAATGCATTTTTACTGCATTAAGGATCTTCCAGGAAATAAATTTGAACCTCGTGCGAATGAAATGAAAATCATATTCCTATACAAAGCATCCAGCAAAGCATATTAAGTATTTCTGCCTTCCACTAGAGCAATAATCTTCACCTCCTCAACCACCATCTCATTCCTGAAAATTGCCTGGCACTGAGTGTTGCTCAGGCATTCCCATCTTGAAGATACATTTAAAAACACACACACACCTCACCAATGATTGTCCAAGATTTGAATCCAGATAATTTCAAACCTACAGTTATGTCCCTAACACCGACTTCTCTATAAATTCAAACTTCTTTCTCCCTTCATTCTCTAAGAGCACCATTGATGAAACGGGTCTTATTTTACCTTAGTCTAGTTAAACAAATTCTCCTCTAAACTGGACTTCTATCTACTGCCAGCTCAAGTCTAGCTCATTAAAGCAACCCAAGAAGATCTGGCTACTGCCAAGACCCCGATAGGCAATGCACGAAGCCAAGTCTCTTACACAGGAGGGATTTATGGCAGCTTAATTCCTGTGCTCTGTGTTCTACTCTCTACTATTTGATTCACTTGATACGCTAGTTGTAACATCTCTACACTCCTATGTGAACAAGTCTGGCTCTCTTGACCAATCACAGTCTCCTCAGGTCTTATATCATAGAATCATCTAGATGGAAAAGACTTTTGAGATTGTTGCATCCAACCATACCTGTCCACTTATTAACCATGTCCCTAAGAAGCTTGTCAACCCGTCTTTTAAACACCTCCAGGGATGATAACTCAATCATCATCCTCAGAAACAGTAGTAGTTATCAACTATAAGATTAATAACTCCACCTATAAAGTCCTAGAAGTTCTTGATGGCAGAATATTTTCAGAAAGTAGCCTTCCCTGGAATTCATCACCTTTGGAAAGACCCTTCCTAAATTCTCTCTTTTATTGTGATTAAAAAAAGTGCAAAGCATTTGTGCACAGACTTCCTGTTTAAAAATAAATCTTGCAATGATTTTATCATTCACTCTAAAAAAGTACTTAAGCTTTACAAATTAGGCACACGAAAACATTTGTGCAGTTTTGTAAGAACATTATACATCGAAAAAGCAGAATGGAATTTCATGAGAACAATATATTAAAGTATTTCATTAAGACCTTTGGTTGAAGCTTCTACAGCAACCCAAAATACAGTCTATCCTATCAATGTATAATTTGTGTTGTACAATGTGTAACCACTTATTATCAGCAACAAAAAGATGGTACCCTACAGAACAGTAATGACATCTGAAAGTGTAGAGTATTGATTAGCAGTTGCTTAAAAGTGAATCACCAGTACCGTGCGGGATCTATTCGTGGCTCTCCATACCTCCACCGTCAAGATAATTTGCATGGAGACTGGCTCCTTTAACCTTGAAATGTAAGCATTTTCCAATACAGGATGTGAAAACAAACAACCATAATGCATTAAGCAAAGGAATTAGCATTCATTTCCTTTTAAGATCTGATGTTTTCCTGTTGGATTGTCCACTCAATAATTTCCATATTAAAAGACATTATTGAAAGTATAATGCATGTATCATAAACTTAATGAATCCATCTCATGTTTCTACTACATATTAACAATAGAATATATTTATGTCCAATACTACAAGCAACAGGATCATTCTGTGCTTGCAAAACCCAGAAAGACACAAAAATACTGCAAAACAGTGCTGATGGCAGAAGGGCACAAATTCACCGTGGCTTAAAACAGGACTTCCCTTTTAGTCAATGAGAAACATAAAACATAATGATTGATATTCAGGCTGATTTAGACTACATTTTAAAACATTTCCAACACCAAGAAATTATTACCCCTGCTGTAACATTCAAACTGGAGATGAGAGCAAGACAACAGATCATTCAAATTCAGTTCTTGATGCATTTTCTCACTGAAGGCAAGGAAAATTTCCCAAAGCCATCAGAGAAAGCAGAACTTCATTAGAAGAAGGAAAAAATATTCTGCATTATTGAGAAAAAGAGACCATGCTATCGAAAGTTTGATAGCACTGTGATATTTCCCTCTACAGATCAATATGCTACCTGAAAACTAGTATTGGACCCAGCAAATTTTTCCACCCTAATACATTAGTAGCATGTGAGTGCATTTGGGTTTTTTTCTTGAGAAAAAAAAAACTAAAATATCTATCCAAAAGAATTTACCTTGATGTCTGCAGATAACAACATTAAATACTTCACCAAATACACTAAAATGCTCTATGTAACTAGTTTGACAGAGAATAACCTTGTGATTTATTTAGCCAAAAGATGTGTCAGAAGTAAGGGGAATGGAGGCTCAAGCTTTGCAAATTCCAAAACATCATTTGCATTAATCATCAGAATTCAAGTTATTTAAGATGCTCAGATGCATATTTCTTTTATTTTATAATGCTTGATTTTAATTCTGTGCAAGAATCACATTTTACACAATCCAGACTTCAGAAGTTTACTATAATGAATTAACTCTGAATAGAGCTTTGTAAGCTCTATATCATTTACCTGGCTGGTGGTTTTTTGAGTCTGGGTTTTGGGGGGGGGTTTTGCAGGGTTTTTTTGGTTGGTAGGGTGGGGGGGCGGATGGTTTGGGGTTTTTGCAGGGGATGGTGGGGTTCGGTTTTAAAAAAACCCTGGAGATATAGGACTCTTCTATTTTTGATAGGAAAAAAAATCAGTATTATTTTTTGCAGCTTTAATGTTCCTCAGCTGGCAAATTTTAAATTTGTAGCCAAGAAGTTAAACCACGTCTACACCTTAAACTGCTTATCTCAGTTCTACTGACCCTTCCTTCAGAGCAGTACTTGCAGTGTCTCAAGCAAAGAGAAACAGCCTACAAAGACCAAAACCAACATAAGGCTGAATAAAAGAAAGGCAATTAATGTCAAGATGATTGGACTAAACTCCTCTAAGAATTTAAGTCACTATTATATGATTTAAAACTAAAGATAGATGTACTGCATGAATCAGATACACCAGCTGAATGCTAATTGATCTAAATCACCCTGTTATATTAGTTTTGCACTGACATTTCCATAGCTGTAAGATGCAGCACCAAATCTAGTCGTTAAAGGCAAGATGCAATTAAAAATAGGAATGCTATACTGATTGAGAAAAAAAAACACACTTTGAGAAAACACAAGGATCTGAGAACTCCTATCACAATGAAGAGTCTGTTGAAAGGAGCAGCAGATGCAGGCTACAGGCTGCCGGAGACCACGTCAGCCAGGGCTTGCATAACAGGGAAGACTCCAATACACCACTTACATAAGGCAAATCTGAGACACTGAAGACAAGCTTGCCCAAGGCTAAGAAACCTTTTTGGTGGGACCAATAAAGGAAGGTTCTTTTTCAGTTAGAAACTGTTCCATTAGCAATAAAATAATATCAAGTATTCAGGACCAAAACAAGAATTATCAAAGCTTGGAATTTGAAACAAAAGCAGTCGCTCCAACAGCAAACATCGACCACGCTGCATTTGTAGAGAATCGGCAGAAAACTGCTGTGCAACAATTATTTTTAACATTAACAGAAGGCACATTACCTGCATTTTTGCTTCCATTTTATTATTAATATTATTTTGAAACAGCATGGAAATGAAAAAATACTCTTAGCATGGACAGTATAATATGAACATCAGCACTGGCCAAATTCTGTTCCCTCAAAGTTCTAATTGTAGCAGCCAAAGTAAAGAATATTTTCCTTTGCATCCTATGCTTCTAGGCTGGCATTGCCAGCAGGCTACACTCTCACATTTGCTACAGCACTAAACAGAGCCAGAGTGTTTAAAGAAAAAGTTTAAAGAAGTGTCAAGATTCAAATAAGGCAGATGTGTTTTGGAAGTCTAAGTAAAAAAAATATATAAGCACCTAAGAGACAATTAAAATTTGAATCAATTCTTAGGCCTCAGCAGTGTTTGCTAACTAGATGAAGAGCATGCACGTCTCTACAACACCAAACAGCTTCTTGTATGCTGCCAAATCTATGACAACTGTAAAATCTCCATAAATCAGATAACTGAGGAATAATACTGCCCTATTTTCTTCTGTATCGCTTTTTGAACACTGAATCATCACCCTTCACTTCGAAAGCAAGTAGCAGAACATTACAATGCTACATTTTTAAGTGCTAATTTTGCTTGAAAGCTCATCATCATTTCTGAAATTACTTAATGAACCATTATTATTATTTTCTGAGCTATTTACAGGGTCCGTATCTCATCTAATTTCAGGAAAAATCATATACTCCATATACTTTTAGGAGGCATTAACAACATACTTGGGTAAGATTATCATAATGCAATAAAATAATACATTCAAGTTAAGATTAGGTAAGAAGTAGGGTTTTTTTAAAATAAATAATTTCAAGAAGTGACAGAGGTATTCTTACACATCTTTCTGAAACTCAAGAAGACAGCTACCCTGGTTACTCATTCGATGTTCAAAGTACAGCAAGAATTGTAATAACTAAACCAATACTCACAGTTAAAACCTGGCAAAATTTTGCTTTACCAAGTGTCTCCCCTATCTTTATTTGCTCAATGAAATTTTCGTATGGGTCAAATGATTCTTAACGTGCAAAACATTTGGGCAGCAGAGAGTGTCAGTCATGCCTTGATTTCTAACGCATTCCTTTGAAAGTTGTGCTCACTCTATATGCTGACAAAGTGAATCAAGTAACCTTTACATTAATTTTTCATTCAGCAAGCCTTTATTAAACTAAATGGCACTACAAAGAAGTTGGTAACTGAGAAATCTATACTGCCCAGATACATAATTATAGGCACATTTTATATCTTCATTTGTTTAACGATGCTGAATTCATAATCAGAAAATGTGGATTCCTCCAGTAATATTAGAAGTCCTATTGCTTCTAAAACTGGAATCTTGATTTAAAAAGACATTGACTCTGATCACCCAGAGCTCACAGTAAATACCAAATGGAATCTTTATGCCTGGCCATTGGGGAGGGAGAGAGGCGGGGAAAGGCGTTTGCATTGCGCTATCACTTTCCTGATTGTTATGACAACTTCTGCCACTGACTTTGCCCGATGAAAATACTTGCAAATCTTGGAGTTTTGTATGGTTTTATTCACACCAGCTTAAAGAAAAAAATATATTTTATAACAATACAGAAAGATACATGGTGAAGTCATCTGCCATCCAGGCTTATTTGCCACTATCCACAGCAAAAAATAGCAAGCTTAAAAGGACAGAGACAATTGGAATTTTAAATAAAAATAAAAAGCACCAGAGGTTTCCGAAAACTACTGTAACCAGAAGAGAAAAAAGAAAAACAACAGTGGATGTGAAAGAGGAATAAAAATACTCTGAATACCTGACAAATCTGCATCTTGTCTTTCCTCTTTCATTCTGTAATGAAATATCATAACAAAAGCAAGGGAAAAAATAGCTTGGAATGAACATGCACTGTCGACTTTTCAAAAACAGAAGCACAGGTTTGTTAATGTAATGGAAAAGATGGAAACAAAAAGGGAAAATGAACAGCTTCCAATTACCTACAATTGTAACTAGTAAGGAGATACCTTGCTACTTCAGAGGAAAATACATCGCAGATGGGATGACAGCAGTATCTACTATAAGGAAGAGCAGAATGATTAAAGATCTCAGAGTCCTTGTGAATTTCAGTATGATTGCAAAACACAGCGCGTTCCATATTTTTCTAGTAAATGTTGGACTACCTGTATTTGGTAGATTTAATTTTCAAAGCCATTTCAGTGCAAAAATGGCTGTGCATGGAACAGTTCCAAAGTTAAATAAAGGCACCTGTTTGTTACGACCCAATAAAAAATTAAAAGCCTTTTAATAATACTTGATTAGATATTAATCCAAACTGAAAGGTCCATCTGCTTTATAAATTTAAGGAGTTCATACAAAAAGACTACACAGACTTCAAAGACTGTGAGCTAGAAGTATAATAAATACTGAATGTCCAGATTTTCAGATTGAAATAAAAGTTTGCCCAATACATTGAAGTGAATGCATTTAAATGGCCTTAAAAGATACTGAGAGACCTCAAATATTTTTGTTCTTGATAGCTCTCTATTTTAGCTTAGTCAAGTTCATGTTTTGCAGTCCAGGGTATACAACACTGAAAAGACAGATACTGCTAAGGCACTCATGTGCCTTTAGCAAGCATAAAGTGAGTTGCTTTCATTTTAAATGGATAACAGAAGCTTTTTATTTCAGCTGGTACACGTACTACTGTTCATTACATAATTTCACACAAATGCAAGCCTCTCAAAATAAGTGCTACAAGCTCAAGGAATAATTTCCTTCATAATCAGACCAAAAAAAAACCATAACGTGTTACTTGGAACTAAGAATCACGCCTAAAAACACAGCAGAAATTTAACATATGGGTTGAATGAGTGTCTCTGTAGTCATTGTCTCAATGTTTCTCCATTTCCATATTGCATTTTGAGGATCACATATTAAATGCCGCAAAAATGCAGTCTTAACATATAAAGTCTTTAATATATTCTTCTTCGTCTCTCACTATATTTTTTTCAGCAACTGCTGTAAAGATTGTCTACAGTACAGAACTTTACTATAGGTTGCATATTTAAATTAGAGTAGATACAGTGCTTTATATATACCCAATATTCAAATCCGCTTTCTCATTACCCTCTGCCCCAATTATATAGACTCACACCAATTTCTCAAGTTTTTGCAATACTTCACTAGCTTATTACCCAGCTGTGCAGCTAAGCAAGAAGATAACCACATTCATTCCTCTTATCTGTAATGATGTAATACATCCCAGCACTGGGTTGAGATGATTGGGGGAATAATGGGATGGTAAAAGCTGCAGAGATGAGGAAACAACAGTGCAGCCGCCTTCTCCTGATACAGCGAATTGCATACACACAGCACAGGGTAAAAATAATACAATATGCACTAATGCTGCTCCTTGAATGAAGTTAACATTTTTTCATAAGAAGCAGCTGTTTCTCCACAGAAACATCACCATCACAATGCAGCTACCAGAGTAAATACCGCAAATCTAGGCTGAAGCCTAGACTTCAAGAAACAGAAGTGTTGGAGTTTACTTCCTTATGATAAAAATCATCCAAACAGAAAAATATCTGTTTAATCAAGGACGCTCCAGATAGTGCAGTGCAATGCAAAGAGTCATCAGGGACCAGAGTGCAATACAAAAATAGATCTTAGACAAATGCACGTACAGCACTGCTTTTCTATTCATTTAAAAAATTAAATCTGCCTCCATTTTCTCCGCTAAAACCTTTCTTATTACAACTGGAGAGATCCTTACCTTCTGCAGGAGCTGGGAACCTGAGTACTTGGCTGCAATAGATTTGATCTCCCCACCAAATGCTGAGGCCCAGAGCTTTACACTGTGAAAAAAAAAAAAAATGAGAGACAGGAAGAAATGTAATACACATGTCATAGCAAGCAACACAGACAGTAACAGCTTCAGCTGCACTCAGAAGGATCCTAGCAATTTTGCATTTAAAGAGCTCACTAAGGGACGTAAGCACAGCAAAAGATCAGTGAAGCTGTTCAAGGATAAGCAGAAACTAGATGCTGTGCTAAGGTAGGGCCTCTGACATGAAATTACCCAACCGGCATTGTTTAAATTTAAAGAATCAACTTGTACAGAAACATGCTTTGGCACAACATAACATATATCCATTGAAAGGAAAGAAGCAGGTAAAATGACAGAACAGTTCTGAATGATAAATTCTCACACGAAAAGGAGTTAACAGCATCAACTTCAGTAAACACAAGCACTTTAGACTCTGCGACCACCTACGCCCCCAACACATGCTCCTACAATAAAATTACAGGAGTGCAGAGCACATTAGAGACTAACACTTTAAACAGAGATGACAGGAGCAAAGGTGCCTTGAACGGTCAGATATCTGCAGTACAAAAAGACAAGAACTTGAGCAGTCAAGTTCTCATCCTGGAACACGGTCCTGGGAGCAATAGCATGAAAGCACTTACACAGACAAGGGGATCTGCTGCTCCGATCCAACCACATCCACTAAGGCTGTGTTAAAAGCTGTCCAGAAGATAAAGAAAACCCCGCCAAAAGCCCGAAGAAGATTCAGATTCTCTGGCAGCATCGTGCCTCTCTGTGCCTGGAAAGATTTTGGGAAATTCAAGTAAAGCTGAATTCAGCAGCAGTGGGGGTTTTGCTTCTTAAAGCCCCTTTCCCCACCTTTACCCCCCTCCACTAGAAGAAGTCACAGTTCCATCCTCATCCCTCCAAAGAGTGACCCTTCTCTGTGTAATGGAGGGAGAGGACCAGAAGCGAAGCTCTAAGGACTTGAGAACTATTGTGTCCCTGGTAACAGCAAAGCGTTTTCCAGCACTACTGCAGCCACTCGCACGTAGTTCTTTACAACTCCGCAGTCAGCAGTGTGCCGGAGTTACTTCAGTGACCTACTGCTGCTCCAAAGTGCCCTCAGCAGCAAGAAAGCAGACTATTGATCCCAACTGGGGAGGCTGTCTTCTTGCAATTACTGCTCACTTTGCAACCGGAAAGCTGCCTGGAGTTCTCCTTTCCCTCGCCGATAACCTCCAGCCGTCATCCCAGATCAAGTCATCCCATGCACTGGTTGAGCAGAGCAGGAGCAGCAGCCTTTTAACGGGATAGCGCGGAGACCGAGAGGCAGGCACAGGAGGAGCTGGACCAGAGGGAGGGTGCCTCTGTATGGCAAAAGCGGAGAAAGTCTGGAGGAGCTGAAAGAGTAGTTGAGCCCTTCCAGGAAGGCGAGAAGAGAGCGCTGCACATTGCCGGGGAGGGGGTGGGCTGAGCTAGGGAGGGCTCGGCAGGGCTGGCAGGGGCGGGGGGGGGGGGGGGGCTGCGCACACCCACCGGAGCCCCGGCCAATTCAGGCAGAGCACTGCTGTCCGACAGGCATCTGTCACACAGCCCGGAGAGGCGATGGATGGCCGGAGCTCAGCCCTTCGCGCCCGGAGCCCCCAGCACCGCGGCCGCCGCCGCCGGAGGAGGAGACGAGGAGCGGTCCCCGCCGAGGCAGCATCGCGGAGGAGCCGGAGCAGCGGGTTCCCGGAGCGAACCCCGGGTTTAGGTCAGGCTCGTGCATTTATTCGAGTCGTACACAGCTCGTTCTTGTGCATAAAGGCACGTTTGCTGCTCCCTCCCACGCCTGAGCGCTGCAGCGAGTCACTATCCGAGAGACCGGGACTGGGAAATGCTGCATCTCTTTTCATTCATAAGCCTAAGTAGATCAATGCGGGCTGACTCGAGCCTATGAATAAATTATTAATTTGTGCTCATAGAAGAATCCTCTGGCTATAGCAAACAGAGGATTACAAGCTCCTCCACGGAGAGCGCAGCGTGGGGAGCAGGAGGGATTAGTCCAGGTATTTTTGTTATTGTTGCATTTTAAAATCTACCCTCCCTGCTTTTGCTTTTATTCTTCTTCCCGTGCTTGTTTCCTCACCTTCTTCTCCACTAAATGCACAGACTTAAAATAGCAATTGAACTTTAATGTAAATAAGCATGGCAAGACCTGGAGATGATTTGAGCATGGGCTGAGTCATCCTTGCATCATACAATATAGCTACAGTGTCCGCTCCAAAATTCTAGTTTCTTCCCTCTGTAGTTAGAATTAACACCTCAAAATATTCACTCTGCCTTTCTGTGCTGTTCTTGCCTTGCTTAACATTTTCTGTCTTGAAGCTAGATATGTAGTACTTGTATTTTTTCCCCCCATTAACATTTCTACGAGCACTGAACAGTTTGCTTTAAATACCAAAACCTCTGCTCAACACCTGGCTAATAAAAGCTTTCTGCTTTCTCGGGAAAAAACTATAAGTTTAAAGACAGAAAGATTATCCTGGGGAAACTGTATAGAACAGAGTAGCAAGGCACAATGCAACTTTCACCACTCACTGGCCAGCCCCACCAGGAAGGGTAAATAGATCAGATTTTTATCTGTACTGTTATCTTCATAAGAAAGCAATAATGAAAGTTTTGTTAAAAGGGACACCTATTTTGTGAATTAATCAGGCTTTTTGAAAGTCCTATTAGCTGTGCTGTTACTGCGGATTTTCTGAGCAGTGTTTTAAATCTGCTGCCATGTCACCAGGTGTTCAGCCTACCTACAGGCAGAAATGTAAAAATGCACATGGCTGACTAACTGTATATAATGAATTATATGCCCCTTTGGACGTATTATGTAAACAATAGTATCTTTTCAAAACTAGGAATGAAACAGGAACAGTGCACTGCCTCACTATTTGTGCTGTTTAGCTTTTTTACATGTTAACGATGTCAGGAAAGAAAAATCATGTGGCTAATTTGAGGGATTCAAACTTCATTTTTACATTAACTCAGATCCCCATCTGCTTAAAGTCAACACAGTGCACTGGTGACAAGTAACAGCTAACTTCATTCTTTAAAGAATTACTGGAAGCCCTAGAAACTTTTTGAAAGCACATACGATGTGTCTGTGTTTAAAAGGCCTGAGAAATTTAACATATATTGAAATCATCATCAGTTATTGGCAAGAAAAGATTATAAAGTCAAATCTTAACTTTATTTACATTTATTATACATTCAATACCACATTAAATCTATACTTTATGCTTTTGGCATGTGTAACTGCCATGTATATATTTGTTTAATATAGAAATATTATTTCTATTATCAGAAATCTCAGGAAAAATCACTAGAAAAATGAATTTATTCTTAATATTACAAGCATGGCCACTTTCTTTTTTGTTAACAAACATTTGTACACATAATACCATAGCGTGCTTTCAGCATCTTTCGTTAATGCACACTGGTTAACTGGTATGCAGTTATTTAGTTCCTCTCAATAATTCAGTGAATGGAAAGCAATCCTACACCGAAACAGTGATATAACACATACAAACCATATGTATAAACCACTAGAAGTGACACCACTTTCTGTCAAGCTATTTTATCCTGGTCTGACCACTACTGACTATTCCTAGTATGCAGATCACTGCAGTCAAGACACCAGGGTCAAAATTAGTGTTATCATTTCCCCCCGTGCTGTCCTCACGAGGAGGATGCAGAAACGTTCCTTAAGTGAGTTTGCATAAGGACCAAGGAAAACAAACAGAAAAAAAGAAGTGGTAAGTTCTGCTGAAAGTTTCATGTTCTTTCTGCTGGGGATATAGCACTGTGCTTTGTTTTTTGGTATAGCCTGTGATGTCCTGGAGGCAAAGTCCAAAGCTATGCTTCAGAGAAGCTTAGTAATGAGTTTATGTTCTGGAAGTAATGTGGCTTTTCTAACAGGTCCTTATGTTGTTATATGTAACTGCTGAGTCTAGAAGAATCTTTAAATTTTGGTCCCACCAGGAAAAATGTATATACAGCTAACTGATCAGAGAAGGAAAATGCTTATGTGCTTAGCAAATGTAAGTTATAACACCAAAGTGCACCTTTGCAGTAAGTGCAGGTAAGGTACTCACGTGCCAGTGGCCTCAGAAGCAGAGCTCCCCATAGAAGTGCATTAAGTTGGATCACCCCGGCCTCCCATTTTTAAGGGATAAAAATGACATCTAATCTCCTGCTGTGTCTTTGATGATCAACTACAATGGTGCATTTTAGTATCTCCCAGAAAATGAAAGAAGGTGTTTTCCCCATGAAAGCAGAAATAAAATTTGGACACATGAATCATCAAGTGTTGTAATAGAAAGTCACAGGCGTGGTCAGAGAAAGTTGATGAATCCCCAAAGCTTTTGCAGTGGACTGCATTCAGGAAAATAACCAAGCAACAAACCAAATAAACAAACAAAACCCAAACACTAAAACCCCAAAAGGAAACAAACAAACAAAAAAAGCCCAAACCCAGGTCAAGGGCAAAGGGTAAAGTGAGATTTGAGACAAAGGCTGAAGCAGAGAACACAGACTAAGGGAAAGTCATGTACATACAGTAACTTCACCTGACAAATCAATCCCATTGTTCTTTTCCTCTGTCTACTTCCAGATATAATTTACAGTCATAAAAGGGTGCAGGAACACGGTCACATAAGCATCATCAGAGCACACTTTGAGGTCCTTTGATTAAACACGTATCAAGTCCTAATAAAAATCAATTGAGAGGCATAAAGGGAACATATGGTGCAGGGGAAAAGTGTAGGAGGAAATGATATAATTAACACAAATGTTTATTGTATTTGTTTTTTCAGATGCTTATCTACAAAGAGTTCTAAACAGAGAGGAATAAATGCAGAAGGCTAAATTGCTAAAAGCCTCGCTGAAGATGCAAGCCACCTCCACTGGATATTAATTTAAAAAAAGAAAATACATCAGTTTATCTATATTCCACATGTATTAGAAGATTCAAGTAACTCAAAAATAGACAAGTCCTAACTACACTCCTTCTATGAAATTACTGCTTGCTTTGTAGTATATTCCTCAGCAGCTCTAAATACAGACATTATAATCTTCAGATGTGTTCTTCACAGTGCATTTTATTGTTTGATTCAAGAGATTAAAATGTTCCCTTCCCCCTCTTTTCCCTTCTCTGAAACACTTCTCTTAAAAAGTGATCCCTTAAATAAAGGCAATGGGAGGGGAATAAAACAAGGAGGTAGTGAAGGGATATAACCACGTCACATAATAAACAATTTAATATATGTGCTTTAGTGAAAATCCTTCCAGCCTTTAACCACCGTATGCAACTTGTCCCTTATTCCTCTGCAAGTATAATGTTTCACATACACTTGCACATGGAAAATGAAAATAAGAGAAGCAGAGGGATAACAAAAGTCATTTCAGCTTCACAAAGCATTTTGAGATTGTCAGATGAAAGGCAAAAATCAGAGCGTTCTGGATTTATTATTTGGAAACAAAGCAATGGTGGAAGGATTCATCAAACAATGCTTGCATGCTGCGAGAACACAAGCTTACTTGTTTCAAGTGAGCTGCACATCTGAGAAAGAGCAAGAGACTGCACATTAGACCTATTCTGTAGAGACTTAACATATGTACATGTATTCTTCAAATTTTATGAAGGTCCCTTGTGTATAAATCTAAGTGTTTCCTTGGTATGGGAATGCCTAGTTATTGACCGATTCCAATCCACTTATGACAAAGATTGAGGTCAAGTAACATTACCCACTGAATTAAATGAACACAATTTCACATAATGGGCATGAGCTAGTGACTTGTAGAAATAAAAATACTACAAATATTCCAAATCCTGTCAGTATTCTGCATGCAAGTTTGTAATATTACAATCTTGCTTATGTTTACTGGTCAAATCAAACACAAATGTTTCAGTTCATGAGAATATTAAGGGTATATGCAACTATGTTTACATATACTCAGACACGTGAAAATAAATACAATCTGTGAAGATTAAAGAATACTAACATACACAGACAATGAAAACACTGCAAGTACAGAATTTTAGGTTACCATCATGTTATCTTTAGCACACTTCAACACCAAATAAACCTCACAGTTTGCCATAAACCCCCAAGGAATCCATGGTTAATTTAGCTTCTACAAAGCCTATGTTCAGCTGGCTTTAGCATCTCCACAAGGAGTTAAAATGTAAAAGAGCAAAGCATTATCACATCCCAGCCTATGAGAGCTCACACTAAATGGTAAGCTAGAATGCTTTAAGCTAATGATGTTGATAGCTAACCAAATCCAATTTCAGCAGTCCACTGTAGCTCTAGTCTGTTAGTGCTGTTTTACATAAGGTTCATTTATTTTGAATTTTCAACTATTAAGACAAAGTCTGCATTTAAGGGTCTTTTTTTTCCTTTTTTTTTGAGTGTCACACGCTAGGAAATGAACTCTTCTCTAAACAAAGAATTCATCTTTTTACTCCCAAGGCTAGGGCTAGGTTGTAAATGTTAATGCTTTCAATGCATTCAAAATACTTGAAAACTGAAGCTAGGACTAAAAAACAAACTGTAATTGAGAGCTCTAACAGAATGGACAGAATACTATGATCTTTCTCTGATGATACAAATGAAGACTAAAGGTCACAATATTTCAAGTGCTAATCTATTACTGTCTACACACCAGAATGAAACCCCTAATCATATCTATAATGGCCTGTGAATCACCCAGACCTCGCAGACTCCTCAGGGCCACTTTAAGGAACCCTTATTGAAGCCTGAAATACAGACTTCAAAGGTTAGAAAAAGCATGGCTTTTACTTCAGATCCTGGCAGGATTAGTGACACATAAACACTGGGTATCCAAACCGATGTATTTAAGAGATAGAAAGAGGGAAGTGGTACTGAGCAGACTCTTTCAAGAGTCCCTTTTACATCGATAGATGAAGTATCATCTATTGACCCATTGTCAGAGAGGTTGTCTCCAACCACTCAGCTGAAAGCAACCTGCAAGTTTTAAACTAACATTTAATTATTTCCAAAATATTGCTCTTATAGCAAAGTTGAAAACACAACATAGCTTTTGATCCAAGAAACAGTGCTATGACAAGTAATTACACAAAGCCATTAGGTACTTCAGAGGCCTATAATTCTGTCACTCTGCAATTAATTCCTGCATCACAAGTATGAGTTTTGAGGTACAAATGTGACTTTTCTGAGGTCATGAGCTGATATTTAAGGAACTGGTGCTTTAATCAGCACAGCACTGTTTATGAGATGTTGTGGAAAATGAATTGTGTGTAATTCTCTGCCAGTGGTTGCTAACCTGTGATCTAGTTCTGCTCTATCACTTAGAGTCTTGTTTATTTATCATGAACATTGAGTGATCCTGAAAACCAGTTATCTCAACAGGCTATTGGAAATAGCATATAATAACAAGTAAGCACATTATGGCAATGAATTCCAGTAACTTATGTTTAAAAAACTTTTATACATCAACAGAAGTTAAAAGTCCTGAAGAGTGAGGATATTAGACTGTCTCCTATCTGATCACAATTGCAGAGTAAGACCACCAGGAATCATCAAAAGGCAAACAAATTTCTATAAGACTAAAATAATATTAGGAAGCACTAAATACGTTTTGTAACTTTTCAGAGTTTAAAACTGATTTATTTAACTTAAAAGAGACTGTAAGAATTCATCAAGTGTCTTAAGGTCACAACAGCAACCTGATAAAAGCTATTTAAGATTTGCTGCTTTATGCAAATCAAGTTTTGCTTCTTCAGCATTTATTGTTACTTTAGGTAAGAACCAAATTTAAGGTTGTATTTTTTCCCACAAGTGCAAGTGGGTACTGGTTTTAGTGAACACCAGGTGAAACCTTGCTGGCTACAAGCAGATGAAACATTCTATTATTCGGGCTCTCCTATAATACCCTAAGTCAGTGGAAAAAGCAGACTTGGGCATAATGAGTAATTTCAGCATCACACAAAATTATACCCTATCACAGCAAAAAATACAAGACAGTCTCTTACTCTGGGGTTTTCAAATTTTGTCTTGTATATAGTGGTCCAATTCTACTTCTGTTTTAATCATACATCTTGACACTCCATACCATGGAAATCTCAGGCTTCACCTGCTGATGAACAGCAGATTTATTAGGCTGCTGTGTTTTTTTTTTTAAATACATTACACATGATTATGCTTAAAAGATGCAAAGTAAAAGCAAAATTGATACCCATAAATATACCAATAAGCGTTAGGTAAAATATTTGCCAGAGCATGCATTTCTATTTTACAGGCTGTTAATCTATCATAGTGTCTCTAACACTGCAAGAGACATGCTCAGACTGCTATGCTCATTACTTTTCAATGTATCATTCCATTCTAAACAATAAGACTAATAAGTTCAGGCCATAATATAGCCATCTTTCCTCTAGCTGTTAAAAAAAAACCCACTGCACAACCAAAACCCCAAACCATCCACAAATGTTGGGTTTCCCTACGATTCTACTTATAAGCAACAAATATTAGAATGTAGAAAGCACAAAACCAGCAAAACTCAGAGCCAGACTTCTGGTGTAATCCAGCCCCAGAGTAGGTTACTTTTTTTTGGCAAGAAAACATTTTTGCTTAATCTTCAATTTGTTAATAAAATGGGGAGTAAAACGCTGAATTTAGATAATGGATTCAATACAGTATTTAATTTGAGGCCAGTGACACCACTCCTTAACCCAAAGGCAATGTTTTGTTAATAAATAATATATTCTATTTATAAAGGACCTCTCAAAGAAGCATTAAAAAAAAGTTTGTGCAGTTCTCAGCCCTCTGTCTCTTAGAAATAACGGTCTCTACATTCATGGAGGATGAATACCTTAACTTCCCTTCATGGTACTTTTGGAATTAGCTGAGGACTGCTAGAAAAAAAACCAAAACAGGCCATCTTGTCAAAGTTTCACAGAAAAGCCTTAAAAAAAGATATCATAACCCAGGAGTTCTCCTGAGCATAACACACAACCTGACACATAATTTGGTACTTTAAAACTAAAACTATTTTTCATCCCATAAAATTATACCACCACCACCTTTTTTTCCTGCAAACCCTTTGCTATGTGTCACTACTTTCAGTTCTCAGCTCTCTCTATTGCAGAACCATTTTTCCAAGCAACAGAATGCTACTGCCCATTTTCCTACAATAAGGTGTAGAATTCCCTAAACAGTTTCCTGACTCCTTGGAGCCCCTAAATTCAAGACTCCCATGCCTCTTTATAAATGTAGTAAAGACTATTTCATTCAACATACTCTTCCAACTCATACAGACTGCTGCCCATAGTCATACTGCTGGAGAAGAGAAAGCCATCTAAATCACAGCCTATGCTCAATTCTGTCTAAAATTAACATAAATCTGAACTGCAGAAGCTGCTCAGCCTCCAGAACAGGAGGTGTCAGAAATTCATGAAGAGCCTTCCTTATAAGATGCACTTGCCTAGTAATAAAGTGTTAAAGCTGCAAGCCCATAAGAGTACCTATTATCATCCATCACTGATCAAGACCACTGACCCACTCATCAGCACACTGCTAATTCACTTTGGTTTTATTTCTCACCAGGGAGTCTCCACCAGAGGTGTCATCTACTTACTCTGTTTAAAATTCTCCTCCCAAGCAGCTGTTCTAGGAGGCTCTTTACTTTGCTTCAAGCTTTAAGATCTGAAGTCAGATCTTTTTAGTTGCCAAAGGAAAGCAACACCGTGAGGTTTTTGTTATTAAGGAAAATAATAATTATCACTGCAAGTCTTCCAGAGCACTTCTTAACAGGTTTGTGGCACTAATCAGAGAGAAAAGACAGCTGCTTTTCTAGAGATGCTTCATATCTAAACATTTTCACTTAATGTGTTAACTGGTACACACACTTCAGTACATTTATATTGCAGGTACTTTTGTAATCACAGTAATGATTTGATTGTTTGTTGCTTCCTAGATTCAGAAAAATAAAATCTATGACAAGATCAAAGAAGACATTCATGTTCTATACAAGTTTATTTAACGATTGAACATTAGAAATCATTGATAAGCCAGCACTCCTGCAGGAATGTTTTATCAGGATGCTGCACCATGCCCCGCAAAGCTGGTGCTGTTCCCTTCCCAGTGCTAACACTGCACTCTTAAGACAGCTTCTCCCATCCAAACTGTGCTCCCTACACATATGAGGAAATAGCTGGAATCACTGGCTCTCCTATTCTTGCACCTAGCCTGCCAAGAACTGATTAAAACTATGTTTTAGGAAAAAAAAAAATACAGAGACAGAAAAAGGGAGACAGAGAGAAAGATACACATCTGTGTCTATATATCCGATATAGATAAATACATCGACATCTATGAGTTTGGGAATAATGAAGTTACCAGTAAATGACCTTTTTTTGACATTTACTGTAGTCCTACACCAGTTGTTCAGATCAAAAACATCATAACTGTGTATTATGGTATTGCATTTGTTACAAAGCTGGAGCACCTACTTTGGTGTCTGTTGTGTAATCAAATTATTCGTAGGCAAATGTAGCCACAACACACAGTTGAGAAGCTGCAGAGCTCTGAAGAGATAAGTTCTCAAAAAAATCAAGTTAGAAAAAAAACTTCTAACAGCATCCCAAGACAATGTTCAAAGTTACTTTGGGTATAATCAGTCCATGCCCAGCCTTTAACCTATTGATGCACATCCAATCCTCCAGCAAAGCTGAACAGCTCTTTCATGCTACCCTGGGTAACATCTGATAACACAGTTCCGTTGTCAGGCAAAAGCAGCACTCCACAACAGCAGACACTTCCAGCAGTTACTGCTTCAAGAAATTTAAGATCAGGGAACTGCAGCAGTTGAAGACAACACATGTCATCTTTCTGGGCATCTTGCCTTCCCCGTATTACCAAGAGCACTGTCCATTTGTAAGAATTGTAAATGAAGTGACTAGGGATTTTTCCAGAGAAACTGGAGTGTCCTAATTGACCTTATTTAGCACAACAGGCACAATATGCACCACCCAGCACAGTGCCACCCCCATCCCGAGACTGAAATACAGTAGTGCACGCGCTCTTCAAGAATACAAATTGCCAGTGGGGAAAAGTAATAATCTCAAGGCTTGCATCATTTCACAGCCGAGTTGTTTGAAGGCAGGATAGCCATTACAAGAAGCAGCTGTGTTATCTGGCTTTTCAGTCATTTATAGACCCGAGCTGTTTTTCTATGTCAGTCGAAACTGTTTTCCTCATTACAGGTTTTTGTTCAATATGCAAGGAACTTTGCTACAGCAAAAAAACACAACAGCTTCCATTCTGTATATGCCAATATTTTAGAGGCATTGTTAAATTGGAAGCGGGTGAGGGCTCTCCAGATACATTACACTATTGGCTGGATTTCACCACGACACAACAGAAAGATCTGTCTTTGCGAAAGCGTGAAACCTTCCTTTTCACAGAGCTGACTGACAATAGTTCCTTGTGCATCTTCCTGTTATTGGGCAATGTAAAACAGAATCCAACAATAATGAAAAAGTAAATTTTCACACATTTACTTTCCAGTGCCCAGAAAGAAGGGGCATGCTCCAAATACAAAAGTTTCATGAAAAAACTGCAATCTGAGAAACAAGTGCAAACCTTAGGCAGAAAGGCGCAGTAGATATGAGAAGATGGGATTGAAAAACATGTTGTCAGACAAAAATTAATACAACAATCTCAAGTTAATGGGGATATCTTTTTAGTTCTTCATATTTCGTTCTTACTGATCCTTCACCAGCAGAAGACCTGCTCATATTTTAGCTGGAATGCACTTCTATTATTGTATTGAAATATTTGTTCCTATCTCTGTACTGGTAGTAACATACACATATAGGGAAAGAAATATTTGAAATAAACCCTATAAAATTTAGGATTTAGGAGGAGGCTTCCTAAGTTTTAGATGTTTTTCTAGAAGTACCACAAACAACTGTGCCTTTAGACCTTCATTTCTCCTCTCCAGCACATCCTCTTAACCCTTTCTCCTTCCCTTTCTTTAGGAGAGAATGTTTCTCTTCTTTCAAAATCCACTCCTGTTCACCTTCCACGATCTGGGTGCTCAGAGAAAAAGAACAATACAGTCTATGACACCAAATAACCCTTCACTTGTTCTTCTGGTCTGTCATCACTGATGAATCAGCATTTCCAAGTATTTCTAAGTATCACCTTGTCTCAGTATCTAAGAATTTTTCTACCGAATTAGCGAGCTGCTTAGAAAATAATTGGGAAGCCTACAAGGAAAAGACCTTCTCCTACTACTTCTCTTCTCCCAGCAGAAGTTTGTTTGATGTTTGAATAGTCAGAATTGTTTCCTCCAATTGAAATCAAGGCAGAACAAGTCATAATAAAATGTTCTAAGTCGCAGGTTTAGAAGCCCTTCTCCTGATGGATGCTGTTACACGGCTTTAAAAAACAGTATCCTATGTAGGAGAAAAAGTTTCTGCAAAATCCATTGCTACTCCATAAAAGTCTCATACAAAAGTATTTACATAATAAACTGAAATTAATCATATTATATTTATCTAGTGAAGAATGAATCTATTGTGTGCAATGAAACATATCTGTTCTGCACTAATACACACACATAGTAAGTTACCTACTGAAACAACACATCAATCATGGGTTAACACTAAGCCTGCATCCGTATAATGCCATTTCCAGTTCATTAAAGAAAAACAGCTGCAGAATCTGCAGTTGTGCCAGACTGTCAAGGCTCAGCAAGAGGTTAGGAAGAGATGTGCAGCGAGCTTGCAAGTTGTTTGTTGTGGGCAGGGAAACTCTCTCTATTTAAATGGCTGTGACAATGATCATCATAAGCTGTAAATATTATGCACACACTGTAAATGTGTCTCCACAGGAGCAGAGCCCTCAGCTCCTGGCTAATAGGTGTTATGATATATAAATAGCACTGCAGTGATAGCTGGAGTAGCAATCCACCAACACAGATAAAGTCCTCAATGTGAACCCCATCGGGACAAATTCTTTTCTTTGCTGACACCACAAACTTGCATTTGTATTTTAAAATTTAATGAAAACTTGACAGTGAAAGAATCTGCCCTTCTTAGGGCAAAGTTCATAGGGTAGGTAAGGCAAGATCAGCCTTTTGTTAGCGTGAGTGCAACACTCAAAAATCTGCCAGCAAGCTGGACCTTGATTTCTGGAGGAGAAGAATTTGATCAATTTTTGCATGCATCTGAACATTGTCAGAGTTAGGTATGCACATTTTTACTCTACCTTGGACTTCTATTAGTACATTCATAAATAAAGTATCATTCCCTAGGGAATACATGCAGATCAGGTGCAGTTTCCTCTCTACCGCATCTCTGAGTCTTTCTCCTCAAAAGAAAATACTGGAAGACTCTGAAACCCTTTCCTTTTAAGTGCAATCTCATTCTGACCAGTGCTCTGATACACCAATGATCAAGCTACTGTTAGATTGAAAAGCAAGAATCCCGTATGTTTAGACCTTTTGCAGCATTTCTTAGTTCTATTATTTAGTATTAACAGAGTCTATCATTTAGCACTAATTTTCTTCTATAATGGTGTTTTAAAATGGCATCATCTTTGCACAGTTCCTGGGTGGGTGCAGTGGGTCTCCACACGTGTAGACTCCCACACCTTGTTAAAGTGAGTCTCTCTCCTCATATTTCCTTCAACTGTATTGAACTGCTGCTACAGCATTTCACAGCAGTAAGGCACAGTCCTCTTTCAGAGAGATGTGCTGTGAGACAGAGGAGGGGAGGAGAGGCAGATACAGAAGTTCAGACCATGTTTTTATCCAAAGGAAAGCGGATTTCAAGCAGCTGTAACCAGGGGTCTTTAAACTCAGAAATTTATGCTGTTGGTTCTATGCAAACGTGTATCAGCCACAAGCAAAACTAAAATAAAAAGATATTTCTACAGCAACAACTTTTCCCCTTTTCCGTGGTCTTAATTTCCCTGTCCACATTTACCACCACAGCTGAGGATTCAGTGGGTTGGCTCTCCTCAATATGCAGTGTTGAGCAGGTCCTTCCCCCACAACAGGTTTCTCAAATCATCAACAAGGGCAGGAGCTCCACTTTCAGCTATGCTTTACCCATCTCTTTTTTTCTATTGTTCTGTATCTTCCACTACCCAATTTGAGAATGAGAGATTGATTAAAATATATTGAAATTGCCTTTATAGCATCCACTTGAGATCAATAGGAATGTCAGTTTACTGTACCACAGAGCCCATAACCTACTGAACTACAATGTAAGATTTTAAATTAGTGACATATTTCCTTCCTCCCAACAGTCCTAAATTCTCAGTGTGAGAGTTTATCTTCACAGTAAATGTCTGCATTCTGTAAGTATTGACCAGCAGCAGACATTTAGACAGCAGAGCAGACAAGCAGAAAAGAGGACGACAGTTGGGAACTGGCAGGCAAAAGCCATTCTAATTTTACCTATGGCTTCAAAAATTAAAACACAGCAGAATCACCTTCCCAAATCCATGATCTGCAAACACAACAGAAACTGCTTCAAGGTGCTTAAAGGAAATCAAACGAGTCAGTTTTCTCTTCCAAACCTCAACCACTCCTCTTTCAGAGATTAAGAGATGGGTTTAAAATTTAATTTAGCTACCAAAATAAAAGTTAGTTTTTAATTTTAATACTTCAGTCAAAAAAAATCAATTTTCCTCAAAAAATATAAATTGCAATTCTATATTTAAAAAATTAAGGTCCCGTGGCATTTCTTATCCATAATATTTTTCATTTTCAGAATAAGTACTCAAAACAAGTTCAACATCACTGTTCGATAAACTCATCTTCCCACACAGAAAGATCAGCACAGTGAGGGGCTACTGCATTTCACAAAGGGGTTTGTACCATGCCAGTCAGCAGAGGCTCGGACTTATTTAGTACTTTAAACCACAAGATGAGTATTTAAAGCAGAAAAAAAAGTCAGGAATCCAAATATTTTTCTCTTACTGTAAATTAATGAAAAATCTAACATAGAGCAAAAACAATAGAAAAGGATTATATTCTACTAAACAGAATTTTGTCACAGTTGTGGGAAATAGGAGCTAAGATGCTGAATCAACAAATGCACTGCCAGGCAAGACCAAGCACAGTGCCTGAGGGCAGACAAAAGATAACTACCCCAACACAAATAGAGGAACAGAGAGAGATCAGTTCCTCCCTTGTGAGTAAAGGGAAATACCATTACTTTGGGAAATTTGGAACGAAGATTAAACACTCCCAGTTACAAAGAAATAAAATGGATTTGAATAAGATATACAGAAATAGCCCTTCTGAGGTATTTTGAATCACATGAGCTAAAGATAGGGGTCCTGTGAGAGGAACAGCAAAGTACACGTTTAAGAATGGTCAATGAAAAGCTTAGTCATAAACAGTAAATAAATACTTAAAAAATACCCAAACACCACACCAATGCCAAAAAGCAGATCTTGTTTCAGCTCCTGTCCTTAGCCATAAAGGTGAAGGATACGATCCTGGCTGAGACAAGTAGATGTGAAAGACAAACAGAATCTTCTCCCTATAGAAACTACGCTTCCAAAATAACACCAGGACAAAGCACATGAAGAGTTACTCACTGAGTACATCAGAGAATGTTTGGGGGACAGGATTGCACATAAAAGCTGCGAGTAGATATGTGCTCTCAGCAGCAGCAGGTGGCATTAGCAGAGCATATTTAACGTATTTCTTCTTAGCTGAAGCCTTAGGCTACTTTAGAAAAAACTTGGCGACTTTGTGTTAATTAAATTGTAAAGTGGCAAACAGTGATACTGGTAATAGTTATACACCCGCAGGAGATGAATCAAATGTGTCAGTCTCTAAGGAACAGGCTGGTAAACCTTCAGATCGAGACAAGCCTGGTACTTATTAGTGGGAAATACACAGTACTTTCTAGTTCTAACAGCTGAGTCCCTTCAGGAGGGAATTATTCTAGAATGAGACTATAGAAAACGTAGAATAAGCTACCACCTACGTGTTGGATATGTGACACAGGATATTAGAGGGAGAAACAGTGCCAGATCAATATAGAGATAGTTAAGGTAAAAGTCTTATTGCTTATAAGCAGGAGTTCACAGTACCCATAAGAAGGATATATTAGTTAAAACTTGCAAGGTTTTGAAGCCACCAATGGAAAAGATCTTTACTTCTGAAAAAACTTGCCATTACCAGGTACCAAGCCAAGCAAAGCAGCAAAATGAAGTTATCTGATTGTTTTTACCAATTTCATCTTTTGTGTCCTGTCACTATATTTGTTCTGTAACAATAACTAAGGTACTGGATACGGCCACCCTGGACTTGACTAAAAAGACAACTCATTCTTCACATTACCTGTGATTTATTTCAAATTCTTTCAAGACTGAAGAATCAAAAGAGAAAGAAAATGCATGTTTTGTAGTAAAAAGTTTTCATATGTGTTCTGGAAGTGGATTAGAAAAAGGAAATGCTACACAATGTATGTGGAAGTAGGACAATCCTGTTAAACAAAGAAACAGTACAACCACATCTATGCACATACAGCTTCAACAAAATACCCATCCTCCTGCACAGTAGATCTAATAATGTGTCAAGAGAAAGAGCAGCACCCAGTCCCTCAGGGACTCACCACAGCCTCATCCCTGACCACTCCCAACCCACCGGGCAGAAAAAAAAAAAGAAGTAAAATTATACCATATGAACCTTTTGAAACAGAGCATTCAAGTCTCCAGGATATGAATCTGTTCTTTAAACCATTTTGCAATTAAACATCACTGCCTCCATGCCAAGTGTCCATCTGTGCTGTAGGCTGGTTTGTTTATTTTAAAGATGGTAGGCGTGGCCTATTTTCATGGAATTCCTTCCTGCTGGTGCATGCTGGACAGATTGAGAAACGCTCACTAGACTGGTTTCCCAAGCAAAATTCCCACCAGCGAGGAAGGAAGAGTTTCATGGCTCAGCCCTTCCACACTACAAATCCTGAAGCTTGCAGGTTTTTTTAAATTCTTTTTTTTCTGGGAAGCAACGGCCAATGTTTCTTGGCAGGGATTTCTGGACACTCTCATCCAGAACATCAATGACACCATAAAGGTCAGAAGCACTACAGGCCAAGGCCCAGAAATTTTGCATTTCACTGGTAAGCCTTCTTTCACCTCCCAAAAAGAAGTTTCAAGCAGAGGAAGCAAAGATACCCCCCTGAACCATCTCAAATTATCATTTTAGCCATCCCTCAGCTACTCCTTACCGCTCTCTGTATTTAGGGAGAAGCATCCCAGCACCACAAAACAGAATCTCACAACAGCCTATCCGACTCTTAGACCTCAAACATAGCTGATACCATCTATGGGAATATCAATTATAGAAAGCACTTTGAGAAACCTTAAATACAAGGAGGGAAAACAGATTTAAGTAGAAAGGTTTAGGACGTGCATCTCTGACATACTGAATTGATCCACTTGGTCAAGCTCTTCTTCTGGAAAGAGATGGAAATGGAACAAAGACCTATTCCTCACTTAAAGAAGGTACTCAGCCTAAATAAGTAACATACAGAAGCAGCAAGAGCTGTTGATGATAGTACCAAAGGTAAAAGTAAAATCAAAAATCCCTTTTACAAGTATTTGTATCCAAATAATACCATTAAAGAGGACTTTTGGTACTATTATTTCAGTGAACAGTAAGTTTCTGTTAATATTGCATTGTTTGAAAGCAAACCATCCTGCAAGTCTTTCAAAATGCTCACAGCATTTACACAAAACAAGTTAATGGTTATCTGTGTACCTGCATTAATTTGCCATCAAGATTCTAGTGGTATCTTCAGAAAGTTTTCACTTTTTCAAACCAGATTCTAAATGGTGTTCAAGCACGTAAAAATAGAGTTCAACATCTGCTAGAATTTTCAGAAGCATCTAGCACTTCAGATGCCTTACTTGGTGAGAAGAGACAACAATTGCTTTCCACTCAAAACCAGCAGCCAGCATTTCCCACCCAGAGCAATAATTCTTGTTCATCTGAAGCGTTACATAAAAACAATACAGGCTGTAAAGTCAACATCCATTTCCAAAACAATACAAAGCACTTTCATTAATACCATTGTACATTCAGAACAGCACTGACCACAAGCTGTACCAGCCAACACTAATAAGCATCTCTGTCCTGTGCATCTGTACCCACATAACCCAGAAACACACACTTTTTCAGTCAACTCACACACAGAGTTGGTGTGTGAGGCCTTTCCAGAGCACATAATGACAGAATTATTAGCTCACATCCCAGCGAGTTATATTGTGATGTTGACAGGACCTACCTCTGAGAAAGTGATGAAGGTTTGATTCTTGATTTTATACTCTAATTCTGATTGGCAGTTTTAACAATTAAGGAATTTGTTTTAGTTAAAAATTAACTGGTTTCTAAAAAGAACTTTGTTATCATCCAAGAAGCAAATTCTATTATTTTACTGTTTTAATAAATACTTTATCGTTTGGCAAGAGAACACATCTCTGCTCCTGAGCACCCCCCTCCCCAGGGTCTTCTTTGTTTCCTAGCACACCATCTTATGTAATAGAAATGCTCCCCAAATGTGCAAGTTATTCTATATGTATTCCCCTAAAGCCTTTTTTTATCCTACTGCTTTCCAAAACAGCTGCCACCGATCACTATCGGACGAAGGTAGTGGAGCAGAAGAACCACTGCTACAGTCAGAGATGATGGTTTCTAGGTCAGCATTTTCACTAAAGGGAGTAAGTCAAGTGAGATCCAAATACCAGACAGCAGCTGTTTATACATTACACCAACCTGTACAGAAGTAGTGCATGCAACTTAATTATTTATTACAGGCTCACAATAAAGATGTCAAGGAAGCAATAGTGACTAGAGCTGACTAAACACTAAAAACAATTTTGCACAGCTCTTTATATGCGTCTTTAGAAGTATTCGCTACTATTCCATTCTTCCTCCATTTCTATCCTCCTTATGGAAGACTAAGAAAGAGTTAGAAAAATGAAGTCTCAAAATAGAAAAAGCAGACCTTGAATGCTTCAATATTACTTGGAAAATGGAGTGTTGTATTCTGTTACAGAAGATAGAACTTCAAATTTGAAAGGTCAGCTGCAAACCTTGGCTTCAAAAGCAACTCATAATCACAACACTAGAGAACAGAAATAACTCTTCGCGGACCCGAGGACAAGTACAGCATCCTGGATGTGATTCTTCTCGGGCAAAACTGATGACAGAGCCAAATATTTCTCGATGCTAATCCTGCCCTTCTTTAGCAAGAGAGAATGAAGTCCCATTTCCCTGAAAACAGCAAGAACTAAGCAACAAGAAGCAGTTTCGCTGCTCATTGCCCACGTGTCTTTCCCTAAAGCCACTCATCACAAACGGGTTCCTCTACCAACCAACATGTGTCGCTGTTCTTGCTCCACTCCATCCTCCCTCAAAGTCCTCAACCTTTTTGAACAATCGTGAACAATAAATTAGAGGATCGAAACCACCAGACTGAGATGCTTGAGTACAACCCCTAATTTACTCTCCATAAAGTGAAGTTCTAATGTGGAGACAGATAGGGAAATGGTAGCATTTTCCCTCAATGAAAGACTTTAGGTCTTTTAGGTTGATTCTCTCCCTGCCCGGTAACAGCAATGCATAAGACATTCACAGCACATTTAGGCATATATGTTTATATTTACCTAACTTAATAGTTGTTTACACTTTGAATAAGCACTGCATACTTTCCAAAGTAATGCTGAATCCATCACCACTCACTCACCTAGTCAAGTGCTGGTTACATTGCTACTGATTTATTAACATTCTACCACCAAAAATTTAATACAAAAAAAATCCAATACAAAAAAAATCCAGTCCCACAGTGACTGAAAATTTGTGTGTATTACAGTACCAGTCTGCTGGAGCCAATAAACACCTTCAGTGTTACTTGCATAACATTATTCCACATAAACATTTTTACCCCCTTTTCATGTTGTTCCATTTGATGGAAGAATCAAAGCAGCAAATCATTTTTCTCACCTCAAGTCAATCAGGCAAGGAACACTTTGAAATGTTTGAGGATTGGGGTTTTTTTTGTCTCTCCCTCCCCCCCCATTAGGAAGACTCTTTGCAAAACCAGTCTGACATTCTGAAGTTTTCTAATGCTAATTCTACAACAGGTGTGGCACGTCTTTGAAAGCAATGCTCTGATGGTTTATTTATGGGCTTTACTCTTTCTTTTCACTTAAGAAGAGACCTTGAATACGTTTTCACGTGTCCAACAGTTATTTAGAAACTCTAAAGGCAGCATCCATTCATCAAAAACATGAAAACTAAAGACGAGTTCAAACAAAAAAATTGAAAAGCCGTTTGTGGCTACAGCTTAAGGCTGTCATGGAAAGAAGAACAAAATACCACCATCACTGATTGCCTCACAAACACTGCAACATTGAAAGCCTATTACTAAGGTTCTTTTCTCTAATGAGAATTCAAACTACTGTGTAAAAGGTGAATAAGAAGAGGTGCAAAGAAATAAATTCAAAATGGTTTGATTTCAGAAGTCAAGAAACTTGGCACTTTGTTCAGCAACACAAAGGAAAAGGCACCATAATTTTCTCCTGACCCTTGATAACACAGAGAAAACGGGAATCATCCAAAGCAGCAGGAGCTAGAAAAATCAGTAATCTCTGACAATCTGTACCCTTCGAAAAAGCTTTGTGAATCACTGTATTGTTAACATGTGCTTGTCACTCAGTATTTTTTAATGTATTGCAACACCCTCATTACAAAGAGTATCGGGAAGAGAGATAAACAAAAATCACTACTTTCCATTTGTAGCCCAATCATATTTTGAAACTGTATCTTTCAATTTTAAATAGGACTTCTGAAACAAAAAGCTACCAGAGGACACTAAGCCAAGAACTAGTGCATATTGGCCAGGTGACGTGCCCAAAACAGCCCAGAGCAAATCAAAAGTGAGCAGGGAAAGACACAGACCTCCAGCAGAAGTCAGAGTCCTTCACAGCTGGATAATATCTGAAGTAGCACAGGCTTCCAGTTGTTACAGAGCAACTGCATAATTGAGAAGCCTCCAACGCTCCATCCAAATGGTGGCTTACTGCCCCTTTCTAGATAAAAGCATTTGTTGGAAATTTACCCTGAATTGTTCCCCACTGCTGATGCCACCGAAGAAAACATCTCAAAAGATGTCTCTGAGGGAAACATTTTGGAACATCAAAATACGCAACCTCCGTAATCATTCAGATGGACATTGGAGCTGTTGACTATATGGGTTTTCAAGATAGAAGCTTCATCAAAATCAATCTAATATTTTAATAGCAGTAAGGTACATTTATATGGCACTCAGGGAGTGGGAGGAGAATTTTTAAAATATCGCGATTGCCTTATTCAGGCAGAAATTTATCAGCAGCTTGTAGAGCTCAAAACTGAGGGATAGTGATTTGCACAAAACCAGAAATGTAGGTTTTAAGAGCAAGGAACTGAAAACCTGGCAGTGCAAGAAATACAGCTAGTGCTGCTCTCAGAACACAAATCCAGTTGATTTCCTCCCATTTTTACTTATTCACATCTTCAAAACACTCTTCAAGTTTGCAGTGGAATATCTAATTTAAGTGCAGTATTACAGAGCAGTTACCTTTGAGTTCAAATTAAAGAAACCCCCGATAAAATTACCGTGTGCATTCGTTTTTGAACTGTACTCATTCAGGACAGAAGAAAAAGCAAACCCTACTCAAAACTTGGACCATTTCATGTGGGAAGAATCTCTACAGAGCACAAGACAAAGACAGGGAGAAGAGGAACTAGAAACTGCTATTGGACGAGAAAAACAAGGCAAGCATCCAGTTCCCTTGGCTTCATTTTCTGTTTAAGTAATGGATAAAATATATCACTTCAGTAATCTTGGCCCCAGAGCTCTTACACTGTGTTTAGTTATTTTAGATTTCTTTTTAGATTGCTTCCATCAAGATGCAGGAATTTAAAAGCAGTTCTTCAATGACAATGTTTTTCCTCTCTGCTTTTCCTCAGGGCAGATGCAGGGTACCATGACCCAGTGCCTCCAGCTCACAAAGACTGATGCTAATGGTAAATCTATTTTATTTAAACTGTTAATTCAGCTGCATAAGGGAGGTCATAAGGTCCCTGATCTCGTTTTAATATTGCCTGCACATTTAAGATAAAAATCTGTAATGCATTTTAAGATGTCATCCAGTTTCCCTTAAAGCTGCATTCAAATGAGCTGGCAAAGTTTGGAACAACACCTATTCCAGTCAAAGAACAAATAGCTATTTATAGTACAACTGTTCTATAACCAATGGAAAGTGTATTCTATATATAAATGTTATATAGACAATATTTTACATAAAATAGAACATTTATAGATAACATTTGTTCTGCTGTTATTTTTGTAAGTTATGGCAAGACAAGGACTTGAAAACACAGGCAAATTTCAAGAAGTAAAACGAGAGCAAGTGATGGCTCCAGAAGCCTTGAGTTTAGAAATGGGTGTCATATCAGGCAGTTAAACAAAAAATAAACACCAAACCACCAAACAGAAGAGCTGCACAACACTACTGATATAACATATAACATACTGACATCACAGTACTTTGTGTGCTTCGAGGATTTTCATATCCCAGTCACTTAAATGTAAATGATACCATTTAACTGCATGAAAAACTAAACTTACAAAAAAATATGTTTGAAAGGATGTTCCATCATTTCTTTGTCTTTCTGGTTCTGAGGAACACAAGTTCAAAATACTGACAAGTAAAACGTGGAACCAAAAAATGGAATAAGCCCAAATTACTGTCATTCTGAAAGAAGATTCTAAGGGTTTTATTGCTCTGCTTTAAGTGTTCAAGCAGTATTAATGCATTGATACCAAAGGAAATTAAAATGTGTGGGTGCTGCAATAACTTGAGGATTGTGTATTTTAATACCTCACTACTATACAAATAATGATTATTATAATTTTTAAAATGCAAGTCAGTTGCACACACCAAGAATAAAAATATGGGTTCATTGTGCCAATGCTGTAAGAGAGATTTTCAGCACCTGCTATTGCATTTGCATCAAATGAACAGTCCACTTCACACATGGTACTTATGAACTGAAACCTCCTCATGCTTAGCTGCATTGCTCAATATTTGTTCTTTGTGTTTCAGCACCATCTGCAAACTCTTTTCACTGTCATCATTTCCAAGGAAGTAACATAAAATTCGACTGTGTTTGTTTGGGGGTTTTGTTTGTTTTACACCAGCCATTTAAAGTTTAGATCTTTCGATCCTTTCTTCTTTAATTATCACAAGTCTTGCATAATTCAACTTACACCAAACAGCGTAGTAGAAGATTGTAGTTTCCATACATTAACCAATCACACAAATTATGTGGAACTCAAAAACAAAACCCAACCACGGTTTCTTTCTGTGAGGAGGTGCAGGCCTGTTCTTACCTTATCAAGTAGACTTGATATTAATAATTGAATGTTGTATACGTAACAGAATGCTTAAAAGTTACCAATAGCAGCAGCTGTGGGAGCTCTGAAATAATGTATTGTGGTTATTTGCTTTCCCTACACTGAAAGTGGTTTCAGGTACACAGGTTGCTTAACTACATGGAAAATATTCTCCTGGTGATACTTGTAGGTCACAGAGCACACAGCTTTACAAAAGCTACTTCTTATTATATTTGATCTTCACATATCTGTCTTAAGAAATCCCCAGCCTTAGGGGTCTTTTCCAGCCTTCTTTGTCATAATTCTTTTTTACATATTCTTGCTAAGGAAATCAAACCTCAACTTTTATTCACAGAATTCTAACAAGCTAAGATTTCTCATGAGTACTGTACAGCAAAGATGTCTACTCACCAACAAGGCAGGTAGGTGTGTCTCTCTCTCCCAGGTCTATTAAAGCTATGCAGGCTACTGAGGACTTTAAATATTTATATATATTTATACACATAAATAAAAATGAAGCTAAAACTATATGCAAGGTCTCCAAGATACTAACTATGATAGAGGAGAAAACCTCCAATACCTAGACAAATTGATAATACAGTTTGCCAAACCAAAACATGATTTTCCACATAACTCTCAGTAGCAGCTTAGCTTTTATGAGTGACAATAAAAGAGCATATTGTAACCTTTTAAACCTACTTTCTTCTAAAATTACAGCCCATAACACTTTTTTTCTCCTCTTGAACTTAAAAAAAAAAATCTCATTTTTTCAAGCTCTGGCTAGTGTTGGTTCATAGGAAAAGACTGAAGTGTGTTTTGCAGGTAGCAGAAAATTGGAAGCAATGGAATAAAACTAGCAAGACATTTCTGCACCTGCAAAAGCATTATCCTTCTCCAGGATACATGATGTTTCATGAAAAGGCTAGCTAATGCTTCCACTACCACAGGATTTGCTGTGTTATTTTCAAATATAAAGGTTCAGCCTGTCAAGTTACCACTCATTATCAGTATTTCCTGCTTTCTATTCAAACAAAAAGCTCCTTCCAAAAGAAAGCTCACACACAACTGTTCAAGCCCTTAAATAGGACAGAAGTATCTCACTACTTCATAATTGAAGAGTTAAGAGTCAATGATACCAATGGTTTACAGGTTTCTGGAATACAAGCATTTAGAAAAAAGGGACTTGATAAAATATATGTTACAATCATCCAAGAACATCACAGGTTGAAGCATATAATTAAATCTAATTCTTGGAAAGGCTGGTTGTGCTCCAGATGGGCTTTTATCTGCTATTTTAGATACGTACAATGTCACAGTTGATATCTGGCTAAATATTCAAACTTTCTCTCCTAAGTAGTAAAATGTCTATAAAAAAGATGATATTCCAAAAAAAGCATGAAAGATCCTGAAAGCCAATGAGTGCTACACATGCATCTGGTGCCCCTGCAGATAAGCATCACCTTTATGCTTTACTGATCACTGTGAAGAATGTTTTCCTTCTACCAAAATGAATTGGTTTATACTTTATGTTCTTCTGTACTGAATTGGAACCAAGCACAGAATTCCAACATAGTGGTAATACATCAACAAATTACAAAGAGGGTCCAGAAAACCCCCAGCACAAACAATAGACAAGAAACTACTTATTTTTAAGTGAAGATTGAAACCATTCATCAGTACAGCTCGTCTAACCAGCAGGGAAAAGGAAAGTAGGACAGGAGTCAGTGCACCAAGGAATAGTTGGTATCATCCAAAATTCATACAGCTTTCAAAATTAGAAGAGAGTCAAAAATAGACACAGTAGATTGAAATTAATAGACATTACTACAAGCTGTGCTAAACAAAAAATGCAGTAGAGTCATATAAAATAATAACACAGACTTGAGGAATATACAGCCAGATTCACCAAACATAAAACTAAGTATTTGAACAGGTTTACTTTTTATGTAACGTCTACAAAGCTATCAAATCAAGAGAGACACATGCATTTCCCATTTTAAATGAAAACAATACAGTGGTGAGGAAAGGTAGAAATAAAGATAAATAAACCTTGACTTTCACTATTTAAATATAGTTTATGCATATTTTGGCACCAACTAAAGACTTCTTTAAACCAATGCTGTTTTTAAAGGGAACTTTATAGATGAAATTCCACTTCCTATAACATTCACTTAAACTATTTTCAGTCATTTTGTGTCTACAGTTTGCATAGAAAGCAAAATCAAATAGGTAGATTAGAAAATTAAAAAGCGATGTTTCACAAAAAAGAAAGCAACCAAATATGAAATACATGTACTACAATAAAAGGAGAGGTGAGGAGATACAGAAGCACATTAACTGCAAGGTTTGTTAAGAGTGCTGGTTTCTAAATCACATGAAAATCAGCTTTTCCCTGCTCCATGAAGCAGTAGATATTCTTGGATTCCAGAAACTTGCCCATGACCCTTCAAGGACCTTCTACAAGGGCATACAGAGCGTTCTTAGTGCCCAGAGGTTGTGTCTCAATATTGCCATTAGATCAGCTGCTTAATGAAGTGGCTATTGAAGCTGGTAAATGACAAAACAGTTGCAGTAAATTACCTACTGGTGCTCCTATTGTTCTTCACGTAGAGAGCACCTGCACTGCTGTGTTCCAGACAGAGGAATACACATTTGTGTATTCTTGCTACATTTAATGGAGGAAGCCTAGAAGCTTTAGGGAATCTAACTGGAACATTCCAAGTTATCAAAGCAAACCCTCAAGTTGTATACAACAAATAGCTTTCTCAGTTTTGTTTCTATAAATTCTTCAGGTACCAGATTCCTTCTCAGTTTTAGCCAGAACTGAAAGCAACTGTTCTAAATAAATGCGCTAGGTGACTTCTAAAGATCCCTTCCAACCCAAACTACTCTATGATAAATACATACTAGAGCCCCACTGGCAGTTTAACCTTACCATACCCTAGAGAAAAGCTCTTCCCCAAATTGCTAGTGATGTGGATGATGACATTTATGGATAAGAACAAGTTATATTATGAAATTATATTTTTACTAGCACAGATGTTTATAAGCACTTGTACATAGTGGCCATGAAGTAAATTTGATGTACTTGAGGTCTTAAAAATTATTTTTCATCAGTAACTTCCTAATTGTTGAGTGGAACTGGACAGTTTCATTAAGGAATTAAATATATTCATACTTTTATTTTTATTCTTACAATTTAGTGTATAGTACAGTCTTCTCAGCACCACACGACTGGCCTGGCAGAAATGCCAGCACACAGTGTTTCCTCTGTTGATATTAAGACAGTGATATATGTTGGCAAGCACTCCTAAAGTTATTTACATAATTTAAGAAAATATGCTTTTCCTGCTTGCCACCTCCAACACCCAAGTCACTCTCTTTTATTAGAAAATAAAGAGCTGACAAAACAAGGGCTAGAAAAAACAAGACAAAACAAGCATCACTTTTCTTTCTTAAACAGATTAATAAAATGCATGCATATACAGGTTATCTGATGCACTAAAAGTAGATATATGTAAATTCAGTCACCACCAGTATCATCTGCCCACGGAGTTTTATTTTAAGATCGCATAAGCACGTCTGCAAACTCACTGCTGTTGGCTTGATGGCCAGTGCTGAGTTCTGCAGCTGTCAGCTGCAGCAATCTAACAGAGTCAGAGTCTGCAGCAAGCAGATTGTAATTTGGTCCCCAAGAGAACTGAGCAAGGGATGCCAAAGGTAAGTCGTATTTATCTAAGAACTGGAGTGAAATGCCAAGCATAACTCAGGTATTATTAGACCTTTTTTGTTTTCAAACCCTTTTCTTCATCCAGGCTTGTATTCTCAGTAAGTGAACTGCTTTGTTCTCAAGAAGCTTTAACTTCTATTTAACTTCATATTTCCTACAGCAGCCCTAAGTAAAATCCTTGTAGGTACCAAGGTCACTAGAACATTTGACCACAAAAAAAAAAAGAGACACTAGCACATGAGACAGGATGATTCAGCAGTACGAGGAGTCGGAGGAGAATAGCTGAACATAACAATAATGCAGCAATCCAGGCTGAATTGCCACCTCAGTAGGACTCAAACTAGAACAGGTCTTTCTAGGAGGAGAAAAGCAGCTTACTGCACCAACTAAAATGGGTGGCTTGTGATGGACTTGAAATTAAGGTTATATATGATTGAAATTTACTAACACTTGGGATTCAATATGCCTATATCAGGGTGAGAACTTATATGTTCTTCACTCACTTTTGTGATATTTCTTATCTTTATACTGATACAAGAGAAGTTCCTATAAACAACAGAAGCCTAACTTCAGTTCTTAAATCTTAATGCATTCCAACAAGATGCCATTGTATAAAACTAATTACTACTAATTGCAAGACACACTTTTCACATCAGAACTCCAAGGGAGTAACTACAGATCCACCTGAATGGGGACTTAGACCTTTGGCATAAACATATCCCATGAAAGCTTTGGAAAGGAAGGACAAAAATGTCTTGTGGGCCATTATAGAAACCAGAAGGACATTGACTGCTAAGTCAGAGAATAAGCACTTAATGATTCAGCAGAAAAGTTACAGGCAGGAGAGGAAGGACAAGACATCCCCTAGGGGATTCCGATGGAGTTATGAAGAAACCGTAACAAGGAAGTTCGTGCAGGTGCACTGTCGTCTATGCCAGTCATTTTCAGCTGCTTTCAACCAAACTCCCCAGATGGCAATACAAGTCTACTGACAGTAGCTATTTTTAATTCAGTTACCTTTCAATCACCCTTTAAAAATTATTTCCAGCATCGCTAGTCTATACATAATTCCAGTATTTTATGACACGAGGATCAAGGGGAAACGAGAAAATTAGGTCAAATTCATTTAGCTTAGAGAAGAGGATACTGAGGGGAGACCTCATCCCTGTCTACAACTGCCTGAAAGGAGGTTGTGGTGAGGTGGGTGTTGATCTCTCCCAAGTAACAGGCGATGGGACAAGAGGAAATGGCCTCAAGTTGCACCAGGGGAGGGTTCAGATTAGATATCAGGAAAAATTTCTTCACTGAAAGGGTTGTCAGGCAGTGGCACAGCTGCCCAGATGGGAAATATCGTTATGCAAACATGTATTAGAAAAGAAAAATCTGATGAAATCATTCATGTGTACTTTCGTAAGTATCAGGCTATGTGATGTACGTTTAGGCAGTGGCCCTGCGACAATATTTTATGCTAAAATCACAAAAAAGTTAAGGAAAATATCTGATATTTAAAATATTTTTTTCTTAACCTGAATTTTCAGTAGTATGGAACACTTTTTGTGATGATATGTCATAATATTTAACTTCGAAATTGCTAGGTCTATGGTTTTTAGACTCAAGTGCAAGTGCAGTTATGCCCACTGTCTTGATTTTTGTCTCTATGTAAATGTTGCAAGGCTAATTTTATATGGTTTTGGGAAACAAAATATTTCAAAATCTGGAAAGTCTCCCCATCACTGTGAAATCAGTTTTTTTAGTAAGAACTACTGCAGGAGTTGAGCTTATATTTATTGGTAACACCTCGTTGTTGAATTCATTAACTCCCCATTAACTCCCAGTCAAGGGGAGCTGTGAGACTGTCTTACAGCTCCCACGACAAGACACATTTAAGGTTCACAATTTCTGGCTTTCCATCTTCACCACCTAGGTTAGTGTTGTCCTTACTTTCTGCCCAGAAGCAATGAAATACTACAATATATAAAGTGGTTTCTATGTGTGTAATACAAGCTTGCAAAAGAAATCACAAAGAAGGTGCTCATCACAGCAAGTCTGCAAAGAATCAGTTCTTGGGGGTGCTCTGCCTTGCAAATGTGACCACATTTGTCCTGTCTGCAACAGAATGAAGCAGGAGCAAATCAGATTAGCCCAGGGAAAGGAATTCCAGGTGAACTCCATTAAGGCACTTTCCTAGTAACACTTTCACCTGTCTCACAAGATATCCTAAGAGCAGTACCCATCCACTCACCGGCTCCCATGGGATGCCAGTGCCATTTATCCTGGACTGTGCCAAAATGGCCAAAGACAGAATCCTTTTCACCCCGTACAGAGCCATATTTCTATTGAACTGTAGGTATTTAATCATCCTAGGACTTCAAGAAAATTCATGGTTACCCCAGCAACTTCATGCATTTCCCTATGGATACAAAACCCCTGCTTAAAAGTAAAATGTTTTTATCAATGAGACAAATTCATCAGTTGTTTCTAAATGCAGCACTCAAACCAGTCAGAATAAAGTAGCTATACTGTTTGAAAGATAAAACCATTCACTCAGACACGTTTCATATCCTGCCCTGGATGTCTCAGTGTGCACTGGCTGCAGGTGCAGAGGTGTACAGAAGCTTTCACACACTTACATATATCAACTACATCTCCATGAATTCTGAATTCCGCATGAGTTATTTAAACAATTTAGTCTCATGAATAGCTTGAGAAATAATGCTAACAGAGTATAGGCAATGTCATGCTAGAAATCCCCTTTCTCCATTTGGAGCCTTTTGAAAAACTGTGAAATTAATATGAGTAAATTACTATGCAGGGAGTGTTAACACAAATTTGTTTTAAGCCAGATTTACAATTAATTAGAGGATACAACTATTCATCAAAAATACTTCTTTGAAGCACCTAAATTTTATTTTCTAAGGTTTGTTTTACTCATCTTTATATTCCTGGCATATTAAATCACTATAAAATCAGAAATCCACATCCCTCAAAAAAATATTAAGGGAAAATTATCTAGTCTTCATGATCAGAACATAAACATATTTAGCAGAACCTGCTTACCTTCAGTAGACCATTCAAGTGTGACATTTCAGTCATTTGCACGTAGCTATTCTGTCATTCCTCGCTTGTAACGTTAATTTTAAACGAGCAGTTATCAAAACTGGCCCAAGGATTAACCTAACCTGTGTGTAAGCTTGGGAGTGACTATAAACCTCCAGTAACTGAATGCAAGCCAAAATCCAGCGTACATAATCACATGTTCCAATTCCATTTCCAATACACTTAATTTTTAGGAGGGATTTTGGGGAATCAATAGCTCTGTCGATTTCTTCTGCAAATTGTTTCCAGTGATTTTGATATGAGCTACGTTGATTTGCTTTCCCCAAACTTTTTGATGTTATATGTAAATCCCAGTAGCACTTATACACCAATTAATGCCTTTCCCTACTGTCAGTCACTGTATTTCAAACTTGTATTTTGCTTCAGTCAGCTAAACAGCATTTTCACTCTCAATACTTATTCTCTGCTTTTGAGTGTATTTCAAATTGTTTGCTTTGCAGACATATTACCTTCCAGAGGCAGAAAGTGCGTTATCACTAATGCCAGCTCTCTTTTTAGTTTTCCAGAGTTATTATTCACCATGGCTCCTTCCTGTAATGCTCTTTCCTTACTGGATAACGGAACAAAGGGCTGCAGTTCATTTAATTATTCCAGATTTTCTACTGTACTCATTACCTGCCTTTTCACCAGGATGTAGTGAAAGCAAGTGCACTTCACAGGTATAAGCTTCCAAGCACCTTTCACACACTAAAAATAAACCAGTATTGTAGATGAGTCTGTGAATGGGTGAATATGAAATGCTTCCTTTTCCTTTTATTTCCTTCCTTTTATATTTTGTCCCTAGGCAAAAGGCAGAGTACATCAAATCCCCTATCAACATTTGTTCTTTCTCACCTCTTATTTCATCTCTTATGCTGGAAGATGTGTCTGAACGAGAAGAAATTCCATTTTGGAAGTCCATCTGGTTTTAACATAAGTCAAAACATCTGAACTGTATTTCTCATATATCCATTTAAAGCAAAACCAGTATCGAGTAGCGACCTTTCTCTTCTAGGAAAGAGGATGCTCATAGATATTAAGAAAAAATAACCTGCATTCCATGGCCAAAATCAGTTAGATTGATTAGATCAATGAGAGACACAGGATAAATATATTTTGGTGATTAATTTGGATACAAACCAGTGGGACAGAGACCATAAGCCTGAGCAAAGAGAGGAGTTCTGTCATGACCATCAAACAGTGCAGCAAGATGATATTGCAAACAGCATATGACACTGCAAAAAGATTCCATGACCAAAACATTTACAGTTAGAGGAACAGAGGTTTTATTAACAATGATTGGAGAAACAATCCTGAATTTCACTAAGGCCAAAAGTTTATTTAAAGCACACTACTGCCAATCTACCACTCTAGATTCCTGCCAAAAAATGGCCAGATGAAAGGCTTCACTCATTTACCTTGAGCTGTCTGATACCTCAAATGCCTTGCATTTTTTTCTACAGCTTGACTTGCTCTTACCAAATACCTTCTCTAAGTTACTCCTCATGTTGAATATGCAAGATTTACCAAGGCCAGTATCACTGAAGCCACCTGGGAACTCCATGGCTGAAACTAAATAAATGTTTCTAACATTTTAGTCATCCCACAGTGGAATATAAAGAAATCTGTCACTTTGCAATTGTCATTGAGGTGTTTGATCTTTGAATGATTGATATAAACGCAAATCAGAGAGGCATTTTTGCTATTTGCATTCATTACTTACACTTTTCTACAGTGTTTGTCTGCAGGCCAGCAGAGGAGGAGCTACTGTGGCAAGGATAAGGAAAATGTCTTGCCTTAGTCTTAAAAATAAGACTAGGTACAACAAGAGCTGCAATTAGAAAGTTATCTGCTGATGTTCCTCTTCAAGTTTTTCTGAAAATAAGTGTCGTATTTTTGGCTAAACATAAAAGCTGGCACAAACAAACATGATGAAAGTATTTATCTCAGAATTAGCTTTGATACAAAAAGACCAGAGGTTGGCCACACCACTTCTGCAAGGAAGAAGTGACCTGTTGGATGAGAGAGCTCTAAATGCAATAGATCATTTATCCAAGATTTTGACACAATATCACATAACATTTAATTAATAACTAAAGGCCTTGGAATAACATCCCCCTCCCACAGGACAAACAGTTGAGAAAGCTGTTTCTGGAGGCTACTCCTCGTGTGAGTCCTGCCACAGATTTTCCTTCATCTGAAGCTTCAGCAAGGGAAAAGTATGCTCGGATGACACCGCACTCACCAGGATTATGCATCACGTGCTCTGCATGGTTCAAAATAATTTCCTCCTAATATTTTTCATGTAAACTATTTCTGGTCTCACACATACTGCAGGTGTTTGCAAATGATGGTGGGAACATTGCAAAGTTAACCTCGCAAGCAAGGGCTCAGATTCACAAATACCAGTTTCTGAAGCCATTAACACAAAAGGAAGTGATATACAGTCTTCAGTCCCTTGTTATGGTTAGTTTGACCAGATTTGCCTTTACACCTCTAAATCCATTCTGGGACGTCATAATTACTCTAACTTGTGGCTGACCACACAAAATTATACCATTAAAAGGATGTTAGTAAAGAAAACACAGAGCAAACTTTGAATTCACTTAGGTTTTGTTCTTAACATTCAGATAACGTGTAAACCCTCATGTCAAAGAACAGACAACTTTGTGGCTGGAAATTCTAGATGACTGATTGACAGCCATTAAGAGTAATATTTATGTGATTTATAAATATTATTTGTTGATAATGTACATACAGTTATCATTAGAGATCTTACAACCCAATTATTTGAAAAATAATCTGTTTGTTCACTTCAGAAAGAATTTATACACTATAATAAATTTATTAGCTGAGGATTTTATCTCTAGAAATGATGACAATGTGTCACAAGTATAAAATGAACATAAAGAATAAAATGGAAAAGGTCGCTCATCTCTCCCCCTCCTGACTCACTCCTTTTCTCATGAAGTCAGCCTGTTTTTCCTAATGTATAAAATGCCACATCTACAAATTTTCACCAAGGTAAATGAGATTGTATCAACACAAAAAAATTAATCTTAGAAGACTTTAGGGAAGTGCATTATTTTTAACAGTAATTATTTCTGATCAAAAAATCTTGCCATGAAAGATGAGTGATCATCACAATAATAGGTTAACTACCAAAAAGACAAAGAAACATGAATAATGTATTGTAGATTTACAGAGTATGTACCCACCAAAAGGATATTGCCTCTCATACAGCCATAATTAATTATATATTCGTCTACATATGTTACTTAAGTAAAGAACCTCCATTTCATAAGAACCTCCCTATGCTCTTTGGCAAGATTTCAGTGTGTGTGGCTGTTTCACAACTGCAGGGAGAGAAATGCAGCCAAATACTGAAGAGATGATTAACAGAATATGCATTCAAGTATTTTTAAACTTGCACAGGAAAACATATTTTTTGGAGGAAAAAAAAAAAGGCAGAAAATCTCCATGTGTTGTGCTCACAATATTTTTAAATCTGTCTTTTTTCATTATTTCTATTTTACCATAGCCTCCCAAACTTACACAAAGATGCTTGCATACGCCCAAAAGATATATCAAATTAGTACCTTCCCCAACTCACACAAATTGCTGAAGAAACAACTATTAAATACTAAAACAATAATATCTTGCACTTGCTGTGCAGTTACTCATTAAAAAAATGGAAGCATTGAAGACAATAAAACTAAAGAGTCAACAATAGGAGTAAGACACTCATATCTGGCCCTAAGTAACAGGTCCTCAGTCTCTAAAACATCCTTGAGTTGTGGCTCAGAAACTCACTATGAATCCTGTAATGATCAGATGAAAGAATTTTTCCATAAGAAGATGTTAATTACTGCATCAGTTCTCTTTTTAATGGCCATCACTCTGAATACTCACAGCATCCACACTAACTCCTCAAAACTTTTTTTCAAGAGCCATTAAACTAACTTGAAATTCAGAAAGGATTTTCTGTGTATCATCATCTCTTTGATTCCAAAGCCTTGGTAAAAAAAAACAATCTAGAAAAGAATCTTGATGGAAATAGATGAATGCAAACTAGTGTAGCATTATTGTGTTTAGAGTTCTGTTACTACAATTCATAACCACAACGATTAACATTTTACCTGTTTGCACAATAACACCAATAACATTAAGGCAGTAAATTATAGAGCCTAAATATCATTTCACTATTAGATTAAGCACACTGCAGCCAAAAGGGCAAGCCCAGCCCTTGCTTCTATTCACCACCACATGCAGACATTACATATTATGCAACTGAGACACGAGAGATCAACTTGCCATCTTCCCCAATGCTACTCCTGTTGGCCACATGATCATCATTTCTGACACACAGGTGAGGACAAGTCTTGGATCTGCTCAGTCCCCATCTCTGAAAATATGACTGATTGTAGGAAAATGGACTGCAGCAATGTGGCATTTTCCATCAGCACAGTGTTTTATGAGATAATTTCTGTCCAGGTCTCCTTCTGTGTTAACTCAAACTGACATTGATTCCATTTGGCTCAGTTTACATCTCAGAAGTTCATAAATATTAATTCAGTAAAGGGGCACTTACAGAGCATCTGGATTTAAACACCTGGTCATGAATTTCAGTTACAAAATTCAAAACTGCATATGAAGTTCATTAACAACTTCTCATTCACAATATTTAACAAGGCTCAAGAAAAAAATGTAGATGTGCCAAAAATGAAAAAAATCATTGTGTACATTATATAATTTAAAGAGAGAAGTCCAGGTTTTCCAAATTCTGACACCTAAAACCAGTCTCTGGTGTCTATATCATGGGAACATCTTCCACTGCTTCAGTTTGACAGACAGATGTTCAACCTTCTGAAAACAAAGCCAGTTACATTTAGGCACCAGACCTATGGAATCTGATTCCAGACTTCCAAATTGAAGATTGACCTCACTATTCACAGAAATCCACTCATTATTCTTGCCAACTAAAAAAATGACTAGAGAAACCTGGAATTTCAATCTACATGTACTTTCAACATCCTAAGGACACATTTTCAACCTAAGGTATAACAAACATGTAATGCAGATAATAGATCTTGATTTTCTCTTCAGGCATTGACTATATGGATACTTTAATCATTTTTCCATATGCTTTGAAATATATAGGTTTAGTAATTTTGAAAAGAAAGACTATGGTAAGAGATAAAAAAACATGGACAACATAAAAGAAAAATCAAGCAATAAAGAACATGTTCTGTCTTTGCAAGAACAGGCATCAATGCTTCACTGAATCAAATCACGTTCACATCACTGTAGCTCAAATACAAGCCTTTCAGAATACAGAATGATAAGAATATCAACATGGTACAACTTCCTCAGCAGATTCTATTAACCTAATAAATCAAGAAAAGGAAGTTGCACAGAAAGCCAACAATTCTGTTTCCACAAATACACTATTATGAACACAGTAGGCTTAGTATAAGATCGACTTTATGCTTACATATTGATATCTTTAAATATATGCTTTACTACAGGTAGCACCTGCAGTAAAAGCCCTGGTGTGCTATAATGCTATGTGTCTGGCAAGGTACATACAGCATATTGTTGTCAGCATGCAAAAACTATATATGAGGAATTAATATAACTCTCAGTCTCTGTATTAAACAGTTCTCGAAACTTAAAGTACTGCAGTCAGAGTGTTTGCAGAGAAGGCAGCTGTAACTCCCTGGCAAGGACTGAGAACATCACTGAACATTCAGTTACTGAGAGTGACCCAAAATTATCTCACCATAGGTCCAGTCATGCCTTATTGCTTTCGCTGTCAGAAGGCTTTGGCAAACCCAGATGAGAGCTTAGGTCAAAAAAAAAAACCCAAAAAGGTTACCACATTCTGGATTGTCCCGAGGTGCTTCCAGGCGGCGAACACCAAAAGACACTTGCTTACAGCATCCTTTATCTTCTCAGAGGTTCCTGTCTCTTCCTGCTGTGTCTGTGATAGAACTCACCCACACCTCCTCCTGACTTCCACACATATTTTATCCATTTCACTAAATAAGAAGTAATAGGCAATTAATCTGATAAATTTCCCCCTGCAGGGAGGACTTCTTGAAGCAAGGGTACAGGTGTGGAGAGTAATTTGCAAGGAACAGCAAAGGACATACTCATTATCAATCTCACAATGGGAAAAAAGATCTCTGTTCACAGTCACCTGTGTAAAGCAGGTACAATTCTTCACTAGAGACACTATTGGGCCTGAGATATACAAGTCAAGGTAAGAGTTAAAAATTCTCCATGCAATTCTTAAAGGTTTCAGGCAGATTTTTCTTTTAAATCTACACCATCAACAACAAAATATGTTGCTGCTTTCATCCACTACACGTTAGGTCTAGAGAAAGTTTGGTTATACTTCATAAATAACAAAAGGAGGTAAGAATATATTTGGACTGGAGAGCAGGTGAACTTCCAAGAGAGGTCTTTTCCAAAATAAACCCTTATACACCAAATATTTTTTATATTATGGGCGGAAGCGTTTAAAGAAATTATGGTGTCATCTCTGATGGCAGCACTGCTTCCCTTGTAAAGTTCTGTTTCCCTTGTAAAGAACTCTCCATCTTTAATAGTGGAGTAGTGGAACCATTCACTACATCAAGGAAAATAGCTTAAAGGCTGGAACCAGAACAAGAAGGAAAGAAAAAAAGCTACACTCATGTAGTGATATAAAGCTGTAATAAAACCGTCAATAACTTGAGTAAAAGAAAACTCTCTTCACAATCAGTTCTTCCACTACAACACATTTACTGCATATGTGTGCTGTGGGAAAAAACCCAACACTGTAAGAAAAATCTTTGCAAATTCTTTGGTATTAATGCAAATATTTTATATTTCAAAAAATTTTCCATCCAGATAGTTTCGTACACGCCTAATGCAGCATATAAAGCATATTATACATACTTACTCCTTTATGATTCATTTCTCTTGAATGTCCAATTTGTTTTAGAAGTGACATGCAATGCCTCACCCTCCCATAAAATCCAGATGAAGAATTATATATATTTTAAGCCTGGTTTAATTTGAAATTAATTGTAATTACTAGGAATTCACAGCAATAGATAATGAACATCCTCTTAAATGTGTCCAGTACAAGGAGCGTTAGAAGATACAGGGAACTTGTAATTGTCTGATATTTTGGATGATATAATGCTGTTCAGAATTTTACTGATATTTTATCTCCTTTTTTTTCAGATTCTAGACTCAAAAAATAGCTGACAGAGGAATGTGAGTGCAAACAAAACTATATGTGGCAAATTTATTTTATGAAATAAAAAGGCTCCGTCATGAAGCTTGATAATAAAACCTAGTGTATTATTCAGCACTGAAATTTCTAAAATTATAATGAGATGGTTCATGAACATTCTCATTATGTTAATCCAGACTCCTTCAGGAACATCCAAGATAAAAGCTGAACCTGACAGAAACCATTTGTGGCTAAGCAACAGTTTCTGCACTCACAGAGCTGAAATGCATGTTAGTTCTACAAAAATGCTTTGTTCCTAATCTTTTGAGCTGTTCTTGATTAATGCAAATCTCACTCTTGAATAATTTCACTGAGTTTTAAAAAGGCAAAACAGAAAAAGTTTACATCCTATACAATTGTAATGGGAAATATGTAACTGAAATTCTATCCAAAAGGCCAAGCAAGCAAAGCAATCACTTATTCTTTTTTGAAATACTCTTACACAGTTTTAAACACACTATGGTTAGCACATGATAATTAAACCAGCAGCAACTTTATTACATGACTTCAGGTATTATTTCTTAAGCAAAGTCAACATATATGGATTTTATCATCCAAAGAAACATGGTTTACTTCTGCAGGACTTTGAAGACATTTCTTTTTGCTATTTTCATATGGTCAACACTGCTACTTATTGTAACATGTGTGTTACTCATTATTCAAATACTGAACAAAGAGTTTAAAGAATAACTCTAGTATTACAAAAAATTTCTTATTGGAACCTCATGGTCCTTTGTCTTGTAGCATGATTTGCAACTCTTTAATTAAAGTTGGCATTAAAAATGCCTCTTGGAAGCTGGAAGTAGAGTCTCCTTGTGCAGTTAACAACATTCTAACTTACATATGTAAATATTTCTTGAAACTCCAGCCAAATTGTTGTTTCCAGTAAATCCACAAAAGGATGTGAAAATGTCAGGGAACAACATATTAACATTTTTAATCTCCTGACTAGAAATACAGTATTGAAAGGATCCATCTGCTGCTCATGGACAGTGGTGTGGAACCTGCACTAAAATCAACAAGACCATCAAAAGCTGAACGTGGGTCACACTTTAACCTGACCTCTGATCAATATCACAGTGAAAAGAGCTTAGGAAGAAAACAGTTAGAAAAATAGTAATGGTGTACAAACTAATGGTGACAACCTCTGCTATTATTAACTCAACTACAGTAGTGTGTATTAAAACAATTATAAACGTGACAATAGTTACAAGACTACAAATGTTTTCCATTTGCTATGTTGACACTGAAGGAATTAGATATCTTGATTGCTTAATATTTGAAATTTCTGTGGAATTCTCCACGCATGAAAGCATTTCAAAGTGTTTATTATCAGTTATTTTAAATTAATCAGTTTTGGGAATATAATTATAATGTATATTCCAGCACTTCTTAAGAAGTTGAGAAATACTTGTATACGTGTGTTTTATGCCATCCCCACCATCTATAAAAAGAAGCATTCACATCAGGCTGAATAACAATAAAACTAAGTGCTAGAGATGAGTTCTCTATGTCTAGGTATTAAAATTATGCAAAATATATTGCAGCTTTACGACCAAAATAACCCAGACCAAATTTTTAATAGGCTGTGGCTTTAAATTCAATAAACATTATATTTTATTATAACGATGCAAGCACTTTTCTCAAGAGTCATCAATAGATTATGATCTTTTTAGGATTCTAAAGGATGCTGGGAGAAGGTGCCAAAGAATGGCTGCAGACAATGAGGTAGCTCTTTCCTTGAGAAGGTGCTCAAAGCAGTGCGATCATAAACGTAAAGTGGTTTTTTGAGATCTGCTCCTTTACATAGGCTGGACTAAAGAACACAGCTGGGCAAAAACACTGCATCTTCTGTTGTTCTAGTGAAAAAGAAAGCTCTTTAGGGCTTCTACTTAGACCATCTCTACCATACAGAGAGTGAGCACGAAGCAAACAAGTGTGAATGAGTAGTAAACACTGAAGTGGACACGAAGCTGCTTGACCTTCTGTCACAATCCCTAATTTTCTTACATCTCATGTACTTTTTCAAGCACTAATGGCTCAGAAATTATGCAAGTCTCATAGCATATATTTTACCAGTAAACAAAACACAGATACCATAAAGCAGGATTAATGCCCAACTATAAAATTCTTTTAAGAATACATAGCCTAGTGACATCATCTTCTATCATGATCTGGCTCAGGCTTTACATATCTAGAGGGATCTTTTGCTCTTGTTGCACATGGCTCTGCAAGCCTCTATTTCTTTTGCTGTGCCTCACTACCTTTGTGTTTTGCTGCCACAGTAATATCTCATCTACAACATGAAGAGCTTAACAGAGCCCCCAGGCATTTATAAATTTTGCCTCATAGTGCCTAAGGAAAGCTAAGTGCCAGCATCCCCTCCAGTAGAAGCATACCTGAAGACAGAGCAAATGAAGATCAAACGTTCTAAAGCAAAAAACTGCAGTGAAAAAAGATACTATATACATATAAAAGTATAGGTAAATCTGAAAAATCATGATCATTGATAAGTGAAGAACTTCCTGGTTTTCTTTAAGTGTGCCTGACATTATTTATTCAAAACTATTGCCTATAAGCGATGGGCCATGGCAATAAAATAAATATAATGCCAAATCTGGAGGAAAGTTCTCTCAAAACAGTTCTGCCTTGTGACCATCACAACCTTACGCAACTTCTTATTCCCTGGGTATCCCAACAGCACTAGAAACAAAGAATATTTTTCAACCCACTTGATTATTTATTTTTATCTTACCCTAAAGCTGAAACACTGCACCAGCACCCATCACCCCATCACGGAGAGCGTTGGGACTCAAAAGTAAACAGTCTTGCAGGATTGGATCGAACTCTGGATAATCATTTTAGAATTGGCTTGAAAGTAAATACTTGTACAAATTCCAGTGCAAAAACCAGTACAGTATGCTGCAGCTTATCTTCTAGACAACAAGAGACATAAAGAATGCCTCATTTGTTCATTTTTTAAGTTATACTGGCTACTAATTTAATCTTCAAGCCCTATTCTCCACAATACGACGCAGTCAGAAATTCTTAAACACAATTTCAGAAGCATTTGTTCTCATCAACAGCTTCTAAGAGAACATAAAATATCGCAGCAAACCAGCAAAGAACAACATTTACTTTTGCAGCTTATTAGCAGTCACAAAGAAGAACGCTGACTAAAGTTCAGGAGTATAATATTAGAATTCTGGTAGAATTCAGATTCAGTGACATGCATACCTGATGGGTTACTGAGAGAAGCTTCCACACACAGCTTTGCTGGAAAGGAAGACATGAGGTGTCTTATCCATTTCTACAAAAGAACATTCCTGGGTCAAAGTAGATTTTTTGATGAGTCACCAGCTAGGGAGCTAAAACTTAAATGTGGAAGCTATTATAGAACCACAGAATCATTAAGGTTGGAAAAGACTTCCAAAACCATCAGCCCATGTCATGAAGACCCACGTACACACGCTTTTTGAACACCTACAGGGAAGGAAACTCCACCACTCCCCTGGGCAGCCTCTTCCAATGCTTAACTACCGTTTTTGTAAAGAATTTTTTTCCAATATCCAATCTGAACCTGCCCTGGCACAACTTGAGACCACTTCCTCTCCTCCCATCACTTGTTACTTGGGAGAAGAGACCAACGCCCACCTCACCATAAACTCCTTTCAGGCAGTTGTAGAGAGCAATGAGGTCACCCCTCAGCCTCCTCTTCTCCAGGCTAAACAGCCCCAGCTCCCTCAGATGCTCCTCGTAAGACATTTTCCAGACCCTTTACCAGCTTCATTATGACACAAAGCACATGAACACAGGCATCATTTTGCAGTGAAGAGCCCAAAATTTTTGAAATGTCAATAAGCTCCTCTTTCTGGTATATATTTGAACAAGTAAACTTAAAATTAAAATTAAGTACAATAAAAAAATAAATTAAATAAAGGATATGAGTTTTTCTCCTTGGATGACTCCAATAGTTTCCTTTATCTCGTATTATTATAATGACCACTTCATTTTCTTTGCATCCTTTGGTCAACTTTCATTTTGTTGAGCCAATACTTTTATCCAAACCAACTTAATTAAATCTATTTAGTAAGTTCTTTAGCATAAAGCTGCCTGCTTTGAAAACTTTTGAGTTTTGCAATAGCCTGCAGTTATCAACTATTCACACTTACAAAGCCTGAGAGTGCTATTAATTGTAATACAGTTTTTTAGTAAAAAAATTTCACTTGCCAATTTAATTGGTTTGAATGGGAAAATAAAACACAGTTTGTTATAAACAGTAAGGGGATGGACAAGTTGAAATGAAGAATGGATGATTACATTCGAAGTAACTTAAATATGTCTTCAGCCATCGGAATAATTTTTTAAACCAGTCTTAGAACCAAATTTGGTATTAGATCTAGTTCATAGCTAGAACATGGAAGATTAAGACTGTCACAGTACCTAGCAATCCTTATTTTTAGATTACAGTAACAATATATCATGACATCTTTAAGAAAGTATGAGCCTTCCTGTCCTTTGTATTTTAATACGGGGTTTCAAAAGAGAGCATGGTGGGACAGTAAATTAATATTAACAAATGCTTAGTCGTTTGCTATCTCTGTAGGCAAGTGACATTTCTGATAGTATCTGGTGAGCATAAATCGAACTGACCTTGGAAGAAGCCTTAATGTCCTCATGTGCATAATCCAGTGAGAAGCTATCTATATGCAGTTTCACACCTCATGAACTTTTACACATTATTCATCTAAATCAGAGATCCAGATACAAAATCTGGCACTTGGGACATCATGTGGACTTCTGATATTCCTTGGCAAATGTAGGGTCCCGAGATAAATGGCTACATTTAAATGATTTACAGATGTAGAGGTAGGACAGTGGGGGAGAGGGTTATTTTCCTTTTTTATTCCAGATGCATACCCAAAGCACAGAGAATCATTGTTCTGCCTAAATGGTGTTTCAAAACACCACATTTGAGAGAGCACAATGGCATGGAAACTGATTATACGAAACATGAGTGGAGACTGCAGCATTTCCTGGCACCTGGCACGCTCAGTTAGATGAAGAGCTTGTCATATGCTGGCTTTTCAGCTCTGGCGTGTCACCTAAAGTCTGCAGTGCTACGGCGTGGGTGAAGTGACACAGCTCGTGCCAGGATGCGACACACCTTTAATTTCCCATGCCATGCATAGGAAGTGGTGCAGGGGCATTTTTCTCAGGTGATATTATTGTTTTGCTGGACTATTTGCTCCAATTTAAAGTCACAATTAGGATTTGAGACTAGGGGGAAAATGTTAGCCAAGCTGTTTGAATGGTACAGTTTACCTGGAAACCGGTTTTTATCCTCTCATAACGCTAAGCACCATTGCTTATTTTATATCCAGGAGATAAATGCTTTACTATGAGCAGGACTATCAATAAAGGTGCATGGTAAATACATGATAGAAAACTCTACATAACTATTTCTGACAGAAGACAAAGCCAAAATAAAATTGCAAAATGTGCTATATATTCAATACTCAGAAATTAACACACATTATCAAAATTTCCAGTAATATATTATATTTTCATGCACAAATAACAAAACATACAGAGCAAGACTGCTTTAAAAAGTGGCAGCAACTGCAGAAATACCAAAGAGACGTAGTGCCAGGAATGCAATTACAAAAATAATCTTTCATGTTGTGTCATTCAAATCGTAAAATTTCAAAATTGAGTCACCAGCACACAGCTCAAACTCCAAGTGACAAACCAAAGGTTTTGATAGGGTCCTTCCCAAAAAGACAAAGCAAAGATCTATATCGCTTTGCTCTGAAAATTTAAGTATCTTGTTATGCAAAACGAATAGGCTCTTCTCAGTCCCCTCTTTATGAACTTGCTTCTTTAATACAGCCTGCATCTCCACCACATCTGCCTTTGCATCTCTTGTTGGAAGGGTATTTTGCATCTTTATTTGAGAAAGAATGTAAAACACTGATCACTTAATGATTAGCAAACATTCCAGGTAGGTTTTGGTTTTATAAATATGCAATATATAATAATTTAAATTTTCTTAATAATAAATACGTTTTGAAAAATATAAACATTATTTAAATGCTACTAGAAATACTTTTTGGGTAGAAATGAAAATTCAGAGTTATATCTGAGAGGACAAGTCCAGCATAAGGACATAGCCACAGAGGTTTTAACACCGACCTGGCAAAATACATCAGTCATTGTCACCTACCCTAGGGTGATGTCACCTCTTTGCCTATTTAGTCATTGCTCTGTCTGCTAAAACAGAAAGGGTTTGGTAACCCAAAGAATTTGATCTGTTTGCCACATGGATCGATGCCACCAACTCAGTTATGTGATCAGTGTCCAACTCAGGTCAAAGTAAAAGAAGTTGAAATAGGAGCAAGCTCTGTATCCTACTGCCACTCCAACTATTCCCTTGTCACCATTTTGACACAACAGTGGGGAAGCTAAGAATCCATTTGGTTCCAGTACTCCATCTATTCAAATTCTAGGACACATAAACCATGAACATGCCCTATTGTTTTTTGTATTCATTTAATATAAAGACTCACAAAGGGATTCTAAACTATAGTTACCTTATGACAATGAATACTTCTCAAAATTTACTGGAAGAACAAGTTGATTATTGCTAGGATCTGGCAAAGCGGGAAAGCAGAGAGGAAAGAATCATTACCATCTTCTCAAAGAAGAAATCATACTGAATCATCAAGAAATGCAGTGTGAGCAGTCTGTAAAATATATACTCAGATATATCAGAGAAAATAATTTTGAAATACAAAAAGAGCTCCAAAAACTAGATGCAAGAAAGTAAATTAAAAGCTATTCTTTTTATTCTGAATTACACACCTGACTCAGTGCCATAATTTTCTAGATAGGAGGAGAAGAAAGAAAAGAAGAAAGGTTGAATATCTTTCACCTTTACTCTCTTTCTAACTGAAGGAATGGCTGAGGAAAACATAAGAATCTGAAAGGGCACATTCTCCATTGTGATGGCAAAATCTGTGATGTACTGTAAAGCCTGGTACCTTTTAGCTGTGTTCAAATTTGTGATGTTATTTAAAAAATGAATAATTTATGAAATATTATAAAATTAAAATGCTTCCCACAACTCCCCTAACAATTTCATGCAAATATCTTAACAGCACATCCCTTGTTCTTCAGCTCCTATTAACTCTTTCCGGTGGAATGAGAAGCTCTCTCTGTAGGGTTGTATATAACCCTAGACATAAAGAGCATTTAAGTTAAATTCACAGACTGGGACATTTCTATCACAATGAAAATGATGCAGAAAAAAACCCAGAAATATATTGATTAAATTATTTTTCCTAGGATTTTAACTGACACTATCATATATTGAACGTGGTAAATTACACATAGAATAAAAATGTGAAGCAATCTATGTATCACATGAGCACACTGTAAATACTTCTCCCAAACAGTGGCTGAGGAGTGGGCTGGCTGAGCATTCACTGGTCCTGTCCTCTCACGTAATTCATAGCTGTCCAAAGTCTAATCAGATTTACACTGGCTGCCAGCGTTCCCAAAGGCTTGGCAGTTCTACAAGGAAGGCCCAACCACACACTGCACAGCCTCCAGGGAGAATCCTTATGTGGAGCACATCCCTCCATGGCCAATTGAACTGGTTTTAGGGTCACCTTGCACTCCTGGCATGGTGCAAGGAGCCTGCAGTGCAGCTGAGGACCGGGGCCAAGGTGCTGTCAGTTCTGATCCCAAGGTTGGGGAACGCTCTATTAGAGAAATTTTCGAGTTACTTTCACAGCTCATTGCAAAAGCACCACACACATAACCATCTCATAAAATGAAACCCTTCCCTATGATAAAAGCTGCAAATGAAAGCATTTTCACCTCAACACAGAACAGCTCCCATATTCAGCAAAGCAGGACTGGAAAGCATTATGGATATGGCTGTTGACTACGGAAATTTCTGAAAGAAGCCTCAGAAAATATTATCTATGTCTTTTGTAGCTGTAACAGATGAAAAGATATTTAGAAAGGTCTTTATTTTAGAAAGCATTTTAAGGTTTATGTTGCCTGCAAAAGTTCTATGTTTATTAAATATATATGACTTTATTCAGTACAGCATTTTTACTGCCATACTATACAATGACAATCATCTCTAAAATGCTGACTAACCAGCAGCAGCTGTTGAAGAACTTACTGGAGTTGCAAACCAACCTTTCTCAGAAGTTTGAACTACAAGCTGAGAAAGCTGAAAAATTAAGGAAAGAGTAAACAGAAGCCATGAATAACAACTGGCAGCTAACTTCAAAGTGCTTTCAGAAATTCAAAATTCAAAATCTAACACCACAGTCACCTGTAAACTCAAAAACATTATGAGAACTTTATAAAAATTTGGAAGTACGCTAAAAAGACTCAAGGAGGCAGCTGTTTAAATAGAAACACAAAGTTTGCACATTCATTAATAGCAAAATACAAGCAACAATTATCATATGCAGGGTTCTTTTTTACTACTATCTAAGCATGTATCATCTATGTATATGCATGTGTGTATATATATACTTAAAAGCAAAGCCTTGTTGGCAAGGTCATTTTTTGAGCTGAAATAAAGCTACTTGCACCACAGAGTGTAGTTTGTTGAATTGCATATTTCCTAAGCACGTGCATACATATGGCCCAACTCTCCCTGGCTTTAGAAAGAATGTGCTTGGGCTCTGTGTCGACTAATTAGTTACAAACAGAAAGCTGTGTGAATGTCTATCATGAATTTAATTAAATCAAATTGCAGATATTTTCTTTGAAGCATATTTTTAACACATGTTATACAGCAATGTTTCATGTTGTGGCACACATCTTAATACCAACATGTTCCTGTGGACCACCAGTCCTTTGAAATGCTATAACTCTACCAGACATACTCATTATTACTGTATGAATTTCACCACTGAAGAATCTTTCCTTGCCTCTTATTTTATACTTTCTTTGCATCAAATCATGGCCTCATTTATATTAAAAATGACTGAGTTTATTTATTAAAAGTAAAATTAATTTCTTTAACACACATGTTGGTCACATTTTCCTATGAATAATACACGTCCATTTTTGGTCATGCAGGTATTTTAAGGAAAGGCAAAGTCAAGAACAGAGAATATCAGAAGTGGACTAATTTGGGAACCTTAAAAGCATCAAGACTGTGGAATTCAAACCCAGATAATCTATTTGCCTTGAAAAGAGAGCAAACAGTGAAAGGTAGACAAGACTGCATGCATCCACATCTACTTTTGATAGTGTCTTCTTGACTAGAAATGGGCAGTATTTTTTATACAAGTGGACTCCTAGGGATAAATGTCTCAAACCTTAACAAGAAACTATAAGCGAATGATGGTTCTAATGACAAGACATTGTTTTCTTATTGATTCTTTTGGAAAATCCACAAAGGACAGCATCCATCATCTGCAAAAATAAAGTTAGAAGGACACAGCAGCATGTGTAGGAGCAGCCGTGCTGTGTCCACCAAGTGTTATGCCCTGTAGACCATAATTCACTATAAATCCATCTATCAATTAGACACTGCAACCTGAACTTTCTGTTAAAAGGGCACTGGTACAGATTGTACCGAAATAAATAATTGCTCTCACACACCCGAATTCATAGCATGTAGAGAAAAGAACATCTCGGGAACCAACCTTTAGAGGCTTCCCAACACCACACAGCAGTACCACCAGTTGCATGTCTGTATATTTTTAATGAATATACTCCATGCACACTGGGAGGGAAACTAATAACCATTCTTAGTTGAAATCTGCCTTTTCTTACAGGAATATTCATGAGGCACAAGAGTAATTGTTTTGGTATGAACATTCCTGAAACACATGGAGGAATGTTTTGATACAAACATATTTTCTTCCATGTTCTCCCTTCCTTAATCGATTAAGTTTCCAAAAGGAAACAACTCTACTTGCTGGTCTGCATGACAAAAGCAACAAGAAAGTAACAAAATCAATAAGGAAGTGACTTTGAGCTGAGCAAGTGATGTATAAGCTGTATTTTACTATCCTTGCAAAAACAGATAATTAAAACACATGATATACACTTGTAAAAGAGAGACTTCCACAATCCTTAACACTAACTCTGTTGTGACTTCTATTGAACTGCAGGAACACCTCTATACATTGTAATAGAGAGGGAAAAGATGGCAGCTCCTGAAGGGAAGTTAATAGGTAATAGATTGTCTTTTCATTAGAAAATAAACTGATGATAACTGGTCAATGAGGGAAATGCCTACATCAGCAATCTAGTGTTCTTCCTACGTGGAATATCCATTGTAACATGTCTTTAATTTTTTAAAAAAGGCATGAAATTGTAGAGAAAAATGATGAATGAAGCCACTAATGGGTCCTGTTGAACTGAAGGATTCCTTTAGTCAGCACTAGAAGTTAAAAGTGTTCAATATCCATTCAAGGGTTTACTAGTTTACCAGCCATAAGACAGACTTTCCTCAGATGCAAAACAGTTCTACCCAGCTGTGCCCTCTGAGGTCCTTAACAGCTACTTAAATGTATTAAAAAAAACCCAGAAATCTACAGAAGCAGTTAAAAGTATTCCGCTTTACATTAAGAAAAAAATAGATTTAACAATTCTTTCAATCTCAATTATTTTACTTATTTTTTTTTAATGTGGTCTGGCTGGCCTGTCAGGATGTACAATATCACTATCACTGCAATTTACCATTAGTGTTACTACAAGGTAATAAGATTATGGAACAGCAGATCCCATTCTACACACTCACCTCTGACCCACTTTGGCACATTCACTTCACCTCAGCCGCTTAGGAAACACTTCAAAATTTTCAACACTTAGATTTTTACACTGTGTATTTATAGCAAGTGGGAGTCAAAGCACAGAACTGCCAGGAATCTATGTTGTCAAAACTAAATATGGATTCTTAGATTACCACAAAAATTGTCTTCTACTATCATATACCATATATTTTCATCCACTTAGCACTTTAACGAGCTCTACGTCAAGTACAGCTGAGGTTAAAAAGAAATCCCAAAAAAGCATCCATTATTAACATGAAGACATCAAGACATGGAAACTTTTTCTTTCCCTGGAGAAGTTTGTCATAATTTTCTTATCCATCCTGGTGTCTTGCATGGGCAACACCAGAAATCATACACAGGTGAGGTTCTCAAGGTGCACTTATGGTTGACATTGTATTAAGAGGCCTTCCAGCATACAGTTTCCCCCTTTAGACACACAGCTGGAGGGATTCCCATGTGTAAATATTTCACTGTGAAATCCATTATATCTGCAGTAATGCAAATGGTATGGCTGATGCTGGAACCACACCCTGCTCAAAGGTCTGCAAGAACTGTATGGTGTTTGGCAACTACAATGCAAATACACCTCTTCTGGTTATCAGAATGATTGATCACCCCAAAGAGGAACTGGATTACAACACGTATCTTGTCTACGATGCAGACACACTTTGGTTTCATCGCATCTCCAGAAAGTGGCAATGCCAGGTTTTGTGATGCCAAGTGAAATGCTAAAGTGGATGTGCTCCTGCACATCTCTGTAGCCAGCACAACAGAGGATGCTGTGAGCCCTGGTGGTGTGGATGCTGAGAGGAAAAGAAATCAGCACAGAAGAGTCTCTCTGTCATGGTGCTCCAGAGAATACTAAAGAGCAATGCGGATGCGGCCACTATGACTGCAGTTAAGAGTGTGGCTGAGAACCCACACCCAGGAGAAATGGGCTCCAGGGATTACATGGTGGTTCATTAATTTCAAAGCTATCAGTCATTGTCTTTACAGCGTGAAATAGGAATGAGTGTCTGTAGCCAAAGGTGAAACAAATTTAGAGAGCGCTAGCAAAAGCGCTAATTCAAAAGAAGGGTCTTTCAGTTCTGTAATGTTCAGAGAGTAAAAAATAAGGAAGACAGCAGGATTTTGCAATTTCTCCTTCTGTTGGACACCCATTTCCACTTTGATACTACACTGGGACAGGAATTCCTCAAAGCTACATCAACATGGAAATAATAACTTAATCAGCAAGCACTTCTAATTCTTTAGTAAATGGAAGAAAAGTCAGCTGCTACTCAAGACTTCAGATCTGGAAGGTGGGGTTCATTTAGACACACACGGTTTCGATAATTCACTGCTGAACTGTATTTCAAAACATGCTTTTTAGTATTCGTACATTCCCTCTGCTTCCAAGCTCTTCCTTTGCGAAGAAACACTGTGTGTGCCCGTCCTACGTAGTGTGGAGACACCCAGTGGAAAATACAAAGAACAGGAATTAAACTACACTACAGTAACTCACACTGCTGTTAAGAAAAATCATCTGCATCTCTCATTTATGCTGCAATTTCTATCAATCTGAGTGCTGCCTGTTGGCTATCAATTGCCAGATTAAGAAATTCTCATTTAAAAATCTTCAAAATCAATACCTGAAAAGAATGATACATTTTACTCTTCCCAATAGCAGTTTCTTCTTTGAGATGTCTTTTTTTTTCCTATTATTTGGAAGGAACAGAATATTATATAAAACTACAGAAGAATTAAACCTCATACTTTTTCTTTTTTAACAATCCTGAAAATCTCCACAAAACATTTTAGATTCAATTCTCTATTTTCCAAACTGATTTTATCTTCCTTTCTTTAATGTAATTCCTTGTAATGCAGAAATAGGGAAACATCAAGAGAAAACATACTCTACCTACTTGTGTGACCCAGAGAAAAAGCCGCTCTTCCATGTAGAAATCTAAACAATAAATTTTCTATTTTAAAGGAACATTTTGCTTAAAGTAAGTACTCCTTTATTAAACTTCTTGTGACTAATGAGATCCTCACAAATCTTTGTAGACTTACCAGGAAAACCAATTTAAAAGACTCACTTTCTTCATCTGACCAGTACAGCAGACGGAAAAACAAGGAAATAATTACAACTCCACAACTCTGTGGGCAAACCAACACCAACTTAATATCCTGGCAACACATGTTTTTCATAAGGCATTACACATCAGCTGGATTAATGGATCAAAATTTGGTCCCTCTTGTGAGGTCAGAGAGGCAGAAGTGTTTGGAGCAGAAGCCAGTTCTGTGTGCTTTATTGCAGCTGAGAGCTTTCCCTTAACAGAATAATTCTCTACTGATTAATTACAGCTGGGATCTGGCTCATTTATATCACCTGACCAATAAAAGATGTCAGATGAGTGTGGAGATACCTGTCCTTTCATGTAACGGCTACAGAAACAAATACTACAGGATGTAGTAGTTAATTATTACATACTTCCTATGTAATATTTTGAATAAATTAATGGTATTAATTACAGCATTAAGTGCTACCAGAAATGACTGATGGAAAGGAATATAAAACAAAACAAAGAGACAATATAGCTTTTCATTTTACTTAATATTTTCTGCTAATTCTAGATACTGAAGTACCTTAACTTTCTTTGATTGATTTACTTTAAAGGAACAAGATGGATACGTAAACACTTTTTTAAAAGTATCTTTTCCAAAATGCATTTGTTAAAAAAGCATAGACGTTTCACCAAAATTAGTATTTTCAAAAACCACTTGGAACAATCTAATGTAAAATTTCTGTTGACATTTTTGAAGAACCATCCAGAATACTTCAGAGATTTTTTTTTTTTTGAATAATAACAGCCAATTTAGAGATCATAGTTTAGAATTATATTTGATTTTCTGTTTCATATTACCTGGTACTATTTGAAAAATTGTTATTATATTACTGCATTGTACAGTACTAAAAGATCCTTCTCAAACTCTCTGTAGTTAAATTAACTTTCACAGTTAAAAATAATTGAGGAAACAAAATTTACCGTTGATACATATTATTTACTCTTTTTGTTAATAATTTATTAATGTATAAAATCATATAGAACAGCACAACTCACAAGGACAGACCCTTGTGGGACTTTACGAGTAACTTCATCGTGAATATGCATAATTTATTTATTATGTCTCTTAAAAAAACCCATTGTTGAACAGCAGCAATGATCCTTTAAATGTATGTACATTTGGAAAATGCAGATCTAAATCTTACTGCATATGGTTTTCTCTTTGACAACTTGATAGGGGAAAACATAAAGGTAACAGGAGTATTTAGCTACAATTCCATTAAATATAGGTCTGCTCTTGTCTCTTTCAATAAGCACTGGTAATCACACATTCAGTAAACTTTTAAAATAGTCATTCAATATAAAATCATTTCAAGAGAGAAATGCAAAATCTTAGTCTACATGACTAAACCTCAACAGATTACACTAGCACTGCAGCTTTACAGCTGGATCTCTAGACACCCATTACATTTTGTGAGCTGTTTGTACTGTAGCTTTTGATATTCTTAAAGGATTGACGGCATCCATTTCCTTTCAAATAAGGTCGTTTTCAATTTAGCAGCATTCAGCAACCTGCAAATCTGAGTCTGCAAGGCACTCTTAAGAATATCACTTTCAGCCGATGGATGTTTTCCAGGTGGTTTTGCAGAGAACCATGAAATGCAGCTGCTACAAAACCTTTGATGAGGCATAAGTAGAACAACATCAAAAGTGTGCTTCTTTTTGAGCAAATACATGAAAGCATGAAACTAGCTGACAGTGTCACATCATGGAATTCATTTTAACTTGCAGACAGAAACCAAGAGGAGAGATGATTTCTATGGCTGTTGCTTGTAGCATGGCCTATACAGTATAAAAACATAGAAACAGATTTTTAACTCTGTCATTATATAATCAGATACAAAGCAAGAATTAAGCCTTTTAAATAGAAATAAACACACACACATACACACATATACGTGCATGGTATCATAAATGATGACACTGACTTCTCTAAATTTCACTGCAAAATGCAAATAGCAAGATCCATAAACAAAATTACAATGGCAACTCTCCTTGCAGCTTCCCCAAGACTCCTAAAAGGCACAGCAACTGTACAATGCTTGGGAAGCCTAAGGTAAGCACAGTATACTTACACATTTATATAATGTTAAAAATCAGCTCAGTCTGTTTTATCAAACTTACAAAATACTGGCTGCTATTTAAAAGGTCAGGTCTCCAAGCAGAAATAATTGATTCTGACTTTATTATGTGCTTAAGCTACTAACATAATTTCTTTTATATCCTTTATAATTTTGTTCAGAAAATAGGAACTTTACAGGACAAATTCCCTATGCACATTTGGGCCCATTAGACTTGTCTTAGTTACGCACAGAAAAGGACCAGGTACCCCTATCTGTAAATAAAAACAATTTTTAAAAAGTCTGCTACCGAAGAAAACATAATACAGAAATTATCATTGAAGGTACACCCATTTTTTTTCAGCTAACAGGACAAGACTCTGTGGGGGAAAGTACATTAAAAATTAATGCCTTGCCTCAGAAAACTTGCCAGTGAATATCTCACCAAATTTGCATCATTATTTTGATCAACAGTTGGAACCATTCTGACAAATTAGAGGAATGTGAAACACTGTTTACCTGAATTCTTAGAAAAGTCGATTCCTATTTACAGAACATATTTCACTTTATAATGTATGTATGATATATTGCAAGGAGGAAATTGCTGCTGTTGCAGTCACAAGTGTATATTCCATGCCAAAGACCAGCAAGTAAAATTTTTTGCTTTAATTAAACTACAATAAGCAGTGCATTTTGTTTCTACAGTTATGGATATCAGCATTTCCACCACAACCCTTTATAGTGATCCATAACTAACTGCAAAATATGCTTTGCTTTATGGGCTTTGGTTTACGTTTTGTCTTATTTTTTAAGAAACTCCATCCTAGTGATACAAGTCGTAACCAATAATTCATATGGTTTAGGTCTTGTATCAGTGACAACTTTTCCATCTGATTAACTTTTCCAAGCTGGTCCCACTCACATGCATATATATAGTGAAATTTGACTGACATAATATGAGTTCCACCTGCATATCTGCTATTTCAACTGTTGTTTCCATGGGGCTTGTGATTTTTTTTACACAAACTTTTTTGCAAGCTGAAAAGTGGCCCATTTAGGGCACTAAGTAATGACAAAAGGACAAAAGGCAGTGAAGACAAGATCACCTTTTCACAAAAGCTGCAAAGTAGCAAAATATCACAGCAATGTATTTCAGAATGTCTTCCAGAAGGACAACTTTAATATTGTTATTCTATGTCTGCCCATTATCAGAAAAATGTCATAAATTTTCAGCCTGGCTCCAGAAAACTACATACAGAGCATTTTTGAGGAGCACAGAAGGAATTTTTTCCCTGTTGCTATAGGGTATTTACACTTTCAAGGATGCCCCGATTGGAAGCAGCACTTAAAATATATCAGCATTATTTCTTTGACATCTGTCACACACATTTCAGCAGAGTCCTTTTCAACAACACATTCTCATGAATCATGTACTTAAAATCTACCTCATGTGCCAAAGAGAGGGTGATAATGGAAACCTGACAGTTTTTTGGATTTGTTACACTGATGTAACCAGGCAATATGCTGAGAGAAGTCCAAGCACCTATAGGGAAGGAGATGGAGTGATACAGTCGAATTCCATCTGTGCTTCAATGATGTGGCTTTTCCACATGATAAACTATATTCACATTACTTCCCATTCCACATCAGGTTAGGAACTCAGCCACCACCGGCCATCCTAAAAAAGGGGGAATGTCAGTTCTAACCAAGTAGTCCAAGCTTGCCCAAGAACCCCAGTAGGTCCAGCAACCAAGGAAAAGGTAACGAAGATATTTAGATTCAAGAAGATACAAACATATTTATCCTCAGTTTGGAAGCTATCACCAACCCCATCTTATCTAAGTGCTGAAGCACCCATAAGACATTTGTAAAAGACTTTGTTATTAAATAATTCAAAATTTTCTAGTGAAAATCCTTAAAGTATTGTAAAATTTAACATCAAATTCTCTGCACTAAGCCAGCCAGCCAAGTCAGTGCCCCACCTCCAACAGATACCAAGAGTGGCCAAAAATTGAAAAATAACTTGGAATGATAGCTCCAAAGTATACACTCTCCCACCTTCCACCAGTTTTCAGCTCAGACTTCTTGACCCACAGGTGACACTTTTGTGCTTCTCCATCCTTCAGGAATTTCACTTTCACAAATTTGCACAGCCACTTTTTGAATTCACATCTTAGAAGGGTTCCACAGCCTAACACAGTCTTTTGTAAATCTGCTACTTGCAGCTCTTCTGTGCCAAAACAGATGAAACTGACTGGAGTTACTTCTTCAGTGCATGCTATAATAGAACTGTTACAGCATGTACTACACACAAATTATCGACCAGTAATTTGGAGATGATCCCTGCAATGAAAAACCTGTTGTCCAGAAGCTGCAAGGATACAGTTAGATAAATGATGCCACAGCCTATCTACACATTTAGTGAATAACCATCCTTGAGATTACGAAATCAACTGTGTCTGCACCTGCCAAATCCGTGAATGCATATGCATTAAGCACAGACTGAAAGAAAGAGATGTGCAAGCTGCAAATTTTTTTTAGCAAAGAGACTGATGAGGATAGTGTGAAAGGTGATTTAAGTGAAGATAAGGAAGAGCATATTCATGTTTGAAATGTATATCTAATAAGTGCCTCACATTACAACTAAAATGCTTTCATGAAAGAGTATAATTTCAATGGGCTTCTTCAAACAACACTAAGGGCTGACATTTTTACCTTACCTTATTCAATCTATAATTTTCTCCATAACTGTGATTTGACAATATAGCCCACAAGTAGCAAGGTCTTTCATAGATGTACTCAGTTCAGTATTACTTAGATAAATATATGCTTTGCCTTTTAGTAGTTGTTGCTGGGTTTTCTTTGCTTGATTCTTTTGACAGTTTTGATATTTCTTCTGCCATTGGGCTTTCAATGACACAGAGAGAACATGACAATCAAATTTTATTGCTCTGCAAAATTCTGAAATCCTAAGACGCAAACTGAAGTCCATTATCAGTAATAATACCCACTAGAAATACACACTGGGCAAGACACATCGTGGGAGAAGATTCCATTACTGCCTGAAAAAGATCTATTCCTTAATTAGGAAAGTAACAAACTGTCACAAGGTATAGTTGATTTGTTTCATGCTACCCCCAGGGGAGGTTCAGACTAGACATCAGGAAAAATTTCTTCACTGAAAGGGTTCTCAGGCACTGGCACAGCTGCCCAGGGAGGTGGCTGGGTCACCATCCCTGGAGGTGTTTAAAAGACGGGTAAACAAGTTTCTCAGGGATCTGGTTCAGTAGTGGACAGGGACGGTTGGACTCGCTGATCTCAAAGGTCTTTTCCAACCAGATGATTCTATGATTCTATGAAGTGAAGCTCATTATAGATCAAAACCTGAGGCTAAACTGTACATTAGAAACTACTGGCAAGACTATAGATTAGACTGTGCAATACAGAATCTGTGGAACCCATCTGGCTAGTGCACAAGAAAAATTCCATCTTCTTTGGCACTTACCAAGTCAGATGAGTTCTACAGAACTGCGAAAGTTCTCTCAGTTTATTTCAAGATACCAAGTACTGCAGAAGTATGCTTTCAAAGGCCATCTAGGCAAAAACCCAATTTTAAAATAGAAGTGCTATTAGAGTAATTCAGTTTATGGTATGCATAAAAAGCTAACCTCTGTCCAGAACTACAACCATTTCTCCAGGATGTATTTTAAGGAATTATGCAGCTATGAAAAAAACACAACATGTCTCTTCCTCTACACCAGGGAGACAGAATCCACAATATTTGTCACCAGCTCTATAGGAATAGTTTTGTATACTTTTCATTCTCACCCTCCAAGTCAGACTGCAAAACACAGGGAAATTCTTTGAAAACTACGGAAACTTGGGGAAAAAAAAAAAAAACAAGGAAGAGGTTGAAAGGAAGCATAATTATTGACATCTAGATTTTCATATAGACTAATATATAAAAAGTAACGGTTTGAGTAATATCTTGAGAACTAGAAAAGCATTAATATGTTCTTGATCCAAGTGAATACTAAGCATTAGCATCTTCCCCAAATAAGGTAAGTGCAGTAGAGAACATGATGACAGTGCTGAAGTTAACGACCCAGTACAACAGTGTTTAAAACAGATTTGGCGCTAGCTTAATCACATTAATTGCCACATTGGACAAATTGAAGAACAATGAATACATTGTCCCTGAAAGTCCTGAAACAGGTTCTTGTCCAGAATGCAGTGACATACATGATCTTCAGGTAACTGGAACTCTGAGTCTACTTTGTTTGCCCTGCTACATCAGCTAACAAGTAATTATTAATCTAAGCAATCCTCAAATTATTTTTTCATACTCCATGAAGTACCTTTAACTGGACAATCTGTCTCTTAATCAAGCAGTACTGGTCAAAGACTACTGCTGATTTGGGGATAAGAGGGTAAGAACAGAGAGATGTTATGAAGCGAAACTGCCCTAAAACTGTTGGCACTCCACTTAAAATACATGTACTCTTCTCTTTTTTAAAACAGATTAATCATGAAGGAACCAGCTTTGTCAGGAAGCACCAGCAGCCATTCTCGCAAAAGTAACCACACATACCTCAGTTCCATCACGGTCAAGAAAGTCTGGGAAGTTTACATCGGGTTTTTTTTAATATGAAGTTTCCAGATGATTTAGAGCAGTTTTGCTGTGCCCTAGGGCAGCCTATTGCTGAGTACCACTGCAGCCTCACGCTGCCCACAGCCATGTGAAAAGCCTGCGGTGGTTTGGCTGCAAGATGGGGTGGTGGTCTGTTTCCCCCCCCCTACAGTCTCAGATATTAGGTGTAACACATAGATATAAAGAAGTAGAAAAATCTGTGCTTGTTTAGATCTCAGAGAGCACAATTTTTACTAAAAATTTCTTTAAAACAAAATCAATATCGTTACCTTGCATGTTAAGTTCCTAGACTCTGCCTTATCTTCCTTCTCTCTTCATAAAATCAGTCAAGTTTGTGTATGGGACTATCTACACGTTGTTTGAATGACAAAGACGGGAAGTCTTTAATTACAACCAAGGTCATAGAACTGAAGTGGGCAACAAGTCTTCCAGATTTTTTTTCTGCTTACCCTGCTATCATATTATGTTTTCTTTCTGCAAGCATTCTCTCTGCTGTCAGCAGCTGCAGTATTTTCTGCTAAGTCATTCCACTCCTTGCAAAGATATTTGAAAATATAAAAGTGATTCATGACAACATTTTACAACTAAATGCTGCACTAGTTACACAAGACATCAGCACAATATATTAGTATGCAAAGAGAGGAAAAGGTCCCACAGAAGTATTAGCAACGATCTACAGGAGTTCTGCAGAGTCACAGCAGGCTTAGGAGCACAAAGACTTGTAGGACTTCAAATAGTAATACAGTCTGATGAAGCAGCCATCAAGCTTAAGAACTCTGTAAAGACCCTGTGAAGACCCCACCTGAAGAATTATGAATTAGAACAATTAAACTGCCTTTACCACACAGGTTGAGAAAGCTGTGTCTATCTAAAACATGCAGCAACATTTTTAGCCACGAGAGATACATTAATCCGCAGAAGCCTCCACACAGTCTTACAGAAACAAATACAGTTACTGATGGAGGCTCAAAGCACCACAAAGACCTTTACTTAAAAGGGAGGGTTTGCAGACTTCAGAGGAATAACTTTGAAGATCACCCGAGTTTTCAGCACCATCCATAAAAGGAGTGACATAAGTGGCTGCATCATATATATAAACAATCACTTGCAGAGAAAACATTTTTCATTTCCCTTGTTTCTATATTTCATTTCTTATTTCAATGCTTCCTCCAGTTTCTGCTTATCCCAACTATTTTGTAGTTGCTAGTGGCAGCATACATACATGCCATAAAATGCCAAAGGAATTAACTGCTGAGATGAGGATAAATGCATAATTTGCAGGGTATCCATTACTACAGAATGACATATTGCAAAGGAGATCTACACTACACAGTAAGGGGACAGAGGTTTTTGGAAGGCCAACAACAGGAGAGGGGGGAAAAAACAAACTTCCAGAAAGCAATAAGGAAGCTCATTTTATGCTTAAGTACTGAGATGATTATGGATCCCGACAATACCATTAATAAAAATTCTCTAGGACAAAAATCACACTATAGAATAAAAGGTCTTTTGTTCTCACAGTTAATATCCACTGAGTCTGTTCTGAAGCAGTTCTCAGTGTACCAGCTGCACAGAGGGAAAGTTTATGTGATGATATGGAGAGGACTGTAATCCCTGTTCTGTCCCTTTTAATTCTGGCTTTTCAAATGACATGAAGAACCCAGGTGGAAAGATACGCTCTGCATGTCTGGCCATGTGGCAGAGAGGAAAATGTAATTGACTATTCTTATTAAGGAAACTGGTTTTGCCAGTAGCATCAAGTTTATTCCATTTCATCCTTAAAATAAAATATGCAGTGGAGTTAAACATTCTGTCTTCATCTTATACATAACCTGAGCCGACTGCAAGTATTTCAATGATATCAATAATGAAAAGTGCAATTTTAACTTAATTAGAAAATTAATGGAAAGAGAGGGAAGGATGCTGTGATCAAAGACTCTAATTTTCAAATGTTGATAATCCATACATTCCCACTGCTTCTGTCTGTAAAAATGTCGCCAAAGCATACATGCTTTTCATTAGTTTAATAGATCAAGAATCTACTATTGGCTACGCAAGTTAGGTAACTTACTATTAAATTATGCAATTTCCATGCAAAAATGTACATTGCATAAACTACTACTAAATTTTTGTATTTTATTAGTGTAGCCAATGTCATCTGAAAAACAGCTTTAGAAAATAAGCCTCAGGCAAAAAATGCAAAATCTACATGTGAAACGTAACTGAAATCTGAAGGCAACGGTGTCACTCTTCTATGCATGGAAAGCTACTAACCTAAAGTAACAGGAGGAACTTTGAGAAGCTATTAGTGAAGTTTCTGTCTCTTCAGAACAGCTGTAATTGACAAAAGAAAGCAACCTGACAAAATACAGCTCACTGGTTCTGGAACTTAGGTTCTGCCTCTCAGCATTAAACAAGTAAAGCCTGATGGGACCAGTCACATCAGAGCAGAAGAGCAAGTGATGGCCAAAACTGCTCTCTCTATTGATTTTTTTTTTTTAACTTGCTCTCAGGAGCATGTTTGGAAGAGCTTCAAAAACCGAATCTGTAAACAAGTGCTTTCTAAAGTCTATTAGCCTAATAAAGCATTGTAATCTACTATGAGTTCAATTATTTGGAAGCTTCCCTCATACCATTTTAGTTTTCATCTCTCTGATCAGCACTACAGTGACTCATGTCCCTGGCTAACAGCCTGGAATAAAATCTTGTAACATAAAGGATGGAGAAGACTCCGTGAATTTGTCCTTTTTGAAACTGAGAAGTAGGCATAAAAGAGAACAAAAATGTTCAGGGTGGAAGTAGAAGCCCAGAGGAACCAGTTCTCTTTACCCTTTCGCTCTCCTTAATGACTTAAAATTATTAAAGGTTTAAAGGGTGCAGAAAGGATCTTCAGGTTAAGGAAATACCCAAGACAATACATAACCTCATTACCATCTCCTGCTTATCTTGCTGCCACACAGATGGAGACCTTCTGCAAAAGTCAATAAAAGCAGTTGTTTGTATCAAGCCTGGCATCTTTGTCCTTCTTGTTCTCTGGCAGCTACATCAAGGGACTGTGTCTGGTGTGTTGGGTCAATAATAAAGGCTGGCAGATAATTTGGGGTCCTCTATCATTTGATAAGGACAGAAGCAGATGTGATATTTGCATAAATGCTAAACTGGGAGTGAGGTATATGTTCCCCATATTGCATAACACTCATTTGATTAACTCTACTATAAAAAGCCTCATATGTACCTAAATTGATTTCATATGCAACTTAAACCCATTTTTGCAACCCATGAGACACAGTACAGCAAGGCATACAAATCTCCTGCAAAATGTGGGATTTTTCTGGGGGTGTATTGTCCCAGATCATGTCTATAGCTTGTATTCCCTTGTAGGGAATTTATCCAACCAGAAAACCATTGTTTTAAATAAATCTTACAGACACTGCAATCTGTTTTGCAATAACTCTTTTGTCATGGTTGTAGCTTCCCTTTATGTTCAGTAAAACCAAGAATGGCAATATTGCATACACAGAAACATCAAAATCAGGAGCAATAAGAATGGAGTTGGATTGGTGTAACCTCAACACAATCTGCTTTTAAAACCACTACAGAAAAATCATGTCAGCACCCATTCCAGGCTTCACACCAAGCGTGTCTTCCCAAACACCCGCTAACCAATCATATCTACATACTTTTTAAATATCTGCACTGCTTGCACCCATTTAAAGGTTTTTTTGATTGCATTAACATATTACATCAAAGTAATAACTTTTCAGAATACAAAAATTGATATGACTACTCCAACACAGCCATAAGAGCTCTCGAGAACAATGTGTCACTTATCACATCACTGTTTTATTCACCAAATAGATTATGGAATTGGCTTCATCCACCTACTTCTGACAAGTACCTTAACTGCTATTTTTATCTTGGCTGTTAACTGTGAAACAGTTAAAGAAAATTCAACAGGTAAAGCTGTAGATCAACTACCAGAGATGCCCCTAGCAACAGTTAAAGCCTTTATTAATTTGTCACCTTACTTGCATTGCCCTTTCTCATGCAATAATGGACATTATTGAAATTTATGTTAGTCTTGTCATATACAATTTCCATTGACAAGTCTACATTGCTAGTCATTACCCTGCAAAGAGTTTTTGGTTGCTGAAAACTGGTATAATTCCAGCTTTGCATATCCACATTACATCTTTACCAGCAGCAGAGTTCCTCCCAGGTGCCAGTCCTCAGCGTGCACACCATATGAACAGCGTCAGACCTACTGTGCATTTCATAAATTTAAAGTACAGCAACACTTCTTTTCAGTTTATTGTTCCATTTATCTGGTTTGTCTAAGAATCTAAAACCTATGTTCAAATGACCTACTGACTCAATCTCTGGTTTCTTTCTATACACATGTATGCATTGTTTTGCAGTTTGACTACACTTCACTATTATTTGAGAAAATCATCATAAACACAGAGAATCAGGAAAAAGGATAGATATTGTCCCTGGATAATTTTAACATACTGCCTACATTTATTCCCACTATGCAGTGTGTACTACCCACTACTTTCTAAATGCTTTTATATTTCCTTGTTTATTGAACAGTAGATTACCTACTTATTTTATTTACATTGTTACAGATTCTTTTCTTTCATAATTGCCTTCAGTTATTAGCAAGACTTTATTACTGAAACACTGAACATGTAAAAACAGTTGCAAACAACTTTACTGGGGACAACTAAATTGTCAGAGATACTATATTATAATGTCATCCTCAAACAACACTCCTGTGTTAAGAGGTTTAGCAAAAGACTTCACCTCATAGTTATTAAGAAAAGACAGGTCTTGGCAAAGGCAAATAGAATGCTTCCTGGGTGCCACATTCCTCTGCCAAGGAGCCCTTTTTTTCAAATAATTTTCCTCCTAGTTTTCATGCTTTTATATTCATGTTTCCTAGTGCTGTCTCGCAGCAGAATTACACATCCCTTCCATACTAGTTAAGTTTCAAAGAGTGAGGAGGCATAATATTAAATGTGCCTATATAGCTATAAAGCTGCTTCCAATTTTACATGCATGGGTTCTCCAGGAGAAGAAATGCCAGCCACTATTTGCAGGGCAAACTCCTCTCAGCAAAGGCACAATGATGGACAAACAAGGCATTTGCTAGAGACTGAGGGACCTTACTCCTTTCTTCTATCCCTGGATTGCCTCCGACCTCTAGATGTCACCTCACACGTTCATCAGTGACTCGTGAATATTGTGCCAAGAAGATAGAGATTTTTGGAATTATCTTGCCAAGCACTGTGACTTGCCTTTGAGGAAGTTCTTTATAGATTGGGGTATGGACCTTCCCTTCCAGCTCGAGTTGCCCTTTGCAGAGAAAGGAATGTTTTGTGGGGTTTTGCCTCTCGTTTTTATAAAAATAAAATAAATCTAAATAAATGCTCAACTTTGGGCTGAACATTCCCACCAACGTGATGGGAATGTGCATGACCTGTCGTTACACGAAAGGAACGAAGTTCCCTTTGGAGAGGAATTGAAAGAAACGCCTGCATTTGATTATATCGTTTGGCGACCACTGACAGAAAAACATTCGGGGGGAACCCGGGCAGCCTGCTCTGAGGGAGCAGAGCCCCACCTCCAGCGGCACTGCTGAGGGACACCCGCCCTTAACAACACGATCACTGTGGCGACAGAATGAGGGAAGGAGGCAAATAACACCCTCCGGCGCCCTTCCCCTCCGGCGCCCTTCCCCTCCGGCGCCGCCGGGCCCGCCCCCTTCCCTAAACCCCGCCGGCCCCGCCCCCAGCCCGCCCGGCCCCGCCCCTTCCGCCCGTGGCGTCACGAGGAGCCGCCCCAGGGCGCGCTGGGCACGCGCCACCCGCCGGCGCAGTCGCGGCGGGGCTGAGGGCGGTGCGGGGTGACGGGGCAGCTCCCGCAGCCGCCGCCATGGTGTACATCTCCAACGGTGAGGGGCGGCGGCGGTGGCGCGGCTTTTCCCGTCGGAGGGGACGGGCCAGGGTCTGGGCGGGGGGCACGGGGCTCGTGCTGGGCAGGGCTGCGGCACCAGTAGAGCCCAACCCGGCCCGGCGGAGCCCGGCCCGCCCGCGGTCGCTCTGTGGGGCTGAGCCGTAACGCCCGTCTAAACAAGGCTTTAAGTAATTCCAGGTGTGGAATTCGGGAGCGTGACAGGGCAACAGCCTGTGCTGGTGGCTTTCTGTAGGTTCAGCGGGGCGCGGTGTGTCTGGTGATGCTGATCACATTACCTCGGGCTACCTGGACAATATCCTGGCTGTCGTTGTCCGTGAAGTACGGTTTCTCGACCCTCTTTGCAAACACCAGACTGAGCAGATACACGTTTTTGTGTAATAAACAATTATTATCCTGTCCCTGTGAGGACAGGCTGAGAGAGTTGGGGTTGTTGAGTCTGGAGAAGAGAAGGCTCCGGGGAGACCTTAGAGCAGCCTCCCAGTACTGAAAGGGGCTTCAGGGAAGCTGGGGAGGGGCTCTTTATCAGGGAGTGCAGGGATAGGATGAGGGGGAACGGTTTTCAGCTGAAGGAGGGCAGATTTAGATTAGATATCAGGAAGAAAAGTTTTCCTGTGAGGGTGGGAGGCCCTGGCACAGGTTGCCCAGAGAGGCTGTGGCTGTCCCATCTCTGCAGGTGTTCAAGGCAACGTTGGATGGGGCTTTGAGCCCCCTGATCCAGTGGGAGGTGTCCCTGCCCTTGGCAGGGGGTGGAAGTGGATGATTTCTGAGGTCCCTTCCAGTCGAAACCATTTTGTGTTTCTGTGAAACTGCACAGTGTCACACATCAGTAAGTGTTTTATGTCTTGGTGTGTTACAGGACAAGTTTTGGACAACCGGAGTCGGGCTCCGTGGCGTCTGTCATCTATAACAGATTTCTTATGGTCGATAGCAGATTTTATCGTTCTGTTGTAAGTAGAAATTAGTTCTTTTGATGAGCTTTAATTTAGATCTGTCATAGGTAGAAGCTACTCAGTGCTATCAGCAACAGAGCAATAAAAATGTTAGATTTACTCCTCAGCGCTTTGTATCTACTGTCCCCAAAATGTATGTGGATGTTTTACTATGACAATGGCTTTGGTTATTAAGCATTATAATATCTTTAATAAAAAGGCAAGTGTATGAAAAATGATGCTACCTTACTGGCAGCTGAAAAGAGTTTTCTTACATTTCCATTTTATTACTGCAAAAGGAAAGGCATGTACTTTTGTTAAAAAGCTAGTTTCTGATCAAAAAAATAAGATAGTCTTTGGAGAATTTCTACTGGTGACAATAGATCTGGGCTATGTAAAAATAATCACACAGCAGTAATCACAAATCTATGGCTCCAGATCACAGCCAGTTGAGAAACAAAAAGTTCTCGTGATGTATTCAACAGTCCTTTATCATTTCAGTCACGGTCTTATACTTTATGCATTTCTTGCACTTAATTTACCAAAAATAAATTTTCAAAAAGGAAAAATAAAAAGATTTTATAGTTTGATCCTTACTGTAATTTGGAATTACTTCAGATTTTATCTTTGTACGTAGGAGAAAAATTGCCAAGCTTTATTAAGCAGCAGTGATCTTGAGAAGATACATTGTTCATTCTTGAACACTGTTTATTGTTTTCCAGGCCATTTCTTATCTTTCAATCAAAAAATTCAAAAACTACATCTAGCAATCAGTTCACTTGACAACTGTGTTACTTTTCAGTTTCCAGAGCATTATTCAACCAGATTTGAGAAGAAGAGGCTACACGTCTTCTTCCTATTCAGGATACAACGATGGAAGGGGGTATTTTTTCATATTTACACTAGTTTTGACTCTTTTCCTATTTTAGCAAAATGACATAATGTGTTTGGATTACAGTTGTGATTGCATTGAATTGGGACATACAAGAAGACTGAAATGTTGTTTATCTGCAATATTTTGTCTGTAACTTGTTGATAACAATACATAGCTGTGGTAACAGGATAGTCTGACTCTCACTGAAACCATTTTTGAAAACTGCCTAATAGACAATTTGTTTGTTGAAATTCTTTTCTTATGAGTTGCTTATAGAGTTGCATTTGATTTATATTGCATCAGTCATTTAATGTATTAGATTACCTGTAGATAAAGGAGAATGCTTTGTTACAGGGATTTCATTTCTATAAACACTATAGTTACTGTGTTGCTTTGGTCTCAATGGTTTGGCCAACTTTTTTGTAGGACTGTGTAAAAGCCCATTAGCTGTAGCTTGCTCTTGTGAGCAGGAGTAATCAGAAGAGTTTGCATAAGAGAATTTCCATGAAAGTGGGGTTTGGTTGGGTTTTTTTTACAGGTTTTTATATGAAAGCCAGATAACTTTTACAGAGGTTCTAACTACCTGATTACTATAATTTCAAGACAGTAGTATTACATTTCTAGTTTAACAGTTTAATGCCTATTGATTAGATGTTCTTTTCCTTGCTTTCTTGTCAGGCCTCCAGCACTTCCTCGCCGTAGGATGGGTCGAATAAATCACTGGGGTGGAGGCCCCAGTCCACCACCAATGGCTGGAGGTGGATGAGGAAGGTAATTCCACATCTGCTGTATCCTGCTTTGAACCTTTTTTTTTTTTCAAATAACAATGGTAATTGAAGGTTAAGGTACAATGGAGTCTTGTCCTCCTTTTGCAAAAGTTACCAAAACAGGAAGAGAAGTAAAGTGGTTAGGTACTTTTGGGGGTGGGGGAAAGGGGAAAAAGACTGTAAGAGAGAGAGAAAAAGGAGGAGAGATAATGAGTGTGTGTACTTCTACTTTTATTGCATAAAGTGGATATACAAGGTCTAGCAAAGATTTTTTTTGAACACAGCTGATAAAAAATAACTGTATCTTTTTTCGCTGCTAATTTGAAAGTCCTGTCCAGATCAGTAGTGACTTAAACATTAGTAGTCTAATAGTTATCATGTGACACATGAGGGTTTTTTTGTTTTAAGTAGACACTTCTCAATAGGAAAGAAGGAAAATAAAGTTGATAAAAGACTATCAGTTAAAAATCTGTTTTTCCCGTTACAGGGAGATAGCTATGCAAATCTTGAATTCTAGTATAGCATAAATATCGGAATTGCTTAAAAAGAGGGGCAAAACCATTTAAAAAGCCATGGTCTTTAAATTTCTGACATCTGCCAGATCTCTAATTCTGTTTTATCTTTAATTCTGTTTGGAGACAGAATGTACTACACTGAATGTACTATGGCCTAAATTACTATAAGGCCTAAGTAAACAATGCCTTTCCTTTTTCCTGAATCACTCCTCATTGTTGCCATAACAAAAGTTACAAGGAAAAAAACACATTCAGGTGGTTAATACCTGTAAATCTTGTAGGAAAATGTTCATATTCCAGAAAGTGCATACACCAGTATTTCAGTTCCCTAGAAAAAGGTTAAGCTTCTTCCCATAATTTTTTTTTTTATTTGGATGGGTTTTTTTCTTTGGATGTATTTTTTCTTTCTTACTAGCCATGAGGCCAGCAGAGGCTGTGGGGGAGGTTTTGGGTAATAATGGTGATCTGTAATCTTTTTAGATTGGCAAAATTAAAACCAGTTTGATTTTAAAACTGCTATTTACATAATTTTATCTCGCAAAGAAAGGCCTTGTCTTTAAATCTACTGTAACTATCTTTTAGGTAAACACCTGCTGAAGAGGCAGGTAAAAGCATGCACATTTGCAAGATAAAAGGGAAGAAGAGTTTAGTGGTGGACCAAAGGACTCTGGATGCTGCAAATGTGTATGTCTGACTGGAAACTGTCCTGTGATATAAGCAGATGAATGAAGTTGTACTGGGAACTCCTTCGTCAAGGATCCGGTGTAACTGAACCACAGTTTTATTAAATACATGTTTACTGTCTTAAGTCTTTGTATAGTTTCTGAATATTTTACTGTAGTTGCAAAGTAATAAGTAAATTATATTTGGCTTGTCACGAGGCTTTCTCATGTTTTTTAGAAAAAAACTCCCGTCTTAAGTACAGTAAGCCCTTTACTGTTGAAATGAGGAAGAATACATATTTATATTTGATACAGAAGGGCCTGCAAGAGTCAGATTTCAAGCAGTGCTTCCTAATAGGTTTTTTCTTTACTCTGTTTTTGTCAGGGATAACATTCTGTACTTTGCTGTATTTCCAGGATATTAACGGTACTCTAAATTTTATAATGCAGCTTACAAATTACTTTGGTTTATGATCCTTGCCTTGTACAAAGTCACTTCTTTAAGGCCTATAATGGATTTTTTAACATGCTTGGCTTACAAGCACTTCTTGAAACAGCTTCCTTCTCCATTATAAACTTACTCAAAGGTGTAAGCCTGGTTGCTTTACAAATTCCAGTAAGACTAAAATTAGGCTTTATTTTTCTTACATGAAAGAAAAAGCTGTGAACTCAAATACTCAGTGCTGACACAGAAGAGTTACTCTCTTTCAAACAGTAACTACCTTTTAATTTACCCCATTCCTGGATAGGAGTTTCTCATTGTTTGCTTTCCTTTGGGTTTGCCGAGGGCAGAATCTATTTGATAGAAGATGAGCTGCCAAGAATCCAGACTGAATTATCTTCCATAAGGTGGAAATAGGAAATTCCAATAGCAGTGACAGTATCTAGTAGTGTCCCTCGGCGAACGTAAAGATCCTCCCGTCGGTTTCGGGAGGTCGCCACTCCGGTGGCCCTTTGGGAGGCCGCACCGCGCGTTCCCCCGGGCTGTGCGGCGGCAGCCGCCAGCGCTCCCCGCTGGAGGGGGCGGGACCAGGGGCGGGCCCTGCTGGAGGGGGCGGGGCCCTGCTCGGCCCCGCCCACCTCCGCCCCGCGGCCGGGCCCGGCTCGGCCCTGAGTGGGTTGAATCTCCCGGGAGCGCCGGAGCCCCGCCGGCACCATGACCCAGGCGGAGAAGGGCGAGGCGGAGAACGGGAAGGACAAGGAGCGCGACCGGGAGCGCGAGCAGCGCGGCGTGAAGCGGCCCATCGTCCCCGCCGCCGTGCCCGAGTCCCTGCAAGAGGTGAGGGCCGAGCGGCTGCGCCGGGGCGGGCGGGTGGTCTAAAGGCCCGCGAGTGGGGAGAGGCCGGGGCGGGACAGCCGCAGGCTCACAGAACCATGGAGTGGGTTGGGTTGGAAGGGACCTTAAAGCCCCTCCACTTCCACCCCCGTGCCATGAGTAGGGACACCTCTCACTGCATCAGGCGGCTCAAAGCCCCATCCAACCTGGCCTTGAACACCTCCAGGGATGGGGCAGCCACAGCTTCCCTGGGCAACCTGTGCCAGGGCCTCCCCACCCTCATCGTGAAGAATTTCTTCCCAATGTCTAATCTACATCTTCCCCCTTCTAATTTAAAGCCATCCCCCCCTCCTCCTGTCACTACTCGCCTATAACTCACGTGCCATGTGGTGCTTTCAGCAAATACAGAGCAACTTCATCGTGGTGATCCACCCCGGCTCGACCACCCTGCGGCTCGGGAGGGCCACGGACACGCTGCCCGTGGGCATCCCGCACGTCATCGCGCGGCGGCACAAGCAGCAGGGACAGGCGGCCTACAGGGACAGCTGGCTCCTGCGCGAAGGGCTCAGTGTAAGCGTGATGCGGGCTGACTGCCTCCCGCTGTGGTAGCTTATAATTGTGTAATGCCTGCCTTCCCCCCATGCTTTATGGCTTTCCAGAGAGGAATACGTCTCAAGGCAAACTTTTTCCCGATAAATGTGCTGTAGGTGCCACCTTACTGGAGTCAGTAGAGTCCCAACAGTCTGTGTTAGGGCCTTGTTTGATTTGTTCGCAGTGAACTAAATCTAATAAACGGATAGGCTGAAATGATACTGAAAATCCCAGCAAATAAACTCTCTAAGAGTCATTTTGGAAAGCAAACATCCTTTATTACAGCACTCCTCATGTGTAACAAGACAAGAGCTGGTTACAGAATGTATTTCCTATATAAAAATTTCCCAGAAATCTTATGTATAGTCTGTTACTTTGCAAGGACTAATTTTAATGTTATTATGAACTTCACTACAGCCAAATCTCTGCTAATTGGAGCTTTGGAGCCTGTTCTCTGTCTGACCTTGCGTATTTAGATATAGAAAGACTGCAAACAGAGGTGATCATAGAAGAAGACACATCCGTTCGGCACAGACCATACTGAACACAAGACGTTATAATTTTTCAAAGAATAGTGTCTGGAAAAACTGTTTGAAAAAACCTGCTGTAAGAAACATGTTATTAGAGGGACATTTTGTCTAACTTTCAAAAAAATACAGTTACTTAAAGGAAACTTCACTGAAGTTAGTTAGAAAACTAATTCTATGGAAAATTAATTCTACGGAAAACTAATTCTACTTTTGCTTAAAATACTCCTTTTTTTCAGTAGTAACTAATTCTTGTATCAGAGAGTTTGTATTTGTTGATTGCTCTGCAGTCTGAGATCACACCTCGTATTCTGTTTGCAGAATGACAGCTGTAGAGCCACAACTGGACTGCTCCATTTGTGAAGGTGTTGGTTTCAAGTTGTCTTGTAACATTGTTAACATAGACAGTAATTTTAGACAAAAAATATACATAGTGATTGTATTCTTAATTTGACTCTTAAAAAAATCATTAATAAAATTAATGACTAATATTAAAGCTCACCTTTAAACAGCTGAGATCTGTTTATACATTCTTCCTCCTACTTAATGTTTCTATAGTATAAATAGATCATGTTCGGAGCTCACCACACTGGAGATGAAGTCCAGCAGCCATTACAATCAGTTAAAAGATTCAAGTTGACTTAGACAAGTAGGTGTTGGGAACCCTAATATAAAAAAAAGATGTTTCTTTAAAAGTAGGTGTATGTTCATTGTACACTGTGCAAACCTCTGCCCTGCCTGCCTACAGTTTATCAACTACAATAATGATTTAATTGTTTAATAATCATTCAATATTAACAGTATACGGAGAAGTTTGGAAAGTCAATATTTACATTGCATTTTTGTGAGTTTTCTTTAGAAACCTGAAAGTACTGAGCAGAGACAAAATGGCCTTAAAATGGTGGACCAAGCCATATGGTCCAAAAAGATGTCAAATGGTGCAAGGCGTATCCCGGTGTCACCTGATCAGGTAACTCATTTAAGATTTTATTAAATTGTTTGGTCATGTAGTCATTTGGTGTGATGCTGTGTTTTAGTGGGCAAGAATAAATATCCTTTATACAGCAAATGTGGATAGTGCTATTGTGTGCCCTAACTTTGAAGATGTGAGAAAATAAAGATTTTAAATGGTTGGTTGAGGACTGAGGTGGGAGTTGCTTCTTTTTAGTTTCATACATAAAAAGTGATTGGTAAAATATTTCTTAATAGCATTTGCTTTGAATGCATTTCAGGCCAGGTCATACAACAGACAGATGAGGCCAGCTATTTTAGATCACAGCTCTGGGGCCAAGTGGACAAACACATCAAATCATCCTGAATTTTTGGTAGGAGAGGAGGTAAGATTCATTTTCCTGCTGAAATGAAGATCATTATTATGTTTTAATGTAGCTGTGTAATCAGTAGCAGTTTGCTCTATGTTAATACGTATTGACAGACACATACATTTAGTCAAGCAATCCATGAGAAGCTTTGCTATGGACTAACTGTATATTTATTATCATTAAGCAAGACCAGACAGTTTCCCCTATTTACTTAACGAATAATCTGGATCCTTTGCTGCTCTAAGTCATGTGTTTCTGCAGGGACTAGGTGAGAACTTTGTCCATGTGGTATAATTCAGAGAAACGGCAAGAAACTCAAAAGATCAGTACATGAATTATGTATTCATAAGATTCAAAGAAACTTTAAATTATTTTAGTTACTAATTTGAAATAATGGAAAAATACACTGTTGTTTGTCTATGGATATGCAAATTCAAACAATTTATACAATATATTAATGTCTTTTTAATTTAATGCTTGATAATCAAGCCCTGTTAAAAAGAAATCCACCATATTGCTGTCACATTGGTGAGAGTGCTGCTATATGTCTTGGTGTATCTGCTTCTGAAATATATTTCTAGTATTTGTTACTAATCTTTTGGTAAAAGCAATGCACAGAATATCATCTCTTACTTTCAGGCACTGTATGTTAATCCACTAGATTGTTATAATATACATTGGCCTATTAGAAGAGGGCAGCTGAATCTCCACACAGGACCTGGTGGCTCCCTCACTGCAGTATTAGCAGACCTTGAAGTTATATGGTCACATGCAATACAAAAATACCTGGAAATACCATTGAAAGACCTAAAGGTGAGTTGTGAACACATTAACATGGGCTGTAACCACTTCTGTAAATGTTAGTATGAAAGAGAAGCAACCTGCTGCTGCTGTTACCTTCCTGCTGGTGATCTTCTAAAAGAATTCATTCTTTGTGCTCGTGAGCATGGTTCCTGAGACTTGATTTGGCTTTTTATGCACGTCTTTAACACCAAAAATGTTAATAGGACTTCTACCAAGGAGGTCTAGAAATTCCATTATAGAAATTTCAGTCTTAGTCTGTTTGGAATTTTCTGTGGACTAAAAAGGAGACAACTGAGGAATGGGTCCCTGATACTTGCATAATTTCTTCTTGCTGAGTACTTTTTAAAATTAAAACCCTTCCCCCTTTCCATAATTTTGTTTCTTTTAATAACTTGTATATTATGCTTTCTTTCCTAGCATCAGGTATTCAAGAATGTAAAGAGAAACTAAATTTGAGAGCTGGCTTTAATTTACTGTTCTTATCTTCAGTACTACAGATGCATTTTACTAATTCCTGACATCTATAATAAACAACATGTGAAAGAATTGGTAAATATGATCCTAATGAAGATGGGCTTCTCAGGTAAAACCATACAAAAGTGAGAACTTAATGATTAATAGTTTCCAGATATTTAGTTTTTACCTTTAAGATTTTTGCACATTGCTCCCAGTTTGGCTGGACTAGCACCTTTCATCTTTTGCTATTCCCATAACTGTTGTCTTTTTTTAATGGGGCAAAAATGGTTTGCAAGCATTGAAACAGGTTTCTTGGTTTGCTAATAGGTATTGCAGCTATGGGCTTCTCACTTCAGCTGAGGTACAACATCTAATACATGAAAATTACAATCAAAGTATTATAAATAACAACTAAAACTAATAACTCTTCAGATGGCCTTTTCCTAAATAATAATTTGGTGAAGAGCTGAACTAATTACACATCATAACTTAGTTCTCTTAACATATTTTGAAAAGTTTGCCTTTAAAACAGTAATTCTACTTAGTTTTTGTCTACAAAGCACAGCTCTATTGAGCTGTTTTTTTCCTTCATTGGCTCAAAGGATAGACTGAAGCCTTAACTATACAATAAAAAGGAGCTCTTTACAGACTTAAAGGTGAATTGCAAGGAAAGGAGTGAAATTGGACCTTGTTTTAAACTATTTAAAGAACGTATCTAAAATGCTAATGGCAACAATACTTGATGAAAACTAGAAAACAATTAGGAAAATGCTTCATATGCATCTGGTAACCAAGACCCTGCAATACCAGTTACAAAAACAAGTGAAGTTTGGAGGCAGAATATTTAAACCTGCAAAAAGTAAGAACATTTGAATATAGCCATCCACCCTGCTCTTAGCTTTTCTCAGGACTTTAAGGGCTTACCCAGCAAAATATCTGTAAGGTCCCCCGACCCCATCTTCACTAAATAGACAAACTTTCAGTGCAGGGTCAGGCTATTAGGAGATTTTAAAAGACATTAAGATACCCTTTAAATGGCAGCAACATGGCTCTGGAGCTTGGCTATAATTTTTTTTCATATTGTTAGGAATTATTGTTCACCAGGAGTCTGTCTGCGCTACCTTTGGAAGTGGTTTAAGCAGCGCGTGTATAGTGGATGTGGGAGATCAGAAGACAAGTGTTTGCTGTGTAGAAGATGGTGTTTCCCATCGCAACACCAGGTATCTTTTAACATGCAGAATTAGGAGCATGCACTTAGTTGCTTACCACGACTTGACTTTAAGTACAAGAAAATGGTCTCTTGGTCTCTTCTTGCAAGTGACAAGTGATAGGACAAGAGGTAATGGCCACAAGTTGCACCAGGGCAGATTTAGACTGGATAGTAGGAAAAATTTCTTCACTGAAAGGGTAGTCAGGCACTGGAATAAGCTGCCCAGGGAGGTGGTTGAGTCACCATCCCTGGAGGTGTTTAAAAGACAGGCTGATGAGCTTCTCAGGGATCTGGTTCAGTAGTGGACAGGTACGGTTGGACTCGATGATCGCAAAGGTCTTTTCCAACCAAATGATTCTATGATTCTATGAAAATTCTTTTTACAAATCAAAGATTTCTTTTACATTGAGCTGTGTGAGAGGGTCATCATATTATGGTATGAACCTGTGACATCTTTAAAGGAAGACAGGCAGAACTGCTATTGTGCTCTCCGAACTATGTGGAGATCATGATCACAGCATGTCTAAAATCCCTATGTATGCCACTGTAAAAGGCCAGTATTTTAACAAATTAATAAATTAATCTTCTCTGTGCTTCAGGCTGTGCCTTGCATATGGAGGATCTGACGTGTCAAGGTGTTTTTATTGGCTTATGCAACGAGCAGGATTCCCATATAGAGACTGTCAGTTAACTAATAAGTTGGATTGCCTGCTGCTTCAGCACTTGAAGGAGACATTTTGCCATCTTGACCAGGTGAGAAGGGAAAATGGTATATTCTCCAATTAATTATTTTTTTCCTTTACAGAATGCTACTCTGGGAACCCTTTTGTGAATCTGTAATTACTTGTAAATGGCATAACATGTAGTATTTTACTCAGAATACTAGGAGACAGTGGAGTAGCTTTAGACTTGTTTTCTTTTCCTTCTAAGTGAAAGAAATCCAACCCTTAGAAAGGTAGTTTCTCTGCTCTTATTACTGAAAGAACCTGATAATGCTGCGTATTTGCTGTTTTTCAGCTTCAGTTTTGTAAGATCTGCCAGCAGGTCTCTTCTTTCTGCACAAACCCTAATTTTAGAGGCTTAGGCATTTAGAAAGCTGTTTTGGCAGATTGTGCTACAAGAAAAAGACTTTAAACAATAGAGGTCAAGAATAGGCAAACAAAATTCATAGTCTGAAGAGTTTTGTTACTTTTTGTTGGTTTCCTACAGTTTAAATAGATAATGCAGCTTGAGAGAGAGATACAAAAGATAAAACATTTTTTACATTGTCTGTGACCTTTAGGATATTTCTGGATTGCAAGACCATGAGTTCCAGATTCGTCACCCGGATTCTCCAGCTTTATTATACCAGTTCCGATTAGGAGATGAAAAATTACAGGTGATTTTTTAAATTACAGTAATTATATTCAGCATTCAGGCTCAGCACCTCACATTGTATTGGTCCAGTGCTACTAAGCCCACGTGATTTGTGGATTGTTCGAAACACACGTTTGTTTATAGTTTTAAAATGAATTCCCATACATATGAGTGGTTCTAATGCAGCCCTAGCAGATACACAAGACTTGCTAAGTAGCTTTAGCCAGAATTGTTGTATCTTCAACTAAATATGATGTTTATCCTTCAAGGGCAAGGAACAGATGCTGATTTTGCAAATTTTTTACCTTGTCATTGAATTTTCTAATTTAGTCACAAACTGCATTTGAATACTTAGTCACAGAATCTGTGAAGAAACAGATTAGATACAGGTTCAGTTGTATGGTTTGGAGTTTTTTTAATTATACAAAACTGAAGACACTTTAGCATTTTACATAACTATTTGAAAAAAATGCATATTTAATTTTCAACTATGAGAAAAATAGAATAAGTTTTTTTCTTTTTTATACAGTCAATACCAAAAGAAGCCCCAAAACTGTGTAGTAAAACCGTGCTAAATCTCTCATTCTCAGGCTCCAATGGCTCTGTTTTATCCAGCAACCTTTGGAATTGTTGGACAAAAAATGACAACTTTGCAACACAGGTCACAAGGTGACCCCGAGGATCCTCATGATGAACATTATCTGCTAGCTACACAAAGTAAGCAGGAGCAGGTGTGTGAACAGTCATTTTGTTTTTCATTAAGTATCACTTAATTGGAGAATAAATTCAGGACTTATCTCTAGAAAGCAAAGTTTGTTATCTGGGCTGGAAACATTAAAAAATAAATATAGAGTAAGGAATTACGGATGTCTAGACAAGTGCTTAATTAGAACTGTTTATTTTCAGAGTCTTAAGAGGGCTTCATATTATGGCATTGATACAGCTGATGGAATTGAAAACAAAACCCTTTGAAAGTGAGGATTAAAATGAAATAATACAATGTTTAGCCTTCCTGTGGGAAAAAAGTGACAAGAAAGAGTGGTGTTTACTTAAGTCTTTGTATGTCCTGTAACCTGCTGAAGATATTTTTGCATTTTTCATATTTCATCTTGTTTTCTTCTTTTAAAGTCTTCAAAAGCTACAGCTGATAGAAAATCTATGTCGAAGCCTGGTGCATTTGAGGGAGACTTGAGAGGGCAAGCCTCAGACATTTCAGAGAGGATCTACCCACAAGATGTGGAACTGGGATCTTCCCAGAGTGATTGTATGATATCTGGAAATGATTCAGAGGAACCTTTTACTGCACACATGTCCAGGAAAACAGCTATTTCTCAGTTTGAAGGCAAAGCCTTAGGCCTTGACAAAGCCATTCTTCATAGTATTGACTGCTGCGGTAAGAATTACATTTGTACAATTCCATGAAGTAGGCATGTCTGTCAGTGTGGATTTATGATAACTGCTATATTTTACCAAATGTCTGTAAGTTTTCATCATCTCTGGAACAGCTACACTGTTCCACATACTTGCATCTTCGTTCAGGTTTCTGGAGGTAGGCATTTGGAATCTCCAAGGAACAGAAGAATTTTAAAAGCAAACACTTACTCCTTTCTATCTGGTTTGACTTGTACTAAATTCTTTATAATATTACTTTAAAAACCAGATGTATTTCCATATATCCATTCATTCCAGCATCTGATGATACAAAAAAGAAGATGTACAGCTCCATCTTAGTAGTGGGAGGAGGCCTTATGTTTCATAAAGCTCAAGAGTTTCTTCAGCACCGAATTCTCAACAAAATGCCACCTTCTTTTAGAAGAGTTGTTGAAAATGTTGAAGTCATCACAAGACCAAAGGTATACTGTTAACTGACTGCTAAATGGTGAATAACCTGTGATGGGTTGAAATCTAGGAAAGATTTAAAATATATATATTCTTTCCAAACCACAGAGTAGCTGCATATCTAAGGAGATTCCGGAACGCTTTCAGCTCATAATGTAACGCTCACCAATTGTAGGCAGGAAGTTAGAGGTATAGTCAGTGTTACTCATAGTCATCTCTGAAGTGTTTAGTAGCTGAAGCCATATTTTTAAAGAAACAGTGCTGGCCCGTGAAGTTAACCTCTCTGCTCAGCAAAAAATTGTGTTAAGGTTTTTTTATTACTCTTAAGGTAAAACAAAGGTGGCGTTAAAAGAGCAAATTTCATATGCTATTAATCAGGCAAAATCTGTAAAATCTACACTTGAGTATTTTTCAGCACCTCCATTGCTGGGGCAAGATTTCCATGATACGCCTAGAAGGCATCTTAAAAAAGTGACTTCCCTAAACACCTTAAATATTCTTTCTATATTTTTATTTCACTGTTTTTTCCTGAACAATTTTGAAAAACTTCTCTCCTCACTCTCGAGATTGTAAGTGGTGAAAACTGTTGGAGAAACTGATACAAGTTTAGAGAACTATACAAATTCACAGCAGTGACTGTCTACAATTTGTGTTTTGAATTTAGGATATGGATCCCCGCTTAATTGCATGGAAAGGAGGTGCAGTTTTAGCCTGTCTTGATACAACTCAGGAGCTATGGATATATCAGCGAGAATGGCAGCGCTTTGGTGTCAGAATGTTACGAGAGCGAGCTGCATTTGTTTGGTAATGGATATGTTTACATTTGGAACATGATTAACTGAGGATTCCTTTCCCCAAATGTCCCCTTTTTCCAGTGGAGATGTATTGATCTTATCCTGATAGGTATTTTTGTATTTTATTAAAACTAACTTCAACTGAGATTTTTCCAAAAGTGATGCAAAAGTCTTCAGCATTGCTATACTTCATCAATGTTTTGAATTGTATGCATTGAATTCTGTGCATAGAATTCACTCCATTTATATTATACGGGTTATGTATATTAAAATTTCCATTTAAAATTGTTAATAATTATGTAAATGATAATGGATTTTTGCTATAACTGTGCTTGCGATAGGCACCATACACCCTGCAGATGGCACCTTATGACCTAAAAGAGTGTTTGTGCTTTTGAAGAGACAAGTCAGAAGTGTTAAGTTGTAACAGGGACCCCTTGCAGTTGTTCAAATTTTGAGGCACTGTTGTTTGAAAATTCATATGGTAAAAATATCTAGCCCATTAAACCTCCAACAGATTTAGTAACAGTAGTACTTATTATTGATGATGCATCCACACGCTCAAATCTGTCAGGAGTTTGTTTAGTACACTAAAGGTATTTTTGTTCATGTCATAGAGTACCAACCAGTAACTAGACTAAATTCCTCCTCTCAGAAAAAAAAAAAACACAAGAAAACTTTTCAATCCCATATTCATGGATTAAAATATGGCATTATTATCTCAATCAATCTGTACAGACGTCTCGAAATTCCCAATTTAAGGTCATGAGTATGGAAAGATTCAGAAGTGTTAGACCCTATTCGATATTCAGGCAAAGATGATATTGTGAAACACTTCTGAAGAGTAATTTTCTCCCTTCCGTATGATGTCTATGTGTGTACATAGCACTCATTTCAATACAACTTTTGCTGCATTTCATTGCATTTATCTTTACAGCCTGAGAATTGGGTATTGAAACTGCAAACACCCATCAGCTGTGTTTCAAGCATACTTAATCATTGTGAACATTAAAAGTCATTCACGTCAACTACACATTCACTCATAGTTCCACAGGAGACAATTACTCTTCTCCATTAATGAATAATTATTCAGAAGTTCACAGTTTGGTGCCTAAGTATGAATAACCAATCACCCAGAGACTGTCCATTATTTTCTGCTTATCTACCTAAGAGCAACAACATTAACAAGCAATGATCCCAGATGATCATTAATCATTCGATACATTCCAAGCAGAGGAATAAGGAAAGACTGGGAAAATAATCAGCATTTACGAGCAATATCAAAGATATTGTATCAGAGACTATTGTCATTAGGAAATGTCTGGAGAAGGTGTAAGTTCTCACAACAATTACCTTGATTAGTCTTCATTATATCAGCGTTATTCTACCACGAGCAGTCTGAAAACAAGAAAACAAGACTGTTGGGAAAACAAGGCTGTTGGGTTCATCCTCCAGCAGCCCAGAAGAGCAGCAGCCCTGACTCTGCACAATCCTGATCCTTGGCCGTTTCCCGATGAATTTTATGTCATCTTCTTCCCACCACCTCCTTTTAATGCAGTTTAGCTTACAATGAACATGTGCTAAGTTAGGATACTCTGAAGAGAGTTGGAGGACAAAGCCAAGAGAAAAGCTGTGTGTCAGTTACAAAGGCCCTGCAGTGATTTCGGTAATTCTGGCTACCCAGTGGGGTCCGGGGAGGGGGGAGAATTAATGTTGAACGCACACTTATCAGTGATGGCGACCGAAAATGAGGAGTCGTCACTGCTGAGGTGAGGAGCCAGTAACCGCCTCACGATGTGGGGCTTCTCACTGCTTCCCCATCACCTCAAGCCGTTCCCAAACGCTCCCACTGGGAAATAGTTTCGTGACCGAGGTGGCAACGCTGCCAAATGCGTTTGCTCTAAGGAAAAAGGTGTTTAGCTCACCTGGGGTGAAAGGGTTAAAGCGCTCCGGGGGAGGCTGCTTCGACCGCTTTAAGGAAAAAAAAAACAAGCCTTTTGTTTACCCCACTTAAGGGCTGGGTGGAAGAGTTAAAGCGCCCTGGGGCTGGGTCTGCACCGGCTCCGGTTACTCCCGTCTCGGCGGGTGGGTGGACCCCGGGGTGGGGGGTGCGAGACGGCGAACTTCGCTCCGGTTTCGAAACCGCACGCGGTGCGAGACGGCGAACTTCGCTCCGGTTTCGAAACCGCACGCGCTCGCTCCGACACATCCCTCGCGGAGGCCAAAGGGTGCATTCCCGTCGCACCTCTCCCCCTCGCCGGGGCCGGTCCCGGGTGCCGGGACAACACCCCCCTCACCACCACCACCACCACCGCCGCCGGGGCTTCCCGCGTCGGGAGTGCGGGTGGGGGGGCTCCGAGGAGGAGCCGCTGGCAGCCGCGAGGCGGAGGAGGGGCCGGCGCAGGGGAGCTCTGCCCGCTCTGCCCCACGGCCAGCACCTCCGAGCCTCCGCGCGGAGCGGCTGCAGCGCCCGGCGCGGGCCGAGAGCAGGCGGAGCCGCGCAGGAGGCCGCGGTGAGGTGCGCGGAACAGCTTCAGCTGTGGAAATGAAACTCGGCACGAAGTTTCTGTAAGTGGAAGAACTTTTCTTTTTACGAGCGGGACTGAAGGGGAAGCGAGAGTGAACCCCCCCGCAGCATGCATTCAGGCTGCGGAGGGGCTGGCAGGGAGCAGGAGCTGCCCTCAGCCGGTCCCTCCTGTCTGGGGCAGAGGGGCCCGGCAGGGCGGGGAGCGGCGAGAGTGCAGCAAAGGCCCCACCGCCCGGCAGAACCATCCCGTGGGGCATCACCGGGAGGATCGTATTTTACAGCTGCCAGAGAGAGTATTATTGGCTTGGCCCTGGCAAAACAGGACAAGGAACAAAGTTTCAGCCACGGTGACCGTTTCCTTTTTGTTTCAGGATCGGTTTAGAAAAACTGGGTTAGGATAGTGCTCCTGGATATATCGTCATCCACGGGTAGGTGAGAGGGGTGTAACAAAAAGAATTCTGCACTGAAGCTAGTGTTTCAGTCCATTCAATCCAGCTATGGATGTTGGATTAAAATTAAATCAGAATGGCTTGATTTTTGACCTCTGCACTTCAGAACTGAAAGGCACAGTTGTGAATCATCTACGCACTGATTCTCCAGGTTACTCAAAGAGCAGGACACTGACTTCGCTCCCAGCTCACTCTTTGCAAGATAAAGATTCGTCAAATGTGGCTCTCCCAGTCCTGTTTCATTTGATATAAACAAAAAGAGAGACACAAACCAACCAAAAAATAGCTAAACACCAATCCATACACACCAAACCACACAACACCCAAAAAAACCACCCAAACCACCAAGAAATAACATCTAACTGTACATCTGACAAAAGTGGTGGGATAAATTCAAAATGAAATACTATTTCAGTTACTTAAAAGGAAAATTAGATTTAGCTGTCTTGGCTAGTAACTGCCTCCTAGCCCAGACAATGGGTACAGTAATTGTCTTGGTATGTATTTTTGACCATTCTTATTTCCAGTTTTATCAAAGAGTGGGACAGCTCTAAATGATTAAGAGTAATGATGCCCTGTAACTTTTGTTTAGATTAACCACCTCATCCACCTACAAATCTATTTTGTTATTGTCTATTTTTCAGTATATCCCTCTACACACACACAGGATACCAACCCTCCTTTCTGCTGTGAGCCCTTTAAATCTAGGAGTGATGTCTCTGGGCTGAAGTAGGTACTGATAGTTTACATTGGTTATATTTCTCATACAAACCTGATACTACATTCAGAAATGTGTTACCAAACACCTAAATTCAGAACTTCACTGCCCACTTCTAGGTACCTGGTGCACAGTTAGATATATGATTCAATTGTAGCAATAGTTTTTTTTCTGCCAGTTGCTCCTGCTCTCCTCACTCTTTTAAGAGCACTGTCTATACAGGCCATGCTCAATAGCACCTGTAAAAACATACTTACTTAAAATGAGCTTCAGGTTTTGAAGCTGCAGTGTGATACAGTGACTATACTTTGTTGTTGATACCATAAGCATTTCTGCAGGTCTGTTCATTGATTCCTGAGGAACATCTTGCTATGTGTTCATAAAACAGATCATGATATGTGAGAATCCAGATAAAGACATGCAGTAATACTCAGTAAAGCCCAAAACCCAACTTTTTATTCATGATAAGTACAGAGCATTCCAGTAGAACCATATTGTGTAAACCTCCCTGTCTCTACATACTTTGTTTTGGGATAACCACTGTAATATTTAATAGAGCTGGTCATAAAACTATAGATCCCTCCTGAGTACATTGGGGCAGCTTCCCCAGCACATTGAGCCTCTGAGGACTTCTACCTATTAGCATAACAACTTGATTTTTTTTTCCTGTTATTGAAAAAAAGCACATTCTTGCAGAAATACAATTCCTGTGAAGAATCTTGCAGTTGGTCCCTGTATCCAAACCTGTGCATTCCAGAGCTAAACCTGTGTTACTTGCCAGACCCAGAGACTTTTCTGAAGGTAAAACATTGCCTACAGATCTGGTGGTGTGAGCTGGTGACTGTGCTCAGAGCGCTCCTGCAGGATCTGGTTTTAGTAATGGGGTGGAAGCCACAGATTAACAGATTTTTGTCTTTGCCTGTCTTAGGAGACATTTCTCACAACTCAGCTGGTTTTCACCTTGGGGATAGCTGAAAATGAGTTTCACTGTTACACATGTGTTTTGTAAAGGCATCCTAGATTTGGTCTGGCAGAGGCTGTGGTGGGCATACTCTCATTTCCTTTGCTGTGAATTGGCTATGCAATATCACAGACTGCCCAAAACTTACTGAGAAATCTATTAAATTGTGACTTTTCTTAAATTCTTACCTACTAGAGGCAGATGAGAAGAGACTACAGGGTAAGCAGATGTTTCCATCCTTTATGGTTATGGTCTATCTCATGAACTAGAAGCATATCAAAATCAGACTGCACATAGTATAAAACTATGTGTGCAACTTGACAGGTGCATAGACTGCATTAAAATAAGACAGAAGTTTCCGAGTAAATGTTTATTAATTTATTGGCATTGTTGTTAACCTTTTAGACAGTGAGAATGGATAAAGTGTATCAGCTTTACCTGAAAATGACTGACTTTTTAGAGGTTGTACAATATACCAATGCTTACATCTTAATTAGGATTTTTGTTTGTTTTTTCCAGGCTAAACCACTGAATTTTTGTCTAGAAATACTGCAAGAGTGATACTATCAATAAAGATGTCGTACTTAATGAAAGGAGTTAAATGTTGCAGGCCTGTGAATCAGTTGCACAAAGTAACAGGAACTCTGTTTAAAGCACACATATTAAAGAACACGTTTGGCCTCAATGAACAATTCCAAATTTCACGTCTATCATCTCAACTTAGTTCTGAAAAGGCAGACTCTTATAATTATGTCATCGTTGGAGCTGGATCAGCAGGGTGTGTATTAGCCAACAGGCTGACTGAAGACCCTCTCAGTACTGTACTGCTGTTGGAAGCAGGCCCTAAAGATACCCTTCTAGGTAGTAAAAGACTGATGTGGAAGATTCATATGCCTGCTGCGTTAACGTACAACCTGTGTGATGAGAAATATAACTGGTATTACCACACAACATCACAAAAGCATATGGATAACCGAGTTATGTACTGGCCCCGTGGAAGAGTGTGGGGTGGCTCCTCCTCTCTCAACGCTATGGTGTACATCCGTGGGCACGCGGAAGATTATAATCGATGGAGCAGGGAAGGGGCTCTAGGGTGGGACTATGAACATTGCTTGCCCTATTTTAAGAAGGCACAGACACACGAACTGGGGCCGGATCAGTACAGAGGTGGAGCTGGACCCCTGTATGTGTCAAGAGGCAAAACAAACCATCCACTTCACCGTGCATTCCTGGAGGCAGCCCAGCAAGCCGGGTATCCCTTCACAGATGATATGAATGGCTATCAGCAAGAAGGATTTGGCTGGATGGACATGACTATAAATAAAGGTAAATCATACAGGGATCCTTAAATAATTTGTATTTCTGACCCACCAGTGATACTTCTGAAAGCATTTTGGAATATGAACATATGATCTGCGCTGAATGCCATTTGGTTGTGTAGGTTACTGACCAGCTATGGCACTCTGTATTTACAGAGTCCATTTCACAGCAGCTTGCTATCAGTCTAGGGTGTATTTATTTCATTGAAAATTGCATTGGCATGCAAGTCTTGATTGATAGTTAGATTTGGAGCTTAGGTTTTCAGAATGTCATTGTGAAATTTGTTACGTTAAAATAAAATCTTTAGTTATTATATCAAATCACCTTTGCTTTGAACTCTGCAAACTCTATGAAGACTTTCCCTCTGTAAACATCCTGATGGTCATTGGCCATAGTCTTGAGGAATACTCAGCATTGCTATTTTGATGTTTAATGTAAATATACATTGTAGGTCAAAGATGGAGCACAGCTAGTGCTTACCTTCACCCAGCCATGTCACGCCCAAATTTGTCAGTTGCAGAGAAGACACTTGTAACAAAAATCTTGTTTCAAGGAACAAAATCCATTGGTGTTGAGTATGTGAAAAATGGGCAAAGGAGAAAGGTAAGAGTTCTTTATTTTCCCGAATGAAAGGCAAAATTAATTTTTTTAAACAAACTTTTATTAAAACTGGCACTTTACTCTGCAAAATGTTTGCTTTTCAGATGATTTGTTGTCTCTCCCAGTATATAATTCCTTGTCAGTTATTTTACAGTAGGTGATATTTCAGCTGTATTGATTCAGAGATTTAACATCTCCATTATATTTTCATCTCTCAGTGCTGAGGGGATAAGCCATAACTTGATGTTATTCAAGAGTGTTGTGCAAGGTTTCTGGCTGGGACCTATGGTGCAATCATGCACTGTCTCAGTGTATTGACTACTGTACTGAAATGCTGATGTTTCTGAAAAACTTCTGAAAATGCTGTTCTGGCATAGGAAGATCAATAAAACTAGATGCTGAAATCTGAATGGCTCAAGGGATGAATAATGAGTCATTCGATTCTGCTTTGCCCTTGAATTTTAGGATAGTAATGATTAAACATGACGAGGAAACGTGCCGTATGGTTGGTTGTTCAATGAGTATTTTTCAGTCTCTGTCCAGCTTCCACTGAACATGTGGAAGGAAGGTTGAATTGCCATTACAACTTAACTGTGGATAAACAGTTCATTTCATAGAATCATCTGGTTGGAAAAGACCTTTGAGATCATCGAGTCCAACCATGAGATCATCGAGTCCAACCAATTTTATGCAGCTTTCAATCCATTGACTTCCAGAAGACCTAAAACATTCTCATTTCCCTTAACTGTTTAATATTACAGCAGATAATGGAGTATGTAACTAGGAAATTGCCTAAAAGGGATTTGTATGTTAATAATGTAAGATATTTAGTCACAACAATTATAAAACAATTAAAAAGTGTAATAGTAGTATCCTAAAGAGAGTACAAATTGTGGTGGCTTGAGTTCAGTAACGCTTACAAGAGGCAACAGACAGCAAGTGTTCTGTGACTGAACACCTGCTACAAGTTAAAATGCAATATAAATAAGATGTTCTTTCATTTTCTAATGCACAGAACAAATAGGATGTCTTTAAGTGGATTGGTAAAATGATTGTCATTAACAATGAAAAAAAAAAGTCAGAAAATTTAATTGATTTCATGAAATGTGCCAAAAATACTTGCAGAGAAGGTCCTAGAAAGAACTATCCAGCACAGAAAATGGAGTCAAACGCAGAGGAATAGTTTAGGAGCCCATATCAGGACCAGCTCAGGGCTCAGACTCAAACTGTTGGATGAAAAGTCTGTCAGCAAAGCATTATATGTCTGCCCGCAGTCGGAGTTTTCTCAGTAGTGCTTTAGTGTTTGAGGGGCTTCTGAGAACTATGGCAAACTGGTCCTGGCTGAACTAAGAAAATAAGCTCTTGAGAAATTTTGAGCTAGCACATGTCTGAATTCAAAATTCCTGAATTCCTCAGGAGCTTCAGTTTTAAGTTACAAACCATTATTGAAAGAGATGCGTAGCTGACTGACCCGAGTGTCATAGGTACTTCTTTTTCCTGGCAAGTAGCACAGGAGTTCATTGAGAGCTGTGGTCCTGGCTGAGGTAAAAGCTGGTGTGCCAGACAGTCTGACCAGATTGTAAGCACAGGAATAAATACAGACATTATCAAAGTGAAAGCTTGGTCGTTTCTCTCTGCAGAAACTTCTGGCAAGATAGGAGTGCATTTAGAATGAGGAAAAAAATGTGAGGGAAAGGTGTCTAATCTGGATCAGAATAGTGTAATCTGGATAATCCGGATCAGCAGCTCTTGACATGTTGCTTGCATTCAGATCAGGCTTAATAATGGTTGGACTTTTGTGCTCATTTCCTTTTAGGCTTTTGCCAGCAAAGAAGTTATTTTAAGTGGAGGTGCCATAAATTCTCCACAGCTGCTTATGTTGTCTGGGATTGGGAATGCAGATGATCTGAAAAAACTGGGGATCCCTGTTGTTTGCCATCTTCCTGGTAATTTTATGGGGTTTTTTTAACCTTACATTTTCTATGGATGCAATTCAAAGACCATTAAGTGACATAAATCCATTAAATTCAGTTGTCTGTGTGTCAGACTGTGTGGACTGAAACCAAGTGTTACAGATCAGTGGAAACACGCATGGATTTTAGAACTGAGCAGTAAAATCCTACATATTCTTCAGTACATTTGACAGTGAAAAGTGCCTTTCTAAAAAATGCCACTTTTAAAGCAGCATACTTGTCATTTAGAATGAGTTTTGATCCACAACAGATGGTATAAACTCCCCCTGTCACATATATTCAAAGATAGAAGGAGTAACATGAACTTTTCCTATAAAGTAGAAAAGCTTGTGCTGTATTTAGAGGTCGTATCTGGCAATTTTAGAACAAGTGATATCTTTGCCATTTAACTTTCTATTTCATTCTAGTTATGCTATATTTATGTAAAACCTTATTCTGACATGAGCAAAAGGCTGATATGACTCATGCTCTTGGTCTTAGTCATCACTGCCTTGGTATGAGGTTAGTTTAGGTCCCATTTATGCTGGTTTCTGTTTGCAGATGTTGTGTATAATTGTGCTGTGTAAAACAACTTTTTTTTTAAATCTTCCTTTCTTCTCCTTCCTCCCTCTTTCTCCTCCCACCCCAGGAGTAGGCCAGAACCTTCAAGATCATTTAGAAGTGTATGTCCAGCAAAAGTGCACCAAACCTATTACTCTGTATAATGCACAGAAGCCAGTTAACATGGTCAAGATTGGCCTTGAATGGCTTTGGAAGTTTACAGGTATGAAACAAAGTCTGCAATCATTCTACCATTGATTGCATTACAGTTATTACATCTTTATATCCTTGAATTTCAAAGTCTGGGAGCCTTTATATATCATTTTATTCATGTCCTGGGAATTAACTGAAGCTTGTTTGAACTATTTCTACTTTTTTTTTAATCAGAATCTATTAGAACAATTATTATATCTTAGGTAGCAAGGAAGGGGTTTATACATTGTTTTTTAACACTTTCATACCTCATTTTAAGAAAATTAAAAAATCTTGGGGTGCTGAGAAAAGCCGTTGTAACAAAATGAAGGAAAAAGATCTTTGACATAGGTATCATGTGAATAAAAACATGTTGTTGGGCTGAATTTTCTGTGTAATGCCTCCAAAAGAGTTTGTTAGTTTATTTCTCTGATCAGAACCCTTTTGCATTCCTTGCAATTTCTACTTTATAAATTATTTTTTCATAGTACTGAAACCAAGGGTTAAGAAGAAGTTTATTTCTTGCTTTTCTGATGTCTTTTAATGGCATTTTCTCTCTCATTTACTCTCTCTAGGTGAGGGAGCCACTGCCCACTTAGAATCCGGTGGTTTTATCCGGAGCGAACCAGGGGTTCCTCACCCTGACATTCAGTTCCACTTTCTCCCTTCTCAGGTGATTGACCATGGTCGGGTTGCTTCCACAATGGAAGCTTACCAGGTGAGTTGTTGAAGGACACATTCCAGAATGTTCTGTAGCATTAGTAAGGAACCTTACACTTTATTATAAATGTTGATAATTCGGCTATAGACTGAAAAATATTTTGTTCAGTGTAATACAAAACGAGCTGGCTTAGCCTCCTGCTCTGGGGAAAGGACACGAGCTTGTTATTTGAGATCACTACCAAAATTATGTTACTTTTGATTTCTGGGTAAGTAGGCCAGTATTGAAGTGTTCAGTTTGCACTGCTGAAGTGCCATAGTGCTATAGAGCAGGATAGCATCGCGCTAGGCGCTGTGCAAAATAAACCAAGGTGTTCCTTATTCCACTGCAGTTTAGACAGGCTTTAGTAAGAATGTATGAGGCCACTCATTTTTTTATTGACACAAATCCAAGGCTCTGATCTTGATCCAAGTCTGTGCTAATGCTGGGGAGCTGTCACTGAACATACATGCTGCTACCACTGAATTGGAATGGGTGTATTTTAAATTAAAAGAACAGCTGTGAATTGATGAGACAAATATTTCCTTCTCCTTATGGAATATCATATTTACAACAGATTTATATAAAATGGAAAAATGTTCAATGGCATTGTCCATTATCTGCCTTTAATGTTTACATTTGCTTAATTTGTAAAGACTGTCCAAATTGCAAAAAAAAGAAATCATACTGAATCTGGAGATATGGCTGGTGGGGTTGTGTCATGAGTATAGCGTGGGTGTTGCAGGTCCATGTGGGACCCATGAGGAGCACGAGTGTGGGCTGCCTAAAACTGAAGAGTACAAATCCGAATGACCATCCCATCATTGAGCCTAACTACCTGTCAACAGGTAAATGGAGCCTCTCCTTGCTTTAATGTCAACCTATTTCCTCCTGTTTCATTATCAGATTTTTGTACCTACTCAACACCAGTGCAGAAGTGCTGTTTGGTGCATTGTTATATCATTTATAGAAGTCGGAGGCCATTGTGCAAAGCACTGGGTAAACCAAAATGAATTCCCTGTTGGGGATGCAGTTGGGGTTCTTAGTTTGCTGCATCATGGTGTTCATTTCACCCCCTCCTCTGCCTGGGAAGGAATGGGATCTCATTTGCTTCTTGTGCTGAGACTCGTGTCCTTGGCTGGACAGTGAGCAATTCTTCATCACTCACCTGTTCCCTTTGGGGATTTTGCAATAAAAGTGACAACTTTGTACACAGTGACTATAAATATCTGCCAGTTTGAAAAATATCCTATTTTCTGTTATGACTTTCAGCAATGAGTGGAGGACTTTCCCCTCCAGCCTTTTTTCCTTCCGTGCAGTTTTCTCCTGTGATGCGTTCTGTCTGTGTTACTAAATTAAGGGTGTGCTTACAGTTTTCTTATTTTCTCTCCTTACAGAAAGAGATATTTGGGAATTCCGCCAGTGTGTCAAGTTGACCAGAGAGATCTTTGCTCAGAAAGCTTTCGAAAAATTTCGCGGGCCTGAAATTCAACCAGGAAACCACGTCCAGTCTGACAAAGAAATAGATGCTTTCGTAAGGCAGAAGGCTGACAGTGCTTATCATCCTTCCTGCACCTGTAAAATGGGTCAGGATTCAGACAGCACTGCTGTAGTTGATCCCCAAACAAAAGTAATTGGCGTTGAAAACCTGAGAGTAGTAGATGCTTCAATAATGCCCAGTGTTGTCAGTGGGAATTTGAATGCTCCAACTATTATGATAGCAGAGAAAGCTGCAGATATAATTAAGGGCCTCCCACCACTTCGGGAAACAAATGTTCCTGTGTATAAGCCCAAGACCTTGGAAACACAGAGATAAACAAATCTTCTCCTCCTTTCACATCTTTTGCTACTTAGGCTTTCATCAGCTTATTGGTATCTCATCCTGAATACCTGCAAAACAACATGCTATTAAAATAATTCCTAATTCAACTGCTTCTCTTATATTAGATTACCTATTCATTTTTTTAAATCAGTTGCCTTAAGCTGCTTATTTTAGTTAAAAATTGTACATTCTGTGGTACAATTCAAATTTTTTGTGTTGAATAGAAGCTATTTCTAAATGACAAGACAGTTGTGCACATAAACCAGAAATAACTGGGCAACTGCATGAGGAATGGAAGAGATTAATGTGTGCTGTTCTGAAAATCACTATGGTATGCCTTGTTATTTAAAGGAAGGATTTTAACTGCTGTGAGAGTGTTACCCAGGATAACACCTAGTCAGTAATCCCCACATCCTGCAAAAAATGGTTCAGTAAATGTAAAATATGCAATCTCATAGTCACAGGCCAAAGCAGTTTGTATCAGAATGCATAGGAAAGAGAGGAACATGCAAATGTTTGGAATTTGTCAAATGTGGGGGGGTTTTATGAGAAATGCACAGTTTATAAATCCTCACTGAAAATTAGACCTCACCATACTTAGCAGTCAGAAAAAAGACATACATTGTATTTAACAGAAACTTAGTTTTCTAAAAAATGCAGAACAGGAGCTGATATTTATAAAAATACATAGGAAAGGTGGGAATTCTCCTTGCCTTTTTTGCAAGGCGCTCAGTAGAATTCAGTTCATTTAAGCTGATTTAGTTGCACCACTTTATCATTTCCTACAGTAAGAGATCTGCACTTCCTGTAACACCCTTGAAATTCCTGGTCTTTGCTCAAAGATGGGTTTTTGCAAAAGATATTTCTCAGCAAAGGTGCCTTATTATCACACAAATTTTATTTAAAAAATTACAGCCAAGTTAGATTTAAAATGAACGATTACTCTACACAACTGTGTTGTCAGAAATTGATGATAAAGGAAGAGATATTTTTAAACTAGAAGGCAAGTAACTTATTCAGTGAACCAAGGCTATATTTTAGATAGGACAAATCTTTGTTTTACCATCTTCAGCTGTGTAAAGCAAGATACTTGCTCTTTTCTGACAGTTTCCTGAGTCAATCTAACTTTCAGGTACTGATTTTTTTTTTAAAAAAAACCCCAAAACTAAACCTGTAGAAACTGAGCTCGAATCCATTGCATTGTTTTGATTTTTTAAGTATTGCAAAATAACTTCTAACTAAGCAGCTGTCAAGTTATAAAGTAAAAGCTTCTGAACCCTAATATTGCTCAGGACTTGTAAACAATAAACTTTTTTTTTCAGAAAAAAATGGAATTTTACACCCTTTAAGCAGATATTGTAAAAAACCTTGCTGACTCAGATGTTGGCTGGAGACACAGCTGCAGATGTTTAAGGCAGATACTTCTACCTGGTGCTGCTTGCTGTAAGGCAGTGGTTGGAAGCCCTGCTGCTGAGGAAAAGGACTTAATTCATTAGATTATCTGCATAAAGACAAACAAAAAGAGTGAAGATGGAAGATGACAGCAGTGAACTCTGCTCCACAAGGAGAAAGGTAAACCTTTCTATGTATGTGATGCATTTTTTTGGAATGAGGGTAGGAGCAAGAATACTTTTAAGTCATAGGTGGTTATTAGTTGTGTTAATAAGAATTCATCTGATGCAACTGTGCATTTGGGGAAAGCATGAACTGTGTATGGTGGTGCCTTTCTGTGGAAAATTTTTATTCAGGACCTGTGCTTTTGAGATTTTCATTTAAAGGTATTCAGGGGCTGTCTTAGTGTAATTTGGAACACAAAGGATTAGGATATCCAGAGAAATAGATCTACTGGTGAGACTTACCACAGTGCTGTGCAGCTGAGAGGGGAAGCAATTTGGAAAGACAAAATACTGAAGTTCCTGCTTTTGCAGATTTACAGCATGGGATTCACTCTAAGCATGAAGATGGGAATTGTTGTTATGCAAGCACAGAGGATTAACCAGCCACTACCTTACATAAGTTAATACTGAACACACACAGAGCTCTCCTCTGCTCTTCTGTCAGGCTCTGGAAGATGAGCAAATAGCAAGGTTAGGTACACGTGCCACACTGCACGTGTGGCTTATGCTCAGGTATAGAGTGAGTGCTGCATTCTTCCATCAGATAATCAGGCATTTATTCTGAAACACCATCACCTTTTCTTGCAGTTCTAAACGTACACAGGCAACTCACAAATTCCTCCCTTTCTAAACACTTCAGGATTTTCATTGCTGTGAACCACAGTTGCTTTATTAATTTAGGCCTCACTGCTATAGAAAGTTGAGGCTCCTTCGTGACATTCCTTTCATGCAGTGCTAAAGAAATAGCTCAGGTTTGAAAGTTTTGTTGCCCTGGGGAAAGCTTTAGGTAGCATCAAGCTACCATTACTTTCTCCTGCATCGAATCTGGTTGCTGATACTGAATTGAAATTGTTCTTGCCTCTGGCAGAGTCAGCTGTGTTAAGGGAAGACTTAAAACACGTAGAAGATATCCTAATCATGTGGCTCTGTGGGGCACTGGCAGTCTGATAGCCAGAATTAACCATCTTTTACACCTTATTTGATTGCAGAGCACAGGCTGATAATTCCAGAGTTTTACTTACTTAACAAAATAATACAGTGTGTAATTGATATTATTCCCACTTCTACCCAGATATAAATTCTTCTATTAATGCTTACATCACGTATTTATAAACAGTTTACTGCAATAGCTGTTTGATGTAAGGATTTGGAAGTTACTGGACCTGTCACATGGCTTGAACCAGCAACGCTGCTGTGAGTGAGAACACCAGCATTTCCATGGTAATAGCTCGCTGCAGGTGCTGCTGACACAGCTGGAGGTCTCTGCCTGGGGACAATGAGATTAAGAAAGAAAAGTGAGCAAAAATGTTTATTTTGTACCCATATTTCAGTTCAGGGTGCTTTAGTACGAGAAGTGCTTTTTAAAGCAGCAGAAAACAGCAGTATTTGTAAAACTGCATAATATCCAATTTATGTAAGGCCACTCAAGGTTTTGTACACCACAACTTTTGATATTTTGCAGCTTAAAATCCTTTTCAAATGTCTGATTCAGTCTGCAACCAAATAAGGCAGCTGTGTATAAACACTGGAAAACTGGAAAGTGGGCTCAGAATATACATTTTCTATAAAATAAACAGATTTTGAGGAGTAATAAAAGCAACTATGATAGTTAAAAGGAGTTACTGCTGTGAGGACACAAGCATATCTTAGTAGAACATTGTAATTTTTGGTCACTATTCTTCTGTCATCCAGGCTCCAAAAAAGAAGACCCCGTTCAAATATTAATATATTGTATATATTCTCTTTTTTTCAATTAGTTTACTTCACTGTAAAAGGCTTAACTATGTTTAATTCTTTACTAATGTTTTCTCTCTACGTATATAAAGATGTGGAAACTCATGAAATATATTAATTTTTGAGATAACTTCTATTTTTTCTGTATTGAATAATTACTATGATTGGCATTATTTTAAGAGTGCCAGTAACCATTTAACTATGCATATATTGATTACTTTTTTCCCATATGCTCCTGTAATAAAATTGAACAGGTATTCTATGTATCCACATATATGTATGTTAACTCTGTAGAACATGGTTTGTAACTACATTTCCTTCATTATTTATTTTTGTAAGGACCGTTTTCCCATCAAATAGCACGTCTGCCCTGAAGAATCTCATCAGATTATTGAATGCTAAGGAATAACCTTACTAGCAAGAAAACACAGTCATCTTATTTTTTCCTGTTATTGGGCAAATGATTAATTTTAAAGAAATGATGTTCAGGTCCATCTGCCAAATGTGATGTGCCAGCAGGAGTCCACACAGTTAAGTAACCTGGTCTGGGATTTTTTTTCCTCTCTTTTTTTTCACATTCAATTCAGTTGCCTTAAAGGTGTTTGTCAGAAGTGACAGGCAGCAGGAAAGATGTGCCAGGGGAGGTTTAGATTGGGCATCAGGAAAAATTTCTTCACTGAAAGTGATCTCAGGCACTGGCACAGCTGCCCAGGGAGGTGGCTGAGTCTCCATTCCTGGAGGTGTTTAAAAGGTGGGCTGATGAGTTTCTTAGGGACAGGGTTTAGTGAGGGGACGGGTATGGTTGGACTCAATATCTCAGGGGTCTTTTCCAATCAGATGATTCTGTGATTCTATGATTTGTTTTGACATTTTAGGAGATTTCAGTGAAGGTTTTCCTAATCATTTCCATAGGTCTGTACCCAGGGAGGCAATGATCCCCCAAGGCAGTAGGGCAGCAATGGAACCCTTGTTCATACAAAGACTCCAATCATTTCACTTCTTTCTGGTTATCAGCAGTCATTCCTAAAACCCTTGCACGCTGTGACAGCATAGGCTGATAACTGTACTCTACACATTCCCCATTCTTCAAACAGTGTAAAAGGAGTTTACCTTCTGGAGCTTCTTGGTGAAAAACTATGAGTAAAAGGAGTCCCAAGTATAATAAAATTATTACACAGTTTTATTCTGAAGAACATTTTGCATTTGTTTTAATACAAAATGATGTAGGTCAAGAAATAATTTACAAACCTTTAAATTCTTATCCTGGCATTTGAAATAAGAATGATTTCAGAGGAAGTCTGTAAGCTATTCATAGGAAACTGTCAGTATATACAAAATGTTTATTGACATGATTTAAACATCACATTTGTAAAAATGTGAACTGGATTGCTATCTAGCATATGAACTACAGGTAAAACCTGATAAGATAACTTGTTAGAACAAGTCATTGTTATCCAGTGCTAACAAAATAGACCGTAGCTTTCAGTGTTTTCTGATTTTCCTCCGAGGTTGTATTAGCCTCAGAGTCATTTCAGGGTTTTACTGCATTGTGAACAATATCTAAGCCCTCTCTTGATTGCATAAAAATAAATCTTTGAAATAGTAGACGTAGAACAACAGAAGGGTAGAGGCAATAAAATAGTTACTTCTTGTATTTTTGGTTTTGCGAAGAATCATTTTATCCCATTTCTTTCCAAGCAGAGTAAGTAGTGCTGAAGTAAAGCATTTTCTGCCTCTGAAATATTTTCTGCCCCTGAAATATTTTCTGCCCGAGATGCTTCTTATCAAAGAAGGGTTCATAGGTAATATACATTGTCAAAGCTAATTGTCTCAGGACCAGTAATACTCTGGCATGAAATTGCCAATTAATTATTTTAATATTTATTTTTAGCATGGGATTAATAAAAAAATAGAACTAGAGCTTATTTTTCAATCAAAAAAGTTATAACTTTATATCTTTTACCTTTCCAAGTATAAGACTGTAAATAGTCAACTGTGCATCCCTTCTGCAGAGAGATTCATTTGACTTAATTATTTAAAAAAAAAAAAAATCTGTTCTGTTGCCAAGTTCAAACTTGACACTTTATCCCAAAGAGAGATTTACACTGAGAGGTGGCTCTATCTAAATATTTATGCTATAGATCTCTATATCCCAAGTAAAAATACTTATATCTAGAATTCTGTGGAGAGTTACAATAATTAGGGTCCATAAATATTGCTGCAGTTCAATTACGGTACAATAATTACAAAATATAGAACATCTCTTTACAAATACAAATCATTGTATATTACAATTCATTTACAATAATTTCTACTATTTAATTTTTAGCAAACTATCTTGTCTAATTCTACTATAACCTGGTTGCAAGTGCATTAGTAAGAATGCAATTATTCCAGTATATTTTGCCCTTAACATGATAGTCATAAAACAGACCATCTGAATGATATTTTCCTATGTAAACTGGTGTTACATATGACAGATTATAGAACTTCTTTTTTCCAACGATCTCTAACAAGTAGAGCATAACAAACTGTAGTTTAGAAGAGCGTTAAGAAAAGAAATCGGGAGGCAAGTTTGAAAACAATGTTAGAATGGATATGCCACGGGTAGCTGATATGCTGTTGAGTACTGAGGTAATGACATTATTGGTTGTCATCACTCATCTCTTGTTGCTGTTTCCCACACGATTTCGTGCTGGACTTTACACAGATATTTCATTGAGAAAATCCTGCTCTACTATGAAGGACAGCAGCACAAGGCTGAAAGACAGGCAAGATATTACACCTCAGAATCCTGCTCTAGCCCTCAAAAAAAAAAACCCTGATTGTCACAATCTGCTTAGTTTCAAAATAACCTTATTCCTGCAGAGGAACTGGAGGTTCTCTGGGAGGAGACTCGACGTGCTGCAGCTCTGATCACATCTCGGCAACCTGGAGATAATCAGTGTATTAGTTATGGCTTCCTTGAGGTGTGACATCACTTGTACAAAACTTGATTGGTTATTCACTCCAGCTAGTGCCTAGCATCTTTAAACTATGAGGCACTTTTTCTGTTATTAAAATCATTTTCCTTGTTAAATACTATAAGCTCGTAATGCATATCATTTCATCAGCTAAATCTTCTTCATATCGTCCCGTTTCTGGTTCTTCATCACTGTAGCCAGGACCAAAATCTTGAAGTTCATAATCTTGTCTGCTTAAAATGGGAAACATATCCCCATTGGTCCCATTGCTGATATTTCCATTGAGAAGATTACTTGCTGCACTTTCCATCTCATCGATGGTCATGTCACACGCATCAGCAATCTCGTGTTTCGTAGCCGAAACAAATTTAGGGTCCTTTGCGTACCTTCCTAGGCCTTCAGATATAAGCACCTGGCAGATGGAGGGAAGAGAATGAGATATGCAGTGCAATTACAAAAGAACAGACAGGTCATAGCAACGTTTCTCATTTGTGGAAAATTCTAGAACCCCCCTGGTGAATCACTACAGCAACCCACAGCAAAACTACATGTGTAAAGAACAAGCAGATCAACAACCAAATGGCTCCAGAGCACACTGGATCAGTTATTTGACAATGGAACTGATAATGCAATGTATCTGACTTTTCTCTTCAGAAATTTGGGAGCAGTCTTTGACAAACATCAATCCTCAGGCTGATACACGAGAGACAACACAATCTATTGCAGATGGTGCAATGAGAACAACTGCCTGAAACAGAATTCTAGATATGTTCTCAGTACTTCAGAGTACATGGAAGAAAGCTGCAGAAGTCCCATTTGCAAATAAAATTTAACAAAGTACATTGTTTAGCTCATAGCAATGGAAAGAAAGGGATAAGTGGAAGCAAGAATAGTAACTATGATTCAGGAATGCTACATACTCATTATCTTAAAACATTTTTTAGTATGAAATGGAATTCTTAACATTCTTTAGTGCACCTACAAATCGATCCCTATAGTAGTTATTCCCCTACACTGCTTCAGACGTCGTCTTGTTCAGGTTACTGCAAAAATGGTGATGAATTTCTATAGAAACAACAGAGGTAACAGGCATATGCATCATCTCTTCGCTATCAGCCATCGTGGAAGGACACTTCTCCTCATCCAGAAAACTTAAGTTTCATTTCAAATATCTTTAATTCTCTCCACTTTTCTAAGACACTAATGTTAAGCTTTGCATTCGCAGGAATTCGTTACTACATGACAACTGCAAGTAGGTTCCCCTGTCTTTACCTAAACCAGTTTGTGGCTTTGAAACTGAAAATAGTATATTTTCAGAAAGATAACGTGGACTGAATGATACGCTTTTTAAAGTGAACACAAAAGCTGAACAGGCAGACATTCTTTTCTTTAATTCTTCTTTTCTTGAATACTCACCGCTTCCACCAAACTGTCTGCGCTCCGCTGTTTGTCACTGTGTTTATGCCTGAAGTCATTCGGAACAGTTAAACTGGCTGGTGTAAATGTTCTGTAGGAGATATCGGGGTCGTCTGTGTACCAGGAGCTCCTGTGCAGGGAAGGCAGGCTGCCATTCATGTGCTCCGTGGATTCAGCCCTGTCGACCTGGATCAGAGGTGTGTAATACGGAGTACGGTCCCTGTTGGGAGGGGTTGCAGGTGGGGTGGCCCAGGAACGCGTTGAACGACTTGGTGAATGTTTATGAGCTTTGCTGGAATCCAGACCTGCAACAGCCATGACCTGGTAAGAGAAGAATTGTGGAAGTTAATGATTTCAAGTACTCACACTCATTTCTCCTTTCAGCCGTTCGTTCAAACCAGTTGTTCAGGCAGCAGCTAGTTAATGTTTTTTGACATTTAAAAGTCATGTAAAGGAGGAACCAGACAAATTGGTAAACTGACAGGATAATTTTTTTTTCCTATTATTTCTTGGATCACAAAATCTTGCTACTGGCATTAATACAGAAAAATAATTGCTTATACAATATATTAAACAAAGAAAACAAAGTGTAGAAACATTCTTTCTGTCCTGTAGGGACAGCATAGGAAGCTGTCAGCATTTTCCAAGCATTCTGGGTCTCTAGGCCATCTTCTCAGGGCCACCTCAGAGCTGGGGACTGAGCCTCAGAAGACGTGTATGTTCTACTTGCAAATTCTCACAAATGGAGCTGAGGAACTGCAGAGGCAAATATTAATAAACAGTTGCCATATTATTCAAGCCTGGCCAAAATTCCTTAAGAAATCCCAAGTCTTTGTAGACACTTAAGGAGTCATAGGGGCAAACTACTCCTTTTCAACGTTTTGAAGAAGGTTGATGTTTGAGAAGCCTCCTGTCTAGCAACTACAAGCCTACACCTGGCCTAGAAGTCGCAGACAGGCAAACTGGGTAACACCCCAGTACTGTTTCAAACAATGAAAGTCCAAAGTCCAATATGGAAACTGGAAAGATGGAATTCATTCTTAGTTAAATAAGATCTTGTGCTTACCTGCTGTTGCATTAAGTGAAGTGGTAAAGCAGTGCGATGGTGGAAATTAGGAGAGAGGGGTAAGTCATCCTGACTACTTTGTCGGCGGAGGCATTCGAAGTTAAAGGAGGATCGTCTGTTTGCTACAGGGAAACCACAATTAGGAACCACGAGGAAAATAAAATACTTTTCCTCTAAGTCTGTTATTTCCAGAATTTGACGCAGCAGTTTCACAAAGCAAGCCTGTCTTATTGCAGACTGATTCAGACACTTCAGAGCTGCGCTGTAAACTGCTGTGAATGCTTACAAGGAAGAGTTTCTTCTTCCCCATAGTTTAAACTCTTCATTCTAATGAACCAAAATTCCCAAAGGAAATACAGAATCCCCAGCTCCTTGGAAGCAATGCACAATATGAAAAACCATAGCCAAGTCAAAGCTGACTCGTGTTGTCAGTTCCTGACGTTTATTCTGTTCCTGGTGACAATGATCAGCTCTTGTGTGTGCTGTTAGGATTCATGTAAATGTTAGAAAGGAAAAAGCAGAAATCTAAACCAGACCAAAGCAGCAAACCTCAGGGCACTCAGCAAAACTTCTGAGCAACATCTTTTCTTTCTCCACCCTCCCCACTCCACGTACACATACCAGGTACATACTGACTGGACCCATCCAAGCTTGCAGGGCAAAAGAATTCCCATTGTAAAAAGGCAGCGATTCAGGATGTTTAAGACACTCCTTAATTGTACCCGAAACTGCATCCTTGTATCTCTGTACTTGCATATGTACTTATTATATCATGTAGTAAGGACTGCATCTTGTCATTTTTTAACCCATAATTAATTTGCTGGTTTAATAGATTTCATAATCTATTACATATAGTAGATTGCATTATTTTGATTGTAATAGATTTCATATATATGTTATAATAGATTTCATACATTACAATATTTCATACAATCACCTTCCTAAATATTAAGCTGGTTTATGATTAAGTGCTGCTAAAAATCTAATAACATGATTTAATCTTAAATTACCAATAAATTCTAAATTGCTGCCAAATCATAACCATATAAAATATTTCCAATATTTCCAGCAAACTGGCAAGTAAATTGGTTATTTTATATTATTGGATGAGTGAGGCAAGAGATTCTGGAAAGACTGACTTGTAAGCTAGAGTCCATAGGTTCTCTGAGCAGTCTCTCAGGATGGACAGATATTTCTGCCAGACACAAAAATCCACTAACAACAACAATCAAGAAATTTTATGTTCGAAATCCAAAAAGAAGCTTTTTCAAACTGGAACAAGCCTGAATACATTTAGATAATTCTGGATTTGCAAACAAATTGTTCTTGATGTACTTACGTGTTGGTGTTGGAGGTAGCAGCCGTCTCCTAGGAGACCTTTTTGGATCATAACAGATTTGTGAATCATCTTCCTCAAAAAAACCATGGGGGTGATGGTAACCTTTTGGTCTTTCAAAATCTGAGTCATGGCAGTGGTATCTACAGTGGTGATCATATATGTGCCTGCACATGAAATACAATACAGAAATTATTATTTCCGTGAGCTCCTGTAAACTGATCTATTAGATTTATTCTAGAAGATTTTTCAAATCTACTCTTTTCCCAGCAACATAATTAAGCCTTACATTATTATATATAATTATACATTATACAGTTATACAACTCCATTTTCAAATCCAGTTTCTGTACACAAACTGATCTAGAGATAGCAAGCACACACTTTTGTACCAGTATAGTTACACAGTAAGTTCTCAGGATAATTTTATATCGAATTATATTTTCAATTAAGTTATTCTTAACTAAAGGTCCTAAAATGTAGGACCTCAGCTGTACATTGTTTAAAAAAATCAAAACAAAACAAAATACTCTGTTTTACTCTTGCCATGCTCTCTTGAGAACTCTGAGTAATGTGTGGGAGCACAGAAACTCAGAGAATGGATTCAAGCCTTTTACATTCTGGATATTCTCTTGTCAAAAATCAAGTCATGGAAGGGTGTTGTTTGACTGTGATTATCGTATCAAAAATTAGTGACCTAAGAACCCTGCAGAATATAGATTTCATGCAAATCTTAGATTTTATGCAAAGCAAGAAGATGCAGATTAGGGTGCCAATCTTGCCAGAAATCAGATGGTGAAGACTGCAGAGGAGGAGGAGAACTGAGCATGTCTGGCACTTGTGCATATGCACTTATGGATCCACAATAAAATGGCAATAAATTCCTCTACTTCTGGGCTGGACTTCAAAATAAAAAAATATTGACAGAAGTGGAGGATATTTTCGAGAAGTTACTGAGTTTATTCAGCAGAAAAAACAACTATTGTAAGGAAGATGAACACAATCTACTCAAGATCTTACAAGTGTATATGACTTTGTATATCACAATGAGAAGGTGAATGTTATGGAATTAAAAATAAATCCTGAGATATTTGGTAAAAAAGGGCAAAAAAGGCATTTAAAAAAAAATTTTTAAATAGGAAGCGTTTCAGTATTACCCAATCTAGGTTCTGTTCCATGACAGGCTGATACTCAGGAAACACTGGAATGATCTCACATTTTAAAGACTAAATCAGAAATATCAGGACTTCCTCCCAACAGAGCACCCAGAAATTGCCTGAACAACTGGAAACCTATTATTTCTGTACAGGAGCAGTCCCAGTGCAGTTACAAGTAAGTACCTGATTGATTGAAATATTCTTCCCAGTTTAACAAATATCCTCACCTGCTCCCTGACAGCATGCTGTCTTCCTCATAATACTCTTCTCCACTGTAATAATCCTGCTCTCCCAAATAATGATCATCATTGCAATAGTCTTGAACTTCACGTTCTTCGCGGCAAATTGTAGGTCGACGCCCATCACCAGAGTCAGATCTGTAAGGAGCAAAGAAATACATATATTTTTTATCTCTTATTTACATAACTTTATATTGCATATTTTATACACAGTTCTTTCAATATGTTTCCAAGGAAAAAGAAAAAGACAAGCATTAAAACCTTTCTTGTTGTCAGCATGTGGTGTTAGGGTGAGTCCCGTAGAACCGCAGTTCAGAGCATGACTATTTAATCTGTTCCTTAAGGATGACCTCCCTTTACTGCCTTATGGCACAAACAGGAAAATAATTAATAGAGGGATGCTCAGGGAAGGCAAATACATTTAAGATATTTTTACAAACCCAAATTCAGAGTAGTCTGAAGAAACACAGCCCCTCCCAAATGCACGAAGACAGTAAAAACTACCCCTGAATGTACATTTAGCATCGCACTTCAAATAACACAATATATTCTGGTTTTAAGAGTTGTCTTCGAAAATTTTCAGACACAGCCCAGGAAAGATTTTGGGTCAGCTATAAATGGAACTGTTTAAGATTTATCAAAGATAATCCCAGTGTTTGCAAGGCAATTTTAAACAAGGGCCACCCTCAGGTGTCATCTTTTGTCTCTTGAAAACTGCACAAAGCTACTCAGACTTTTAAAAGGGCTTGACTAATTTTGAATTTTCCCAGAAGTTTATCCTTGTAGAATAGGCAGTGGAAAATCTGAGTGAGAAATCACCACTCAGGTTATTCAGCATCTGCATTGTCAAACGGTTAATTCTGAAAGTTTTACTGAGGAAGAAAGGAAAAGGAAGGAAAAGGAAATTAAAAAAGAAAAAGAAACTACTTTTTCCTCTTTTATGTTAGAATAATATAAACTCACCTAATATATGTTTCATAGTAGCGGGTTCTATCCAGGTGAGCCATGAAAATATGGAGAAAGTTATTTTAAAATCAGGTATTTTAGATAAATTAACAGGTGATTACAGAGTTTGTGCTGTAACTAAATTTCACTCTAAGGAAAGCTAACACTTGCAAACCTTACTAAAGTTACATACATTTCCCATACGTCAGAGCTATATTTTAAATAAGTTTCGAAAATCAGTAGAAATGACACTAAATATAAAAATTAGCTTAATGTACCGTAAGTTTGCTTATAGTATATTTACAATATATGAATTTATTTAAAAGCAAATACATATTTGCACATTTACCTCCTACTGCTTGGCCTTCTACGCTTCTCATGATCAGTTCTGGAGTAAGAATGGTAACCGTTTTCAGATCTATGCTCACGACTTCCAAAATTTGTGTGTTTTCCGTGAACAACTTTGGACACATTGGCATTATTGAGGTTGGCATTTGTTGAGTTTGGAACTTGCTTTCCTACTGAGTTGTGATTATGATGACTGTGGTATACAGAGTTTCCTGCCTGAGAATACATGTTTTTCTCAGTATCTCTTGCAGATGGAATTGAAGGCCGCTGCACGTGTAAGGGACGGTGTGTGGTGTTGATCTGTTGAAACGAATCTCGTCTGTCACTGCTAATATGGTTTATGTGGTTGCCAAAGAGGGCACCATTCCTCTGTTTTAGGGGAAAAGAAAGAAAAAATTATATCAGATACCTTAACAGAACGTACTTTTGACAGTGATAACTTACTTTTCTTTCCTACATGCATTCAAAAGTAGCAATTCAAATAATCTGTGATTTTTCTTTCTATTTTTATGATGCTTCAGATGGGATCTCCTGAAGTGATCGAGGTGTGACTGTGATAATGACAATATCTGTATTTCAGAGTAGAATCAGCATGATGCCGTGATCATTATTCTTTTTTCATACAACTAAAGGTGACATCCAGCTTTCTCCAGGTTTTATTAGGCAGGAGAAACCTAGATCCCCGTAGATGAACATGCACCAGCTTCCTCAGAAAGGGATGTGTCTGCTTTATTTTTGAGAACGCTTTGGTGGAGTTCTCTCCTGTTCTCCCAGAGCATCAGTTTGCAACAGGCGTCACTCAGACAGGATGGAGTGCCATGCAACAGCTCGCAAGCATATCTCAAGTAGGTAACATTACAGCTTCAGTGCTTCCATTCCTTCTTCTTGCAGAGGTACCAGAAAGAGTAGTTAACTCTTTACAGCCCTGAAGAGTGTAATGGATGGTGAAAGAGAGGATGAGGTGCTAAGTTATGACTGTGACATGCAGCTCTCTTTTACACCTGACCCAGATTATGTAGCCTCCCTGTCTAGCCAGGTGTGGCTCCTGGATGACAGCAGTCTGTCTTGAAGCTCAATCTAGGGAAGACAGGAGGCAATGATGGTTGGCAGAGAAATGCATCTGCTGATGGCACCTGCGGCACCGGCTCCAGTGCCACATCCTCCTTTTTTTTGCAACAGACAAAAGCAAGCTTTGGGGCTTCTGACATCATTACTGCAGAAGCCTGCTTTTACATCTGCTGCTTCTGAAATGCTTGTCAAAAATCAAGTTTTCTTGCTGGCTGACAAATGGTTTGCACATCACTCCTGATTGTAATACCAACTTTTGGTGTTCACCATTAGACTAAATATCTACAGTGCACGAGAGGAAAACTGATCTTTTTATCTGATTGGTTCTTATTGATATCCCTCACAGGAAATTGGAAATGGCATTTATGTTTAATTGACTTCAGTGCAATTCCAGGCACTCACTTTAAAATATGCAACTCTATCTGTTGTGGTCCGTCTGCATAGACTTTAATTCTCTTCTTCCTGCCTACCACTGCAGTAGTTAAAACACTTCCAGTTTAAACCCTGGCACTATCTGAGCTGGCAAGGTTCGTATCTTTTCTTAGGATTTGCTTAAGAAAAAAGATAAGAATTAATGAGAAAGAATTAGGGGCAGGAGAATCACCCTGCAGGAACTGCTTCCTAAATTTATGATGAGATGCAAGAGTCCTGGCAATACCATTTTTGTAGATATATATAAAATAAACTTTATAAAATATTTATCTTATTTTGATTTTGGGGGGGGGTAGATATTGTTATTACTGTTAATTATTCCACATTCAGGGATAAGATCATTCTTTAATCTCATATTATGATAAAACAATTCACGTAGCTGTGTTCTGACATTACTTTATAAACATCTTCCTCCTCCTCTGGATTGTTTTCCTCTGGTTCATCATCTTGCAAGTCACAGGATATGGCTCGGCGTATTTCAGGGCCAATATCATGAAGTGTCCTTAGTCCTGCCTAAATCAATGACAATATCATAATACATTAGGAATGCAGATTCTTTTTTGTTCTTCGATTACAGGTGTGTAAATTTATTTTAAAGGACAATTAACAAGTTTTTGTATCCTGAAATCCACAGAAGATGCATCCTACTTAGATCTCTTTCCTGTTATTAACAAACAGTTTGTATTCCAGTACAACCCTGCTGAGGTGCTCATGACTTTATTATCACAATGTAGATCCTGACTAAAAGACCACTGATGTTTATGGAGCCCTATGGAAAAAAATGCATCTTATAATAAAGTGTAAGCAATCAGCATGAACTACAATAAAATGCATTTCAATGAGATGTATATTTAATGTTAAACACGTGTTTGCAGCCTGTGTCCACCCAGGAAACACAAGCAGGTCTTTGCTATAGCAACAGCAGTTTTAGCAGAGCCCAGATGGAAAAGAAAGCAGTGAAATAATTCCAGCTCACCTGCACTGCACTGTGACATGGAGATATTTGATTTAAAGCTTTAGTTTAGGACAGAAACCCATCTATCTACAACAGCACGGACCTCAGTTGCTATAGGTTCACATTCCTTTCAAGCCAGCTACCACAAGCAACCTTTAGAAAAAGGGATAATGCTGAAACTGCCAGGACAGAGCTGCACCTTACAGAGGCAACAGACATCATACTCAGGGCCAAGAATGCTTTTGTAAAGGCCTTACTTACTTCAAAAGGGAGATGTTTTTCATGGTTTAATTCTTGCTGTCATGGTCCAAAGCAAAATCCACAATCCTGTTTTTCCCAATTCTTTTTTTTTTTTAAATCTTCTCAGGTTCAGAAGAAATCAAAGATTTGTTTGCTTAGACCTTTACTAACACTACAAATAATCATGCACAGCACTTGGCTCCATTCTTGATTACAATTTAAAGGCCTGATTTATTATTCTTCTGCATGTTTTGATGCAGACAAGGGCTGTCCCAGCCCATCAGATCTGTACTTGTATGCCTTGACATTGCACGTGACTCGCCCTGGGGTGGCATGGAGATGTGTTGAGAATTTTGCATGTTTCACAGCTCCAGAAGGAGCTGAAGGACCTTGGAGGGCACCAAACATGGCTCGGTCCCCCTCAGGCTGCCTACCCTGCAGCTTCCTGGACTACACCACAGCATCGAGTCAGGTTTCAGCTCAAAACAGGAAGAGCTGGTTTGCTGGGGAGCAAAATGGCATTTATGCAATGTGGGCAATCAGCACCTGGAATGGGGTGAATCAAAAAGCTTTTTATCTAACAGTAGATTCACTGTGGGCTCCTACTCAGGTTTCACTCATAACAGTATTTCACTTTCTGAAAAGTAGTGCTTGACTAATCATATCAGCTACGTGTATTCAGCAATTATATATTCTTCCTCAGGGATGAACTCTGAAAGTTATGCTATAATTGAACAAGGCTCTAAAAATCATTTACTAGTGAGTTAATATACAATCTACATGAATACACTGTGCTTTCTCCCACTTCTTATGCTAATGGCACAGTCAACTCCTTAGCAAGGTTGCTAATGTCATCATTTTGTAACACACTAAAGGGAAGTAAAATTAACCCTTTAAGCTTTCAGTCTCCCTTCCACCTAAACCCTTCTGTGAACACAACACTCTCAGACAGCAGTATTATCAATTTTAACCCTGGAAAAAAACACCAGCTTATACTCCTGTCTGCCAAATTGTGACAAAGTCACAAAGACCAAACCAACCTTCCTCACATCTCTCCATCAGTTTACAGGGAAGAAGAGTCCTATACACACTTCCCCATATAACATTGCCCATTTTTGTCTGTCCAGCAAGACATAATTCACAAGAGGGTAATGGGAGCACATGTTGCCCTCCATTTGTGAAGTTCTAAAAACTGCTACATTGAAATCTGAGATAAGTTCTTCTCATAGGAAAAAAAAAACGAGTAGAAGGGACTTTTCAAAAGAGGGCCTGGATAGTGATTTCTCTACATTTGCCAGGGGCCTGCTTGTTTGCTTGTTTCTTTTTCACTATGACAGCTAAAGATTTAGGGGCCAATTATTTCCCTAAGTAGAGCTTTGTAAGACCTTCAGCTGTTATTACATATAATGATTCAAGATGTCTTTGCCTAATGTACCTGTGAGTGGAAACAATCACCTATTTTTTCTCACATGGGTGTTAATATTTATGTGCATTTACCTTATACCTTGTAGTAAATTTTATTTTCATCAAAGGCACTGGAAGATGAAAGGGCCTAATAGAACTGATAAAACATGCAAGAGATGTTTAGGCACCAGTTCTACAGGGATAACATTGATCATTGAATTATTTATGCTGTTCTGCAAGAGGACATCTGTTGTTTCTACTCAGGTTTTTCTATGTGGTTGTTTCTTTGAAGCAGAGAATAAAGAGATTAATGCTACTGTGCTTGATTGCCTCTAGTCTATTTTATAGATTTCACTACAAGTTTGTAAAAGAACTTATTTGCAAAAGAACTTATTTCTTATTCAAACATTTTCTCTCCAAAATTTAATTTTTGATGCCTTCCTTGCTTATTTTTTTCCTTGTAGGCATAAGGCAGATGAGATGTATCAGTCCAGTGTTTAGTTAGCAAACCAGTGACACACAGCACACTGAACAACTTAATTACATAATAAACCCAAGCACATCTTTAAATAGGCTTTCCTGTAAATACCCAAGATGACTTCAAATTGACATGATAATTCTGTGCAGCTGTGCTTTATGAGGCATAATAGCACCTGCAATGTTTTCAAGATGGCACAAGGCACTAATACACCAGTGCTGTGTCCTAAATAGCATCTCAAGAGACAATTAATGATGCCACTGTCTCTGACACAGCGTTGAAATGACACACATGTGCTTTCAAATGCTGAAATAATAGAGCTGTAGGAGTCCCTCAGTGAGAAATAATGTCATATGACTAATAACTGTATTTCTGAATTGGTCATTTAGAGATAAGCTTAGAGATACTTAAAAAGCACCTCATGCCAAACATCAAAACACTTAAAAGTTGAGTTAAACATTAAAACATTAAACAGTTAATCACCTTAAAAATACTACTTTCAACAAATGTCAAATATATTTTACATCAATCTTCTACATCTATACGATGCATAAAACAGTAACACCATTTTAGATATATGTCTTATATTAAGAAATCTGTGTATAATGCAAGAATCCAGAGTCATGACTTAGAAAAAACACTTAAATGCTTATAAATACCAGAACTACAAAAAGATGATTTTCCCTCTAGACTCCCTAATCTAAACTCAGCCCACATCCAGCCTGAGGTACGGTGAAACTTACATGTTGATGAAGTTTAAGCTCAGTTTAAGTTGTGCAAGAACAATGCTGTTATTTAAATAATAAGAATCACTATCACCTACACTATTTCTAGTCACGTAAAATACACAATGCTCCCTCTTTTGAGGCATCTTGTAATGATACCAGGAAATGAAACAGACACTTGTAAGCTTTGCTTCACAGATTTTAGAAGAATGATGGATATTTAAGTATATTGATACATAAACTCACTGGATCTGAAATAAAGCAAAACAGGAATTCTAAATTCTTAGGTATTCAGATCTTCAGCGTGCTGAAAGCCTGTGGCTCTGAAAATGTTCATATAAACTATTACATTTGTAGATAATGAATGTGGTTTCACTATCTGCTGTTTTATAGCAAAGAAAACCAAAAAGAACAAACCCCCCAAAGCTACACTGACACTTTGACATAAAAATAAACTGAGGTTGCTATGAGCAGAATACAATGCAAGAACTAATAAAATAAAAAAATAAGCATGCAGAAAAATAGCTGAAGAGACCTACACTGTAGCAGTGAACATAAGAGACATAGTAGTCAAGTCTGCCTTCCCCAGAGTTACGCATCCTCACAGAGCCCATCTTCCACCGCTGGGGCTGAGCGCGCTGCTACAACTACACCAGCACTGGGCTCAAACCCAGAGCCCCTTCCACCTAAGGCTTTGTGTCAGCACAACAGGAGCATGGAAGCACAATTGAACTGCACTTGAGCAACAGATTAACCCCTCAGCTGATGCCTACTAGAAGGTTATTTTTTTTTTCACTGTTTACTGCAGGGTTGATGCTACTTATAAAATCTGCAGAGATTAAAAAAAGCATAATTAGTTTAATACGAAACATGTTCCCAAAATCAAGTGCAGCTCAATAAATCACTGCTTTTGTGTACTCGTGATGTGAAGGGAAATATCCTCTAACTTTTATTTGTATGTATTAACAAAGAGGGCTACACATAAATAAACATGAAATATAGATGAAACATTACATAATTTACAAGTATTTTCGCTTGGAAAAATACTGTAGAATTAATTAATCCACTCTAAGTACTAGATGAAAGTAATTAAAGTTGTTCATGCTTCACTTAACATTTATTTTACTTGCAATGTGACTACTGTTTGGCTCAATACAAATTTCCATCACTACAAAAAGACATCTCCTAAACTACTGCTATAAATATAATTTTGGTCTGATAGTTTACCCAGAAAACATATTTGTTTTCATTGGTTAAGTATCAGTCAATAGCATTAAAAAAGGCACTTTTGAGCCCTAAAGAATATTTTTTCTCATATTCTAGGAGGATATATAACACCACAGAAATGGGAGCTGATAGCTAACATGCTGGTCACCTATTATTTCAGAACCATTTGCTTTTCTTCCCTTCATAACAAGTGAAAACACCATGGTCTGCAGAGGACAGACTGTTGTAATTCCAAGGAATATTATCTCATTTCTGAAGATGTTTTCAGTGTCAATATGCAAGTTTAGACAAAATGCTGTTGGTTAAATTTGAAGTGCCCTTTTCTGAGTGGGGAGGAATTTGAAACATCCCTTCCATCTCCTGAGACCCACTTCACTTCCTAGAGTGGTTCCTCTTCTCTGATTACACATACCCAAACAGCAGCCTGTGTTGGGCTAACAGAAAATGCAACATCCTTCAGGAAAAACCGAGCTACACAGAATAAATATCATCCAGAATGCAATTACTGTGGAGTAAGAAGGGGAAATCCTGCCTGCTGCAAGCTCTGGCACTCACAAAGCAAATCTAGTTTTGCAGGGAGCTCCATTCTAGTCTCCTAACTCAGCCCAAACTTTCCTTGTTTCTTCTCCCCAAACATTTCTCAAACCCAGTATCAGAAGAAGCTGTTTTCTTTATTCTAGGTGGGTCGAGGCTCTGGCCCCAAAAGGTGAGGGGGCTGCCAGTGACATTCTCCTGACACAGTACACAAGCTTTGGTCTCATGCAATGAAATAAAATTCATGAGATTTTCACAGCTTCTTATGTTAAAACTCCTAAAGTCAGAACGACAAAAAAACAGTATTCTGTTCTTATTTGAGTGTTAAATCAGAACCTGCTGGTTTTACAGCTTCTCCACTGTTCCCTGAGAGGCAGGAAGAGCTGCTCCTCAAACCACAGTGCCTGGAAGTTACATGGTTTTCCACTCAGTATCTTGAAAATTGCTAAACAAAACTATCATAAAAACAAAAAAAAGCCCAATAAATACCACTGAGAACATGAGGAATAAAGGAAGGCAAAGAGGAGTGATTTAAGTTAAAAAAATTCCATTACATTCTCATAAAACAGGGAAAACAGCAACATCCAGTAATTCCTTGCCTCAAGAGTCATCCTGAGAACTCAAGCACGGGCTTTGTCACAAGCAGCTTATACCCTCTCCCTCAAAGTGGGTGTTTATTTCCTGAAGCCAGACGAGTGATGTGGCCAGCTACAGGAATCAGCAGGTTAATAAAACTGTAGTTCATCTCTCCATTCAACAGTTAGGAATGGATTGTAAAGCTTGATAATGTTATTTTCTTCCTTTCTTGCAGGAGAAAGGAGATAAGGAAGACCAGGCTAGATAGTGCAGCAGCTGTATGGTTTAGGCAATCCTCAGGAAGCACATTCTTAACTAATTTGTAAGTAATTCCAGCTACCCCAAGAGAAAGTAATAGACGACAGCAAAATACAGCTAAGATCACTCTGTCAGATCAGCAGGATTTTTAACAGAGAACAGTACCTGACTCAGGTTAACACATTTCTCCCCCTCTTTTAGAAAGGGATTTTCACAATATACTCCTAAATTTTGTCATTGGAATAAAAAGCGATCAGAAACATTAAACCATCTTAATAATTTGCAGGAATCTGCTCAGCATTAACTGGCATTCACAAAGTCTCAATCCAATAAAAATGGTGCAGTGCATGATGTCTGGAATTATTTGAGGACAGCCTTCCATTTGCTTGTTTCAAAGTTCATAATGCAAAGGGTGTAACTGGACAGCAATGTTCTGAATGTACTCTTTAGGTCACAGATACTCTATGGACTGCTCACTACAAGCCTGTTGAGAGACAGATGGCCAAATCTGTTGTCCTGGTTTCCGTTTGATAGCTTGTTTTAAGAGGCAGACAAAAGTAGATAACATTAATGTAGTGTGCTAATGTTACTTCCTATAAAAGAACTTGATTAATGTGAAGTTCAAAATTTGCAAATACTGAAAAATTCTGATAGGAAAATATTTCACCAGTAATTGTAAGTGGAAAAGAAAAAGAACAATGAGAATTAAGAAGAAAAATGATACTACATAAAAATCTCTTTGTAAGGTAATGCACATTAGGAGGTTTTCTGAGAACTGGCTTATTGCATTGTCAGAACTCAAGCAATTAAACAGTAAAAGCAAACCAAAGAATGGGAATTATAGCTTCATTTCTCTGATTTTACCTCAGCAACTTTAGACTGGGATGTACCAACTAGACTGCCTAAGAAATTCTGTAACTTGCTACTGTTTGAGTAATCCACAGAGAATAACTTTTTGCACTTACCTTGTTACAGACAGAACAGCATGATTACGTTTTACTTTTCTGACGATAAAGGGTCAAAAGTGTCCCAGCTAAATAAAATCCTTGCAGCACTGCACAAGCACCAATATTCCTCTACCTGCTATTTCGAGTAAGCTCACAAAATGGTTAGTTAAAAATGGAAAAACAAAATCACCTGCAGAGCAATCGTGGTATTCTTCGCAGGATATTTCCCCACCAGTCCTTGTTCTTTGCGCTTCTTGAATTTCCTAAAGTAGTCCTGTATCAGGAAGGTGGCATAGAACTTCCCCACGGTTACCTCATCATCTAAATGAACAGACCAGACAGATCTCTCCCAAGTCAGCACATTTATCAATAGCCTGGACACTCATTGATTTTGGGGGAAAAAATGTGATGGGTGCAATAGGTACTGTGCTTTCAGCTTACAACAGTGGGACCTGAAACTCGCTTAAAAGCAATGTTTTAGCAAGCAGTTTAGGCTCAGTCAGTTAAGTGAACTCATCCTTAATAAAGAAGAAAATACAATACTTTACCAAGTCCCATGTACTTCTAAGTAAGTTTGACTTCCTAACAAAACCATAAACATGTTTGTGTATGCACAGAAGCTGGAAGACTGGCTTTAGTTACTTGGAACACACAGATTAAAAGAGAAGTTACTATGACTTATGACACTGATACTTATATGAGTGACTCTATGAAAAAAATTGGTTCTGCTTACAGCATCTCTTTTTTATTTGTTCCATTGTTGAAGCAAATTTGCTTCATCAATGTATCAATGTAGCATAGTTGTAATTGCATAAGGACTTAGACATCTTTACAGCCTGCTTTGCAATGTACATTTTTTACTGCTGTCATGTCCTCACTGTAATACCTGAGCATCTTCTGGTTTGAATTTTGTGTCCCAGATGCTCATGTTGGGCTGTATCTTCTGCTATCTTATTGTTACCCAATAAGACAGATTCTCGACTCTGAGGAAATCCCATAGAGGTTAAGATTTCACATATTTGCTCCGAGGCTCTTCTTTAAGTGAAGCCGCGGTCCTTAGCCAGCCTCTACACAGCGACAATGATAATGGTAAATATGAAACTACATGGTGCTTTCCCACATCACTGTATTGTATCAGCCCTGAGATGCTGATGGAAGGGAAAAGAACTTCCATCAGCTATTTTAGTACAATTCAAAAGGCAGGCAAAATCCAAGTGCACTAAACCCTGGCATTTCCACAGAGTCACTGCTGTGAACAAAATCCAGATCTCGCAAGTTTTCGAAGCTTAGAGGCAGGGACCTTATGAGGATGTCAAAATCACCTGGTCCATAGCGTGCTAAGAATGTGCCTGTTCTGTGAGTGCCACTGGATCATTCAGCTGTGCAAGTTTGATCTCTTGATCAGTAAAGCTTGCCAGAAAACTAGGAGCAGTTTTCTATTCAAAAACATTGCTTTTGTTCGCACTCACTTCCTTTCCCCCTCCAGTTATCATCTGGTATGAAGTTTCCTTTCTTGCTGTGTTGCCTAATCTCAGGATTTTTTTCAGCATTTGCTAGTTGGCTCCTGCCATTCATAAAACAGGGCTGGTGGGTTCTACACATCAAAGTTCTCTCCACTGCGAGGGCCCAGGACCTGATGGGTGTCGAGTTCCTGTCATTCCAGCCGTCCTTGCTGGGACAGAGAGGTTCTCAACACAGCTCAGGATCTGGGTCACTTTGTACCATTGTGACTTGACTAAACATGGAAAATCTAACATGCCCAGACATATTTTAACACAACTTTGTTGTTATAAAGCATGGATTTTTTTTAGTTTAATGTCATTTATTTTCTCTAAATTTACTCTAATGAAGCTTTAGGATAGACTCGAGTTTAGTTTTTCAGTTTGGGTTGGGTTTTGGTTTTTGTTTTGTTTTTCTACATACAAATACATTCTGATAAGCAAGCTTTTCTCTAGCAAATTCTCTAATTGTTTGTCATATACTATAATGTCATACATTCACATTTGATTAAAAGTCTCCTGTCTTCATTTTATATCAGTAATAATATGTCCCAATGTATCTCACTAATGATAGTATTTCTAATAGTATTTTTACCTGTAATAAGACAGTTTTTGCTAATTTATTTAACTTCTTTTCGTTACTTGTTTTCATATCATTAAAAAGGATGGGAAAATCAAATCCATGTAGAACACTGTTTAAACTCATTTTTACCTCTGTGACAAAATTTGTTTCACAATGAAACCTTTACCATTCAAAATTACAATGTCTGAAAGGGGTTGTTTGCATGTGGGAAAGTACAACAGGCTTTGACTTCATTAAAGATGCACCAGGAGTGTATTCTCCCAGCATTTTGTTTGTCTTTAAATGTATCAAAGCAGAATTAATCATAATAACTGCTTTAAAATATCTTGGTTGGGAGACCAGTCTGTTGCAGGAAATAGTGCATCAAAGAGCCTGCTCTGCCAAACGCTGACATCTCTTCAAAGGCTCCAGTCCCCCCAGTTCCCGCCAGGAAACAGCAGGAACTCCACAGCTCACGAGAAGCTCACTGGTCTAAAGGTTCGGTCTCAACAGTAAAAAGCTTTTTAATTGACCCCATAAATCCAATTTCTACACTTGCTGTGAACATTTGCTTTGATGTTGGTCTGTGATGCCCCTTGGCAGCTCCTCCAACACTAACGGCGTTTTGTATGATCATAGAATCTTCTGGTTGGAAAGACCTTTGAGATCATCGAGTCCAATCGCACCCATCTTCTGCTAAACCATGCCCCTTAAAAACCCATCTATCCTTTTTTTTAACACCTCCAGGGATGGTGACTCAACCACCTCCCTGGGCAGCTGTTCCAGTGCCTGACTACCCTTTTGGTAAAGAAATTCTTCCAAAATGCAGTCTGAATCCTGATGAAGAGCTCTCTTACAAAGCACCTAATCTAAACCTGCCTCCTTTAGTCTAGCTGAGTGCATCGATCTCCAATCTACCCTGGGTCAAACTCCCCACATAAGCTTTTCCCCATCCTTTACGCTATTTTGTTCCAAGTATTTGAACAGAACTTTAAGGAAGTGATGTAGCAAACAGCTCCTAGAAAGGACAAGCACACAGAAGTGACAGACTCGATGTACTATTATGGGTTGCACTTCGAGCAGGTCTCAAGTCAGGCTACGACGTTGCACTACTGACTGTACCTGAGACGACAACACCTGCAAAGTCTCAGTGTGCAGAAACAAAGGGCCCTTTCTGATCACTCTGGACAAGTTTTTGTAAGCATATCAGATGGATGCATTATGTTTGCTGAACCGTGCATGCTGAGGACTGTATGTACAGAGAAGATGCATGGGTACTTCACAGGCACAGTCAGTTGTACTGCAGACACGTGCACACAAGAACTGAAGCCTGGCCAAGGGGAGCCATCCTTGACTTTGGTTTTGGAGTAACACACATATAGCCAGATACAGACAGGTATGGGGAGGCAGCTAAACATAACTGACCACAGAATAGACAAATATATATACACTATAATTACAACTAGTGGCAGCAAAAGGAATCATTTCAGTAGGAAGTTTTTGGAAGAGGGCAAAAAGTATTAGGCAGGATTAAATGGGCTTGTAGGTGGAGACTGGGGAATTTAGAGAATACAGGTGAAACTTTGGAGAGTTGTATGTATTTCTCTTACTCTCTAGTCTCCTAAGAATGTTAACTCTTTCATACATTCAGATATTTGACTGACATTCTATGTTTTTGCAAAGCAGTTCATTTTTTCTATGCTGAAAATAATATTGCTAACTTTTAATATAAGAGTTATTTAACCAGTACCAATAATTAACTAACTGTTCATTTCTAGTGTATCTATTTATAACTCAGGAAAAAATGCTACACTGGTTATTTTCATTCTGCTCTACAAATGGTGGTTCTGTTTGTGTTCTGGAGGCATGGCCACAAGTACACGAAGGATCCAGTGTTCGGTAATAGTAGCAAAATTAATATTAGAGAGAAATATTATAAACTAGACCACTCAATACTTTTAAGTGCAATTGATTTTAACATATTGAATTTGGATACTTTGTTGATTTATATGGAAGAAAATTTTCTGTCTCCTAGCAGATTGTTATTATCAGCTGTCACTGGTGATACAATTTTCTATTGATTATTAAGCATCAATAGAAACAAATTTCTACTTTATATTAAGCTATTTTACACTCCTATGGCATGAATGTAAAATAGCTACATTCCTCTTTTTTCTAGGTGGATTACAATATTTTCAGTTTTCAGGTAAGTCACAACAAGGTCAGTGGAGAAGCAAACCAAACTGAAATAAAATTTGGTAAATCTTAAGAGCTTCCCAACATGTTCTTATTGGTACTGGGTTGTAGAAGCCATACTGTTCCCTGTCAATCGAGCAGCGATACAGGTTTTCAGCCTTTTAGCTACACTGAGGAGCTACATTTGCAGAATAAATATTAGCAATGAATTTTAGTAAAGCTGAAAATAAATATACAGCTTATATTCAGCAATGAAATGAAGCTGAAGTTAACAGTGAGTTACTATGTATGATTAGTTCTAGGAATGTAATCTTCACAGATTCTTTGTCAGATCGATTTAGGCAGGCACAGCTCGCTATTCTGAAGCATGCAGCTCTATTTCAATAAAAAAGTGTAGGGGAATAAAGTTGGCAAGAGGCAACGCTAATTCCATGCCACCACCCTAAAACAGAATTGCTTCAGAATATTCGGAAAGACTCAATAGTTGAAAGGAACAGAGGCTGCAGAAAAAGCTCAAGCACATAGTTACAACAATAACAAAGCGATTCATCTATGCCATGCAAGCACTCAGGTGTAAGGCTAAAAACAACAGAGTAGAACACAGAAAGTTGTTTTAAATGTGCAGTATCAGTTCCCCTTTGGAGAGTCAAGTTCGCTAGGTTTTGCCTTCATCCCCACTGTTCTCTGGCAGCCACCACACCAAGAGCACGTGGCTCCCTCCAGCCACAAAGCTAATGCTGCCTCTCGGGTCATGCTGAAGGGCAGTGCAGCTGCATGCTCCTCCTCCCCTAGAGACTGAGAGCATCACCTTCAGAAAGGGATCAGCCTCCACCACCATCGGGCCTGGGATCTTGAGTCTGCTTCCAAACCTGAGTCTGATCAGTCTCGAAAGCTGCCGTAACATTATAAAAGTACAATAAACTACAAGAAACACCAGGTGATTACAATGGATCTGTGTCTTGGATGTCTAGATAGATATATCCTGGGTGTGGGTGACAGTGCAACAGATCCTGCACCTTTAAAACTTGAAAAAGCAAGTAAAAAACAGTGACCTAAACCTACACTACAGCATATTAATAAAAATGTATATATTGAAAAAGGCTAAATATATATATTAAAATATATATATTTAAAGAGAGAGATATAACAAATATTTGATGTCTTTTTACAGCACGTAGGAACACCTGATGTACGTGCCTTGTAGCTCTCACAAATGTATTGGTGCTATTGGAATTTGGATATCTCTTTACGTGGGCCATATTCATATCTCGGTCATACCAGCATAAAACTGAACAACTTCCATTATCTGTTGACTATGGAACAGCCCTGGTTTAAACCAGTATAACTGAGATAATTTAGCCTCTTGCTTTATCAGCTTAGCCACAAAATTATTTTTAAGCTGGCAATTACTTTTTTTCTGTTTTCTCCCAGAAGTATTCAACATATACAAGGATAAAAGCTATAATGAAGTGTACATTGTCAAGCTTATTTAGCACAAAACGTTATTCTGCTCAATGCATTGAAATCAAACTAGGTTTAGTTTATCTTGCTGAATGACTTGAAATCAAGACTAGATATAGGTCTAATAAGGTATTATTTCCAAGTAAGAAAATAAGCATAAGATTGTCCTCTCTTTCTTTTTTGACCTAAGGCAGTCGTATTATCTAGTGTGACAGGATATCACTTTATATTTATTTTGCTATTATTGCCTGTTGTCATTTAATGACATTGTAATTGCAAAAGTTAGTGATTTTATTTCTTTGGTTCTTAACAATCTAGAAAGATCAAAATGCACAGAGAACAGCATATTACAAAGTTTATCAGACTGACCGCCAGCTGGAGGCACAACTTGGTCAAGTAATTTCATGCTCGTTTTCTTCCATATTTTCTTTATAACTGCTCTAAGTTCTTCATTCGCTTGCTCTAGGTTACCTGTGGCAATGAGATAGAAAAATGAAGGATGGCAATTATGCTTCAACCACCTGCAACAAATGATGCTTTGGGTATTAATTAGCTGTGTACAAATACTGTGATAACGATGCTCTGCAACAAGCCTGAGATACAAGAAGCAGCAGACAGCAATACTACAGCAACTAAAAGAAAGGCTGTAAGACAGTGAGCTCCTGGGGCCTTCAAATCAGTCTCTGCAGTGCTGCAGAGGTCAACCCTTGGCCCTGCTCTGTTACTGTTTAATACCTTCCACTTAAATTGTGCAGAAAGTGATGACTTGCTCTTTACAGGACACTTCTTCCTTGATCCAAACCTGAGCCTTTATTTGTTTAATCATAGTAATTGCTCAGTCGTACGGGTTTGAAAGTTCAGGCAACTGACTACTGAGCAGTTATTCTTCTCTTGCAGTTGACAGTGATGGCTGACTGCAATGTCTGAGGGGCCTTAATCTGATCAGGTTGTTATTGGCAGTGGAACTCAATTTCTGCTCAGAACAGCTGAAGACATGGAACAGAAAGTAGTAAAAGATGGTAAAATAATGAAAAAAAGTATGAAAATAGATAATTCTTTGAAGCATACACTCTTCTTTAGAATGTTTCCTCCTTTGAATCAAATGACAGAAACCCATTGAACCCAGTCAGAACTGGCCTTAACCAAACTGGGGATGCTCCTTTCAAACTGTGCAAAAGATGTAGTTGCAGTAACGTGGGATCCAAGGCACCAAGTCAGAGTAGTGAGGAAGGAGCATCCTGGTTGGCCAGAAAGGGGAACTCATTCATTCCTTGCAGTAGAACTCCTGTTATGTCACTGCTACATGCTTTTATATGTACAGATAAAAGCATGTAATAATTTCTGAGATTTCTTGGGCTCTGGCTTTGCTGTCCCTTTCCTTTCCTAGTAAATCATCCTGAGCAACAGTGAACACAACCCATGATCTAAAAGCAAACCAAATCCAGCGAGACTAAGGCAGCCTGACACCTGACACACATCCAACAAAATGAATAAAGTAAATTACTAAACTTTGCCTCATTGTACCTTCTGACCAGTGCAGTAAAGGCTTTACAGCTAAGAACTTACCTTCTGTTTTTATCTTTAGAGCAGTCCTAACCAAAGCAAACAACGTAGCATTGAACATGACGGTTCCATCACTGTTTAGTGGCATATTCATGGCTACCAACCTCTGCAAATAAGAAAAGAAAAACAAATTTTGATGTGGCTTTGTTTGAAAAAAAAAAACCACCCTTCTGTAATGTTCATTTCTGAAGAGGTGATGTCTTTGGATTAGTCCATCTCTGCATTAGAGCAACATTGCTGTGACCCTGACTGTCAGAAGAACACTATTTGACCTATCAAAATCTTTTCCTAATGTCTGACTCGGATTTTCTTGTATTTTATTTTAAAATTGGAAACTTAGAAAGAAAATAGGGTAAAACCTACCTTGCAGGCCACTCGGTGAGGGCATAATTTGCCAAAACCAAGTGGTGGCTGAATGCGTCTCAGTAATGTAACCACATCAAGATGCTTTATCCTTCCCCTGGAACCAACACACATCAGTTACCAAACATACACCCATTCCCAAAGAATATACTAGGCTCTGCTTTTACTGATTTTACCAGGTAAATCTTATCAGAGAAATGATTAAACTTACTTTGCTTCAGGGTCATATTCTGACCATATCCTTTTGAACTCATCCAAATGATGGGGACCCAGAATAGACCAGTCACGTGTCAAATAATCAAAATTATCCATAATGACAGCCACAAATAAGTTTATAATCTAAAAAAGTAATTAAGAACAATCTGCCTTAATTATTTAGAAATGTTACCAAAAAATCAATAAAATAATTTTATAAGATAAGAGGTTAAGAATTCAAACAAATTGATCTCATAAACGATTTTGGGCAAGTATCATCAAATATCACAGAAAATACTTGCTAATCATTTCACTGATGAACTGGAACTCGTACCAAGTAATGACATGACTAAAGTGTGATTCTGTCTTAGAGTACTCAGTCTTTGACATAGGCTGTAACATGGTTCAGGCCAGATCCCTCTATATCAAATTAAAAAATGCATCCAATAGGTGTTTTGACACAGTGTAGATCTCAGGAAACAGCTGCATTAAATAATAGCTGGTGAAAAGACTGTTAACATAGCTTTCAAATGTGCACCAACCACTCCTGCATACATGTAGTCAGAAGAACAGCAGGTTGGAAAGGACCTTTCCAGGTCATCTAGTCCAGCCTCCCCTGCAATAAGCAGGGACACCTCAACTCAGCCAGGTAGCTCAGAGCCCCATCCAACTTGACCTTGAGATCAATCTACAGCCTCTCTGGTCAACCTGTTCCAGTGTTTCACCACCCCCACTGTAAAGACCAGTATAACAAATAGGGTTTAGGACTGTGTATGGAAAAATATAACCTTGTGAAATTATTCTGGATATGGGATTTTCAATCATTCTCTGAACCCACTACTCTTTTAGTTCAGAAGAAAATCAAAATGCCAAAGCTCATTTCCATTAATAAGCACAAGCCAGACTCACCAAAAACGCACAAAGCATGTAAAAACTGATAAAATAAATGATGGCAAAATTGCTTCCACATGTGTATTCTTCCCCTGGATTATAATCAGATTCTGGATCACAGCGTTTTCCAGGCAAACAAGCCAGCATGATTTCCTGCCAAGCTTCTCCAGTTGCACACCTTTATAAGGTCACAAAGATAAATAAAGCATTATTCAAACCAAAGAAATTAAGGGTGTATTAATTTGCTAAGTTCTGACAAAAGTGCTTGGTGCTGTAAAAGCACAAATGTGAAGACAGATCGTGAACATTTCAGAACAGGAACTAATTAAAAAGTACAGAACATGTTCCAGAAATGACAAGCGTAGACCTGACATTACAGACACATTTTTATAAGGTAGACTAATGCACCATAAAGGCTTGCATGTGAAAATTTGAATGCCAAACCATGATATACAAGTTAAATACTTATTGTAGTGCAGCTGCTGTGTACAAAAGCAGTGTTGTATAAAAAAAAAACCCTGTCATAAAAGTTGAAAGTATCTATTAGTAAAAGATGAATTGCCTTTTCCTCAGTGTGGTTGAAGAAATGCTTGCCTCTAACTTCTGCTACAGTATTTTCTGCATAGTTGGGTAATGCCTGTGTACAGACACGTGATTTCAAATATTTAAGAGACAGCTACATATTTATGACATTTTCAGCTGTGTTCATTCCTAGTTTCAAAGGCAAAAGTCTTTATGTGCATCAAGTGACTCAGATATCACTGGGTGATGGCCTTGGTCTCAGTTAAGGAAAGACAGTTTTGCCAACCAGATTAGTGACAATCCATAGGAACTAAGTGGAGTTGCAGCATCACAGGCAAGAGAGTTCTCAGGGTTGTCACCTTTAGAGACATCTCTGCTCCATGTCATTCCCTCTCCTTGCTCCAGAACACTCTGAAGCTCTCCTGGTAAATGTCTACCTTCTTCTTATGCTCTCTAGAAACAGAGATTCCATGATCCTCCAAGATCCAGCTCCTGTCACTGTCATAAAGTTTTGCCTACCGCTTATCTGATATTTCCTTTCTGCAAGTTATACCTTTTATTTCTTGTCATCTCTTCAGCAAATGTAAAGAACAGTTTATTTCTTTATGTTTGCAACAATCTTTCACTATTCCAAACTGCCATGATAGCTGTGCTTCTAAAGAATACAAACGGCACAGCCTTTTTCCCTTTCCCAGCACCTACGCGGTGACAGCAGGATTGACTACGATGGGGCTCTATGTGAAGACAATTACTCCAGAAACGAGATGTTTCACATAGCAGGGATGAGTTTAGGGCTGTATCACTTGATTAGAACCCTGCTGTGCCAAAAGACACTCAAAACACAGCCACAGAATCATGTGCTTCTTATGCTAAATTGTTTCTCCCTTGCAAACAAATTTTGAACGAATCTGTGGTACAAGAGCTAAAGACATTTTTCATAGATCAATGAAATGGGAGGCACGAGGTAGGAGCTGAAGTTACTCACCTGAAAAGAAGCAGAACAGCTTGGGGGAAAGTCTGAAAATTGTTGTTTCTGTTTATTTGATTGTTGTCCTTCATGGCCACTTTCCCAAATACCTACAATAAAACATTTTACATTAATCCAAAAGCTCTGCCTTAATATATAACACCACCATCAAAGGAATGTTTCAATAAGCACCTCAGCAATCTCTGCACTTTCATTTAAAGCTGAGAAACTTGTATAATTACCTGCATTCCAATGACAGCGTAGATGAAGAACAGCATGGCTATCAGAAGGGCAACGTAAGGCAGAGCCTAGAAACAGGACAGGTGCATTGTCTTTTAATGATTTCACACTGTAATTTCAATTTCCATTTACAAAAATAATTTCTGTATACAACACAGGCTTTCCCATGGCTTTTCTTCCTATGCAAGTGCTTAAAATGTTATTACCTGTCACTCTTAATACGCTGCTGCTTACAATGAACCCAAGCTTCATTATATTTTAAATTATTTCTGCCAGAAATCCAGGGGAAAGAATCATCTTTAGTAGCTTTTAATTTTACTTTCATTACTGATTCTGACAACACAAAGATACTTCCTTCTATACAGTTATAGAGTTCCATTAACTTCACATTCATCGGAGTTTTCAGGTGCAAGGATTCAAATATCTATTTGTTACACCTATGAAATCAGTTTAATATAAAAAAATAGATGAAATTTCCCTTTTGTAGTCATCTAATAAAATGTGTGGAAGTATGAGACCTGTGTGTGTCAAACCTATCCTATCCCTTGTAGATATACCAAATTTTTTTTCTGAAGTATAGTAGAAATCTCATGGTAACAGCTAATATTAAACACAAAATGGCCCTTGGACTCACTGAAGGAAATGGTGACATTTATTCTTGTATTATTATGCAAACATATTTAACTATGTCATTACTGATAGCACGAGTTTCAAAAGAAATGGGGTTTGCACTCTTCAGGGTATTGCTTCATCAAATCAGGTGTATCTGTGGTTGTAATTCTAAAGCAAATTGAAATAAATTCTGCTAACCTGAAATGACTTAATAAATGTCCACAGTAAAGTTCTGATTCCTTCTCCTCTGCTAAGCAGCTTCACCAACCTCATCACCCGGAACAGACGGAAAAAAGTGATGGAGATCCTAGCGCTGTCTTCAGAGTTCTGAAGAGCATCATGAAGAAGTCAAACCAAATACAAACTCAAACATGCAACACTTCCAGAAAAAAACAACATCAAATGCAAAGGTGGAGGAGGTAAGATTTGAAAATGTGTCTTGAGGGCCTTTTCACCTTGATAAACATGATATGAAAGGAAAAAATACATGCTAAAAACACAAGACCTGTAGAAATGCTTCACACATCACATGCATTTCCAAGTTTTCTGGTTTGTTAATAAGGATTATATTGGGTTTGTTTGTAGTAGACTTTGATAATACACTGACAATGAACGCAAACCACTGCATAACACCTTTGTAGTAAGACAGTTATGAAAAATACAGAAAAAAACTGGTGGAAAATAGACATGGTAAAAAGAATAAACTCAAGTAGAGGTAAAACCACTGGGGTCATTTTACTAATCTTACCCCAGACTCATCAGTTGTGACTGTTTCAGTTGGCTTTGGCTTTAAGAAATTAAGAACATCAAATATTAAAATCAAATCAAAGATCAAAAAAAAATCAGCTTAACCATAAACAGAAGGAAGGACATTTTTCATTTCTAAATGTAAATTAACATCTTTCAACTCAATATACTTGCTGAACAAAACAATATCCTCATTAAAACCTGCCCTTTAGCATTTTGTGTCGGGTGACTCATACTAAAATCCGCTAATAAAAAACATGCTTAAAAGACACAATGGAATGTAAATACAAAATAAAATATCTGCTCCTAAGTAAGCCAAACAAAATTAGCCATCAGCTTCTACAGGTTGTAGGAAAGTGTAGCAGTAAGCCTAATTAAAACTCCAGAACAAAGCCTTGGGGTCAAACCAGCCTTTCAAGGTCCCTTTTCTGCTGTGCTCTTTTTGAAGATTAATTACCCCATCACTGGAATCTGAAACCATCAAGTAATTGTGTTTTATATCACATCAGCAGCTCCCTTAAAGCAAAGTCATTCACTTGAGTTAACTCAGTGATGAACGCTGGGTTTTGCAGTGCTTAACAAGGACAGATTTTCACTCTGCCGAAGTGATGAACAAACATTTTTAGTCCAATGACAAGAAATCTAAACCTCCCACAGAGATGCAAACAAAAAGGCAACACTTGTCCTCTCTCACCATCTACAAAGTACTCAGATAACTGAGCTGATATAACAGGATAAGCCAAGGAGATGGGGCTTCAGGATTTGATTGACCCTTTGGGAACAGACCTGTACAACCCTTAGGAGGTACAGGGAGGAAAGAGGCACACGCCAGCTTCTTGTTCACAGAGCAAAACCACGTCCTGTGAAGAAGAAATTCACTTCTCTTTAATGTCTCTCTCAGTCCATCTTTGCAGAAACTCTCTCAATATTCTAAAGAGTCAGGTACTTAGCAAAGCTTAAAGGACCAACTATCTGTGCTTGCTTGTGCACTGACAGATTCACAGCAGCTTCCTCCAAAATTGAATGGAAGCATTTAAAAACATTTATAGCACTAGAACAAATGGGATTCTGGATGTTAGGTCCAAGTGATAGATGTTACTCTCTTGCCTACAATATCCTCCTTTTAAAGGGGCACCTTCCCACACCTACTGTCACATATAACCACGATGCCTCCTCAGCGCTGCTTCCAGCACGCTGTGGATGCACCACAGGCTCTCAATGCTGCTCTTCACCAAGTAAAATCTCATATATTGCTGTTACCTAAGACAAAACTGGGGAGAAGGAAGGGAAAAGAGGTGCTGATTCTGCAGAAAATATTGGCAGTATAGTACACAAACATACTATGGTCAAAAAACAAAAATAGTGCTTTGTTAAATCAGAGCATCAGCAGTATTTATTAAAATACTAATTGATTTGTCTATTACTTTTTTTGTGAAACACAAAATTATCACAAGGGGAAAATGAGATAAAAACAACTATGTGTTCAACTATGAGCAATCTACCTGTGTATACATTACTGTCCTGTTGGGATATCAGTATTTTCTGAAACAAAGAGTTTTAAAACTATTTAAGGGATTATTGCTAAATTGATGCATTAATATTAACCAACACTCAGATCTCATTAGAATGAGTATTTGTGAGATCAGCTCTAACATTTACACTTTCTAAGCACTTACAGAATACACAAAAAATATGCAGCAAATGGAAGACAGCTGCTGCATTAGAAATTTTCTGCATATTCCAACAATTTGATATAAAACCATCAAAATATAGATTAAGGAGAAATTAACAACCACAAACATCATAAATGCCAAAGTATCACAAAACATGGAAAAAAGCTTGCAAAGCTGTCTATCTACATCAATCACAAACCTGTGCCCTTGTACACAGACCCACACTGTGACTGGCTTTTTGGTACAGAGAAAAAATCCTTTTTATCTGCAACTTTTAAAGAAAAAGTATTTCATTATACTTTCTGCAGGTCTGAAATTTTTGTAATAATCTCTGATGACTGACTCACGCTGAGCTTGATACTGTCTTAGTGAGCAAATTACTCAGCATTCAATATTTTGTATAATCAAAATTAAGTGAAGTATTTGACAGATACAGAACAGATTAAATTACAGTATCAACACAAACTGACACTAAAAAAATGAAAAATACTGGAGTTTAGTTTTTATAGGAGAAGGATTGGGCCCCAAATAAACTAGGAACCGTATCAGGACAGCAATAAGAAATGAGATAGCTAAGAAGAGAAAAAGGATGCTTTATGTGTACAGATTTTTATTTAACTACTTTTCAAAAGAAGAAATAATGAGGAGTGCATATTACCATTTGAATATCAAAACACCCTCACAAAAACAAAAGTTGTTAAAAAAACCCCTTTACTATGTATAACTATCTTAACAATTACTTAATCCTCACTTATAAAAATTCAGCCAGAGATCAGATTACCAAAACTACGTGAAATTCTGCTGCAGAAATCACAGAATAGTTTGGGCTGGAAGGGACCTCAAAGCTCACCCATTTTCAGCTCCCTGCCATGGATCAGGTTGCTCACAGCCTCACCCAAACTGGCCGTGAACACCTCCAGGGATGGGGCAGCCACAACTAACGAGTGCAAAATGCCTCAACTTTTCTTTTTATTTGAAGGGCACAGAATATATTTGTGTATCCACATTTGCGTGTGCATGGGACTGCACAAAGCACATCCCTCTCATAAATCACACTTTCTCAGCTGCTTTGGACTAAGCAGTCCCAATTGCCTGTTTCTGGTGGCTGATCTGCTGCTGGTAGGAAGCGTTAGGATGTCATATGCAAGAGATTATAAATTATGGACACTGGAAAGAGCAGAGCAAGAATGAAAAAGGGAAACACCCTGGTTCACAAAAAGTAAATTGTACAAAAATACCAAAGTGGAGACAGATGCCAGAAACAAGCAATGAAACCTGATACCAGAAGATTTTTTTTCTATTGAAGCTGAAAATATTCAACTTCTGCCCATCATTGTCCAAGTGTTCTGGGTACTGACTTCTTAAAGTGAGTGTATCTCATTTTTTACCCTCTCTGGCATTTCCTTCTGATGATACATAAGCTTAGTTTATATTATTAATACTAATTATAATGAAGCTAATATAGTTATATACTACAAAGAAAATGTGAGTCTTACTTATTTATAAAGGAAATGCTTTGTAAGAGACAAAGTTAATTAATGTGTCCATCCAGCACGAAGTAACACTAAGATCTGGGAAACTAAGATTAAGTTAATGCAATCTTCAGTAACAACAACAGACAGACTGACAGTAACAGAACATCTGCTTCCTTCAGATAAGGAAAAAACACACACAAGCCAAACACATCATCTTATTCACAGCTTCAGTGATATTACTCAACATGTACACACGGAAGGAGGTGGCACATTATGGATATGAAGGTAAAGCATTAGAATAGACTTGAGACTTGGGGGGGTAAGGTTAAGCACAGAGCATCTCTTGGCATGAGAAATACTCCCTGTGGTCAGGCAATCTATCTACAGCCTTCCTTTTCCCATCATATTCCATCAATCGTTCATCCCACTCATGTCCCAAACGCTTCAGGACAGCCTGGGTATTATCAGGAATTTTTTTTGATTCTCAAAATGATAAATGGATCCTGGGATCCCTGCTGGAAGCCTGGTAGTGAGCACAGCTCCAATAACCAGACAGCTTCTGCTTTGACTGCTTGGCTAACAGATGCCCTGCAAGAAGGTAAATGAGGACAGAGACTGGTTTAATTCTTCTTTGCTGTCAGCCATACTCCAGGTACACAGAGAGCTGAGCAAAGCACTGCATAACCATGTAGTTTTAAGCTAATTCTTAAAAATACAAAGAGGCAGCAACATGTGATTTTTCTTTTACTTAACCAAAGTTCAACACAGCAGCTTTCTTCCCCAAACAATCCCAACCCTCAAAAAAAACAATTAGTCAACGATCAACCTAAATTTCTGACTCACTGATTAAAATGTTCATTATCTGCTACCAGTTTTGGCCAAGTATTTATTGCTGCTTATGAAAAATGTATCCTTAATGGTAACTCATTATTGTCCTCTTCATATTGCAACAAAAGTTCAAAATAAACATCCTAACTGGAAAAAAGCTTCAATGTCAAAGCTTGAAGAGTGTGCAACAGATGGCATCATGCATTGGAAGCAAACTGCAGCTCTGTGTTTAATTAAAATTAAAGATGGTGCAAACCAGTGGATATTAGTATACAGTGTTGGTCAAATGCTGCTTTTTCAAAGGGTACGAGAGTACTCCAAAACGAATGAACACACAATGATGATGTAATCATGATTATAAATATAGAAGAAAACATCTGAATGACAAATACATAACAATAACATACATAGGAAAGCATTCAGGTTGCCAAAATATCTTCAGAAATGTGTAGTGTGTGTGGTTTTTCAGAGAATTATTACTGGAATACAAATGTGCAGGCAAGTAATTTTCTTCACAGTTCTACCAGTGCTTTCTATATTTCCTGTTCAACATGAACCAAATGCCCATATACATAATTCAGTAAAAATTTTGAATCAACGTGAAGAACCCCAGAGTAGATTTAAAAAGTATCTTTTCCCCTGTAAAAGATGTATTTAAAACTTTAAGTTCATAACGTGTTAATGGTATGGGATATTAGGATAAGTAATAAATACTTAATAAATACTTAACAGCTTTGTGAAAGCAACTCGGAAATTTACTTCTATTTCCAAATTAAATATTGCAACACAGTATAGATTTCATATTGCAGTAAGACTTCATATTAATGAAAGCAAAGCCATAGGAGAATATATTTTTCTGACCTATCCTTAGGTCTAAAGAGACAAATTTGCAAAACTCTACAAAATGTATTAACAGTATTCAAAAATGGGTTTTTGCTGGTAACTGGTATAAGTTCTAACATACGACACTGGATGCATAGATTGGGATTTAAACTGAATTGCAGTGCTTTTATTCAGAATTGGAATCCAGCATCTCTTTCAGGAGGTAGATGCGAGGTTTTTAATCCAATCCTCAGCTCAAGGAAGATCTATACCAGCAGGGACCAGGTGAGTGGGCAAATATATAGAAATAAGCACCAGCCCCCCCAGTACCCTCTCCACTAACAGCCCAGCAAACGAAAAGAGCATCTCACTGTTGGTAAGTCAACATTGAGCACTCAAATGGTAATAATGGTGCTCATTCTTGCCAAATGGCAGAGTATCCAGTTCTGGGTTTGTGAGCCTTTCTTGAAGTACATCATCACTGCTGCCCACTGTTTGCTCTTACGGTACTGTAAGCTCTGAATAAGCCTCGTGAGTTTACAGTGGTGATTCAAGACAAAGAGGTTTGCCTGAGGAGATCGGGAGGAAGATCTCAATCCTTCTCCTTTAAGCCCTATTTCACCAAAGAACATGAATTTTACTTAACTTCAAGCATAAAACTAATCCCATAGGGACTGCATTAAATATTGCACAAAGGAAGAGTCAAGTGAACCCTCCATTATGTTCTTGACATTTTGGCAGCGCATGAACAGTAAAAGAAACTTAAACGTAAAATGTGGATTAAAACCTTTGCAACTACCACTGTAACAATGTGATCATGCCTCTAATCATCCTGTTGGTCATCCAAATGGTTTCTGAGCTGACAAGGAAGATAATTTCTACGCAGTCAGGCCAAATTGAAATTTGTCTCTTATTTCCATTTAAGAACTTAATTATTTATTCAGAATCTATTTCAAATTTATTTATCTCTCATTGTCTTAACTTATATGAGTCCATCTCCTAGAATGGACTGACCACATCTGGTGTCTCACAATCATTACTTTGTTTTTTTTAATGGAAACCATTAAAACCATTTTTACGACCACACAAGACCTTGCGTGTCATGTGAAACTTTTTGAAAACCAAAGGTTAAAAAACTCAAAAGAAATTTTATAGGGTTTAGTAGTGGTTTTATTTTTTTTATGTATATTTACTTATATATACTTGCCTCTAAAAATTTCTAAAAATGAAATGAACATGAAATCCAATTAGGTTCATAAAAGAAGAACTCGTTAAAGGAAGTGATATTAAATGACAGATTAAATTAAAAAAACACAATCATAGAAAATAGTGTATTGCCAAAATATATGCTGCTCTGAGGTGGTTCATTTCTGGAGCTGGTCACTGATCCAGTCCTTGAGGTTGCTGAGCAGTCCTGTATATTGCTGAATGTATGAAAACTTGATTTCTACAGGCACCAGAAATACTCAAAACACAGTAATGTCCTGCATTATATGTGACTGGAAGGTTACTGGATCAGAAGAACCAGCCTCAGGGCAGCATACACACTATTACAAAAAGTTTAAGAAAAGGAACAACAAACTAAAGAGACAACATTTAATTTCCAGAATTTAATACTGAAATCAAGGTCATGGGTAACTAAAAAATCCAACCCACTCTCTTGAAACAAATGGGTCAGATAGAAACACGTTATATACTGAAAGATCTTGCTGGCCTTTGGAATTAGCCTGAATGTACACAGCCTGACTATCAGAATGATGCTCAGCTGTTTCCACAGCATGAGGCAACTACATATACAAACTTCTAAGGATCTTTAGTTCATCTTGAGTACATTACTGCTGGTATTCACATTCTTTCAAGTCTTCTTTTACACTGATCAATTAAGATGGAAGTACTTGTGCAGGTACAACTGCAACAAGATCTGATTTGAGATTAGTGTTAGAAACCTACAGTGTTTTAGATCACCCCTCAAAGAAGATCAAGCTTCCTCATTTAAGACATTTCTACAGTGGGAACTCTAATAGGTGCCATTCCAATCGTGCTTGAAATCCCATTGAGAACAGTCTTGTTAGCGTCTAAGCAGAGCTGTAGATTTCCCAGTCAGATAAGAAGTACAGGTGGAAAGGCACAATTCAGAAGGACAAAAAAATATTGAGAAAAAAATTCTAAAATACTGAATTTGGATAACAGAAATTTACAGAAAATTAATTAGGAATAGTTAAGTAGCAATAATTAAATATAATCAGAACGATAAAAGCAATAAAAATCTAAGAAATTGCCCTGGCCACTCTACAGTATTCACTATTTCATGTTGAAAATGGGAAATCAAGCCCAGAAATATACTGAAAATATAATACAATAATGACTTGCACAGACAAAGCACAAAAAAGTGGAAAAGACAAGAAACAGACAACATCTAGTACACAAAGAGTCTGCTGTGCAGTACCAGAAGACATCAAAGACAAGCCTTGTTTCTCTAGTGAGTATAGCATAAAAACAAGGGATGGCAGTGCTAGGTATTGACTCTGTGTGTATTTTTCCTGAAGAAAAGTATCTTCAGAATATTTTCAAGGGAACTGTGTGCATTGCTGAAATGACAGTGGTCATCACAGCTGAAAGCTCAGCAGTGACCAGTTACAAGCAGCGCTGTCCAATTAACACTGTCCTTACAGCGTTGAGTACAAGGTTACATAAAGGGACATCTTCTACGGTCACGGAAGTACATTTCAGCTATTTTTCAATCTCTTCACAATCAAGAACTTTCTGCAGTCATTAGGGAAAGGTATTCTAAATGATTGGTCTTGTTAAGCTCCTCAGATGTTATGGTCACCTGTACCGGTACTACTGTGAATAGGAATAGTGGGTAAATTGTAAATACTTGAGCTGAAAGTCTAAATCCAAACTTTTCTGCAGGATGAGAAAACCAAAAGGAAAAAAACCCAAAACATTTCATTTTCCACAGCATGGAAAGCCTTACTTTCTCTTTGCACCCTTCCTTCTACTACCCCTTGGATATGAATGCTTATAACACCACTCTATAAACCAAAGCTCCCACAGGAAAAAAAAAATCATTACTTGTTAAACCGAGTCACTGAAACAACTCACAGAATCCTGAATTATCTTGGTCAACCTACCTACAAAAATCACTGGGCTTCAAGCAAAATAGTAACAGAGGCTTAATTCCTTTTTTATACATAGAATGTTTTGAATACTTTCTGTACACATATAGAAAAATACAATTCTCCCTGTCTCACTATGCTGTGTGCATGTGCAACCATACAGATTTATAATAACACCTTATGCAAACATCTATATAAAAGTTTTGGTCTTTGATTCTAAGATAAAAGATACTTTTCTAAAAAAAGGATTTGAGGGATAAATTTTACATTTTCTGTATTTCTTGATGACAGCAATTACTTTTTTAGTGCATGAACAGTTGCTACTTACATTAACTTCTGTTATAGCAATATCAACGACGCTACCAACAACAATTAAGGCATCAAAAGTGTTCCATGCATCAGTGAAATAGTGCTGTTAGGACAAGCATTCAGCAGAAAGAGAGCAAGAGAGAAACACAAACAGAAAAAGAGAAGAAAAGGACAGTGTTATAACACAGAAACACTCTAGGCTTCTCTGATGTACCACTATACAATCTAATCTTTCCCTTCCATAGCTAAAAAAAATTGGTAGAAAAAAAGGCTATTCATTTCCCATATCAACATAATTGACCTATGACTGGTCTGTACTCAAACTTTAGAAACATCAGATCAAAATCTGTGACTTGTCCAGATGATGGAAATAGTGGGGAGACAGAGAAAGAGAAGTAGGGACTGGGGAAAGTAAGCTGGGGTATACTCACATCAGCTTCACTGAGAACGACGTCTACTATGCTGCCAATAACGATGAGGGAGTCAAACGTATTCCAGGCATCACTAAAATAGCCCTGAACAGAGCAGGCAGGGTGCAAACGTTTGTGATTACACATGAAATGTCAAATATTTGCATACTTCTGTTTAGTTTTGCATAAACAGAAATTAGTTCAACAAAACCTGTGGTCTAATGAAAAAACAAAACAAAACAAAACAATATTGCCTACTGAAGGAAAAGCAACATAGATGTGCATGTGTGTGTATATATATATACTTCATATATATACATGTACAGACACCCACAAAGACACACACACACGCACACGACACACATGCATTACACACCATTGTATAAGCACAATGTTGGCAAGCAAGCCATCACCCAAAACTGCTTTTGGACTTCTACTAAGGCTGAAAAATTCTAACATATATACCCTAAGAAGCATGACAAAATCCCTTTACTAATATTTCTCCAAGGCCAAGCCAATTAAAACCTCCTTAACATTAATAATTTTGTGATAATCCTATTTAAGCGACTGGTAAAAATAGTCAGAGGGTCAAAGCTCCTCATGCATAATTATTAACGTGGAACTGTGCATAAATGTTACAGAACTGGTTTAATCTCCTACCCATAAACTAGGTTTAATATAGGAATTCACACTACATTTGCAGTCAGGGCCTGATTATGTAACCAGTGAAGTCAGTGCTAGGAACCACTGCAACTTGAACAACTTCCTAATGCTTTTAATGCAGTAGGTTCAACGTCTGGAAATTCACAAAAACTTCAGTTATTTCAGAAAGTCAGAATTGCAAAAGTCACTGAACTTGCCCTTTTCCTCACTCAGATATATTAACATGCCAGCCAACCATGACTAAGGAATGTGCATTACGTTACACAGGCTGAACTGTACATTTTGTACATGTAAATTCTGCTTTCCTGGTAATTAATTTAAAAATACTACTTTGTCAGCCATTATGAAGCTGTAAAAAATAAATTTAGTGAACAGTTTAAAATGACAAGTGTGTTGATCTAACCTGATATCTAGTTACACTCATTATTACACTGTTTAAGATAAAATAGTGTTCTAGCTGAGTAGTTTAAGTCGTCACATATCTTGCTAAATACAGAAAAGCAAAATCAGCTACAAAATCTTTTAGAACTGGACAATATCTTTCTGATGATTTTAAACTGTTAGAATTTCCAGTAACTTCACAGTTTAAAGGTTACATTTGAGTGCACGACTATTTGAAAAAGATGCTAATTTCATAGGGAAACTTGCTCTTGGAGACTTTGAGAGCGCTGCCACAGGAGGTGACAGCTCTACAGTGGATTCCAGGAGAGTTAAAGCACTGAGCAGTCAGAGAAGCCTCATCACGTTTCTAATGCTTCTCTCTTCTAGCTCTTTCAAACCTAAATTACTATAATTATTCCTTAATTTAAGGCAGGGGCTGTAAGAGGAAAATAGATCAGAGTACGATTACCAGTACAGCCCTTCATGCCAGATGCTTTGGTTCTTTGGGATTAATGACCAGTTCCAGTCTTGGGGCAAAAGTCAGAGTTCATGGATTTGGCCTCCTGAATAAACGCATCCATTTCTGAGAGCTCCTGCACAATTTCTTACTCATCCTGCTTCACAAAAACAAGACACTCCCAAAGTTTCTACTAAACACCATGCTGAGCCACTCCAACAATACTGAAATTTATAATCCTAAAGAGATTATCAGCTGCCAACTGAGAACAGGGAGCTACTCTCATCCTTCCTATTCTTTATTCCGCTTATTTAAAAGTATCTTTCTTGAAAATAGCGATACTTATATGTGTACATAAAATAAGGGACTCTTGGCAGACAGCAAACAGATAATCAGCACAGTCCTGAGGTGTGCTATCGATCTTCCTCTACAACAGGAACCAAAAAGGCCCTCCAAATAAAGGTTAAAAGTTATAGAAAAAGTGACTTTGCTAGACATGCTACAACATAAGGCACTGCAATAACAAATTCACATTTTGAATCAATAGTGCTAAAATACTTTACACATTTATTTTATGCAACCTTTTCCATCAGTATAGACAAATATTGTTCAAAGTAATATGTAAAGCAAAAGCATACAAATAAACAAAAATAAAACTAAGAGAAAATAAAGATGGTTTTGGAAAAGGGAGGAATGGACAAGTCACAGCAAATAAACATCATGCAAATAAGTTGTTTTCACCACTGCAATGACCCAAGATCAATTCACTTACTAGCCATCTTTCCTTTTTTCTTACAAAAATCTGATGTAAAACGACATGGAAAATCATTACAAGTTGAAGTGACAGCTAGCTGCCAGGAAGCTGCACATACGGTATGTGTTGATGTATTATTTTAGATTCCATAGCTGTATTTTGTTTCATACTGTACTAAACCATGCTAAGTAACAGATTTTAGCAAATGTGAAGAACAATGTGAAGAAGAAAGGCCTGTTCTCTTGAGTTAACATCATGAAAATTTTGTTCAGTAAGAAATGCTGAAGGATAAAATCACAGACCCCGGGGAATATGTCAGCAAAGAATGAACACCAAATATGTTTCTGTAGATCTACCACATAAATATTTTAGTTCTTTTAGTATTCTGTTGAAAAGTTTAGGGCCTCATTCTGCAAAATACTGTGTGATCCAATCTCCCAGTCAAGAACTGTGCTACACACTCAGCATTACCTTTAATATCTATCACTTACACAAATTTTATATACGTCAGAGTTGGAAGGCAGTCTGCAGTACCTTGGTGTTAAATATCACAATATCATCGTAAGGTTATCAATAATTTATAGTAGCCTGGATTTGCAGGACATCAAAACCAAAATATCACTGTTTTCAAAGGATTTTTGTCAACATATTAAGGGGACACTGTCAAGCAGGTGAGATAAAAACTACCACGTTTTTATCTATACAATAGATAAAATAAAAAATCCGCTGTAGAAAAAACTACCATGGTTTTATTTGATTCTTATTTTCACAGAGAAAATAATGGAGTTTTTATTTGATGCTTTGAGCATCTTTGAAATAACATTTTAAATGCAAAAAATTATTAAATAAAACTGTCCATTCCGACAGAATAGACTCAGAAACTACCAAGCGTGGAGGAAACTAACCAGTCTTTCCTCATAGACCCTAAAGCAAAACATCAAGCTGGGTTTCAGATTGTTCCTTCTATTATTAAATTTTAATATGATTTAAAGCAATTCATTGTTGATATAAGCATGTGTCTAGTTTAAAAATTAGATTAACTAAATTCCTAAAAATGGCTGATTTACAATTATTAATGAATTATGTCTTACATCTTGCCAATAGGTGTTTTGTTAATGAGTATCTGACAATTTGAAAAGTTACAACTTCAAAGAATAACAGGAGCAACCTTGAAGATATTTAACTCCCTTTCTGTCCTGCCAATTAATCTCCAACAAAATTTTTCATTAAATTCACAGCCTTTTAACCTTGTCCTGCTAATTAACAAGTTTAAGGTGTTCTGCATCTATGGGGGAACGAAATGCAGGTAACGAGGACCTTTCACTGACAGTGTCTGCCCTGAAAAGTCTCAGGGTTCAGATCCAGTGATCCCTCATGGCAAAAACACCCAATCAGATAGAAAGCGTGTTGCAACAAGTTAAAACTCAAACTGCACAAGTCTTAGAGACCAGCATTAAGACATTGCATTTGATAATGATTAGGAAGTCCATAATACAAACGAAGCGCTGTGATTTATACACTCATGGTCAGACTACTAGATCTTGCATTAGCTGCTATTTCTGACTACAGGCACAACTGCATGGAGTCCATACATGGATTCACAATCTTCTTTCAAAGAGCAGATGATAAAATGCAGCAAAGTCTTCTGAAACTTCAGTGTGAAACACGGATAAAGAACAAGAAATACAACTCAGGAAACACAATCAGCGTACTCATGACACTATGGTCCACATATCTGAGCTACGTGCTCTGGGGCCTCATATTGTGTTAGTTTTAATGTGAAATCCTTAGGTGACACAAAAATACAAATAAATTCATTAGAAATGTACAATGGACTTGACAGTGCAGAGCGAGACTACGGGAGCGGGTAAGCATTCACCCAGAACTCCACAATTCACATCTCAACACCAGACCTCGAGTAATTTGGTTACTTCTGCAGGCAAACACAAGCCCAGCTTTCAATCAAGTAGCTCAGGCTCCTCAGCCGAGCTCGTGACTAAATGCAAGCTGAACAAACAGCTTTGAAAGGCTGGGAAGTAGTTGTGCTTGTGACTGATGCTCCAAGTACCAGAGCTGGCTTGTTTAAAGCAACAATAAGATTGCCCACAGAGCCTCCCCCTTCGCTACTTTACACCAAAAAAGGGCACAGTTCACAGCCACTTACAGATGCAGACACCCTCCTTACTTTAAGAGAAGGGCAAGGAAAAATGAGAAACACCACCTGAGATGGTGAGATCAGTAAACTTCAAATGGCGTTTTTCAAATTGTCTATGTAATGAGTGACCACACTTTACTTACATAGATATAACCCACAATAAATATTGATTTCATTGTATTGAAAACAAAATGTACTTCAGTTTTTCATTAACTTTTGTGCTGTCATAAATGGAGAACTGAGCAAAAAGATGGCATTAACACTCACAGTCTGATCTTTATATTTTTTCAATCAGTAATTAGTTGTTGGTTTCTCTTGAAAATATACTTTTGAAAATGTGTCTACATTATTCATTTTGACAATGTCCCTTTAAGGCAAGGAATCAACTGCTCAGTGTGGGGCCCTCTACCAAGTAGGGTGTATATAACTGGAAACACAAAAATCCAAAAACACTATTTAATATGCAAATTATTTATGTGTGTGTTTTTAGTACTTAGGTAAATTTTGTGAAGAAACTAAATAAATTTTACAATTTAGAATAGGAAATATAACATAAGGTACAGGTCTTTACTTAGTGTAAAGCACCATGAATAGGAGCATTAATGCTTGTAACAAGGAATTATTTATCTACTTTATGAAGGGACATTTCCACTACATCGGAATATTCCAGGTCTCACCAACCACCTTGTAATATTTTTTTATGACATCTGCCTTTCATTTTCTGGAGTTCCATACATACCTATTATCAGAGTAACATTTCTATTATGATTTCACTGACATAAATCTGGGAATTGTGTGTTCTCTTTGTTCTCTGTATTTCACATAGCTATGTGTGAAACTTACATTATACTTAATTCCTGTGAAGATGACCTAATTAAATCATATCATAAACTTACCTTGGGTTTGAATGCAATCAGTTTCAAAACCATTTCAACGGTGAACACGCCTGTGAAAACCATATTCATAATGTCCATTGCATCATTAAAGAGCTTAGACTGTCCATAGTGCTGTGGATAAAAAATACAACACCTTTAGAAACTAAGGCCTTAAAATATTAAGTAAAAGTAAGGCAGCCTAAGATAAGGTTGGCAAAAATGCAGCACAGAGAAGTATTTTCTAGTAGGATTTATGAGGCACACCTGTACACATAAGACTTGTTGAATATCTCTGGTCAAGAATGGAGTTGTTCGTATCTATTCCATTTAGGCACAAAGTGAAACAAAACTGCCACTCTAGGGTGCTAAGGGATTCTCCAGAGAGATGGTTTTGTGAAGAAAACTATTCTCTCAAAAAAGGGGTATTAGACAACAGCATTTTCCCAAGTTTTATATGCTAGATTTTAACACTACATAACCTTGTGCCACATCTGCTTAGAAAGGCTGCAGTATGACAGTCACAGAACAACACACATTGTGTAGGAGTGATGTTAAAAGGATCCAGTGCATGCAACTTTACTGAAAAAAAAGTAGAATGGTTTTGTAAACTGAATTTGAATCTTACTTTTTCAAAATTGAATGTATTAGGGAATAGAAAAAGATAACTTGGTGAAGCAAATAAAAAAAGAAGCTGGCAAAGCACTTGCATACATAAAGTAGAAAGATTAGAATAATAAAAATATATATACACACAAAAAATGCCACACATGCAAAAATACACAGGTATGTAGAGATATACAACTAATATATGAACACATGTTGCTTGAGGTCTGCATTACCACACAAACTAGAGTTGCTCTGTATATTGTTTTTAAACTTCTGAAAAAGATAAGGACACAGAGCATAGAAATACCACAGAATGGTTTGGATTGGAAGGGACATTTAAAGATCATCCTATCCAATCCAACCTATTATGGAGCATTACATACACAAAACAAACACAGTACAAGTACAGAAGCTACACAGAAGTTAAGTAATGCTTAAAGGCTCTGTGTGAAAGACTATAGCAGATAAAAGAAACCAAGGGGTTAAGAGAAACATTTGCTAACAAATTTAGACTTCTATGCTCTCTTCGGATTCTCTTGCACATGGATTATCTTAAGACACACATGTAAAGTAAATTATATTATACTGCAGGTACAAAATAAAGCCAAAAGAGCTTGAGAAGATTAGGAAGTTCTTTTATCAATATCAAACTGTTTTAAACAATTTTACTTTAAAGAACTCATGAACAGACTAGAACACATCACAGAAGAGTACACTGATCAGAGATTGGTGTTTTATAAATCTCACTTCATAAAAAAATACAGGTTGCCACCAATTAAAGCCATTACAACACGTATTCCTTCTCTGAAATTTATGACAAGAGCTTCAAAAGACCTTCTGGTTTTCTTACCTGCATAGCCAAGCAAAGTGTGTTCAGCATGATGAGGACAAACATGATGTATTCAAACCCAGTAGAATTCACCACATACCAGAACTTGTACTGGTAAGGATTTTTGGGAATATATCTACGCAGAGGACGTGCTTTCAAGGCATATTCTACACACTGACGCTGCAAAAGCAAATAAATCAAAACCTGTCAGACCATATTGAACAGTTAATCAACTGATAATATATAACTAATAAGTGCAATCTATCTACTTTATACTGGAGGTTTTATTGTGAAGTGTTAATAATGTAATCAAGGGGCTTATCAATCCTCACTTAGCTATTTAAAACTGTACCTAATCATACACACTACTCAGCCACATGGAAAGAATCAAATAATGCTCATGGAAATTCTGAAGTGTTTCAGCTTTCTACAGTGCAGTAGTACACACCTCAGGCTCTATGTATGTTATGAATACTATAACTGTTAATAGCATGACTATTAATTAATCCATGCATCATGCTTTGTCATTACTAAGTTTTCAGCAACCAACACGACCGCACGGCATAAAACCCAACAGTCAGCAGAATAAATACTGAGGAAGAGCTACTCCTAAAAGTTCTGCTAAATTGCCCAGCAAAATCATGCCACGTATGTAGGAACATCATGGATTCACCTCCTACTCTATTAGTGCCTGAAATTTTCATGCAGGCTGAGAATTCCACTTGGTCTTTTGAAGAATGTTTATGAAAGCTGACTGACAGGGCACAAACACACAGAACAAACGCTGGCTGAAGTTTCCTGCTTAACTTTGTTCAACACGAAGCATGTTAAGAGGCAGACAAGAGTACCTGAAAAATCATGACTGGTACTGATGAGCTTCTCAGTCAAAAGATTACTCAGTAAAAGGGGATAGATTTTTTTTTATTATTATTTGAACCTGAATACCCCCTGTGAATTTCTAAATAAATGGTGGGGGAGAGTAGAACATTTTGAACACTTTCAGACTATTGAGAACACAACCCTGATTTCCCTGTTATTGTAGAACTGACCTCTGCCTACAGATAAGCTGGCAAGTGCTGTATTCTTCTTAATGTGACACTAACAAGTGAGACACTAAGAAGCAAACAAGCTTAATGTGACACTTCTCACAACAAAAAGACCGATATGTTTGGCTTATGAAAAGAGAAACTGACAATGACCTGAATACCACTTGAGACTATGTACCAATCCCATTTCTTTTACTAAAACGTGTTTGGTGCCCTCTTCTGACCCAAAGCAGAAAGAAAGCTCTTCATGCACAAATAAAAAAGAATACTTCCAAAAGTGAATAGTTCATTATTTATTTTAACCTGATTTTTGTCCAGCTCACAGTTCTTATACTCTTGTTCTCCCTGTTCTTGGAATGTAACGATCACAAAACCAACAAATATGTTCATCATAAAGAAAGCAATAATGATGATATAGATGATGAAAAAAATTGAGATCTCCACTCTATAGTTGTACACAGGGCCTACGTTCTCGCCATTTGAGTCAATGGCTTTGTACAGCAGCCTGAAAAACAAACAAATTTTTATCCTTATTAGCATTAAAATGACAAAAAAGAGTAAAACATTCAGACTCAGATTTCAGAAATGGCCTGCTGTTTACTGGTCTCTTTTTCTGGTTACTGACAGTGCTTACAAGCACATTGAAACCAGAATAATCACACCACACAATGTTATATACCTTTTTCCAAGAGAACTGAGGCAATGACCAGATAGCTGTATTTCCCACACACACAAACCCTCACATAAAGCAATCCTCTAAGACTTTTCTCATTTATGAAAATAGTGAGTAGTAGTTTGCTCTTCCTGGGCCTCTCTATGCAGTGTAGTATTGTCTGATTTTGTAGTAAAAATTTTACTCAAATGTCTAAAATTTTCATGTTAGTACTGAAGTGCACCAATGTATAAACATCTAAAAGGATTATTTTCACTAGAGTTAAAGAACAGCTTGTTACAGCAAAAATAGCTGAAAGATTAGGAATCAATAAAAAAAAGGTTTGCCCTTTATCTGTAGGAGGTGAATGAAGAAATACAGGAAAAGTGCACAGATTGAGAAGGACAGTAAGGTTTTTTACTTCCTCCATTAATAAGATTTTATACCATCACTTAAGTCTGCTTTGTTGCCCAGAAATGCCTGGTAAGTGATAAAGGACTGCTCTGGAAAATGTATCCATTTTAACAATGCTGTGAAATCACGGAGAGTTCACTCACGCTGGCCAGCCTTCAAAAGTGGACACTGTGAAAAGGGCCATCATAGCAGACAGAACATTATCAAAGTTGAAATCACTATTTTGCCAGACCCTCTCTTTGACCATTGGATTATCAACATCCCCATCTTTATAAACGATGTATATCCCTCTGTGGAAAAGAAACAAATTGTCATCAGTGAAACATTAATTAGGCTTAGAGTTATTCAATGCTCTGTTCAGAAAGTTTATTTTACTCTCTGCCTAAGCTTGTTCTGTTTTCTTGCTACTTGTGTGCATTTAAAACTACAATTTCAATTTACACCAGCCTAAATGGCCTGACACATATCTGCCCATATCTGCTACAGTTTAAATTATTCAAAACAGAATGTGTTGTTTTTAGAACAAAGATGTTCTCACCGGCATTCCTCAGGGTTCTGTTTTGCCTCATCAGTGCACCTGTAGAATTTGCCCTACATAAAAAACAAAAAGCAGTGACAAAATGCAGAATATGCAAAATAAACATATTTATGCTATGCTTCATTCAGAATGGGACCAACAGCGAGCTGAGAGAATTCAGCTCTGCTTTGCTTTTCTTGATGCAGTGTAGACTTTCAGCGAGTCTACTTACCTTGAAGAGCTGCACTCCAATACAGGCAAACATGAACTGCAGCAGGGTTGTAACAATCATGATATTACCAATAGTTCTGATGGCCACAAAGACACATTGAACAACATGCTGGAAAGAAAGAAAAGATATATCTCAATAAAACTTGGTACTTCGGTATCACAGAATACACACTGCAAATGTCTATTTTATCACATTCAGATTTTTTTTAAAACTACTGGTTTTGTCAGTGTTACACCTACTGCCACAATTAAACTTGTTTTCTAAATTTGTCTGTAAGTCTGTGTTGACTTAGACTCAACAATATCAAGTGACTAAAATTTATATTACCATTATGGGAAAAGAACTAAAATATTGCACTGGCATGTTGGTTCACAGTGAGTATTAATATGACCAAAATCTGCTCTCCGTGGCATTGCTTTTCTTCCACATATAAACTGCTGTAACTGTGGGCAGAACCTGGCATAATGTGTTTAAGAATCAGGAACTGATTTACATCCTTGCCTTGTGAACTCCTGTAGGCAATTCTTCTTGTTTAAGAATTTTTAACCTGAGATAGGACTGAAGAATCAGGCCAAAAGAAACACATATTTAAAAACAAAAATAAACACCTTAAGTCCTTTCGCTCTGTTTATAGCCCTTAGAGGCCTCAAGACTCTTAAAACTCTGAGAATCTTCACAACTGAGATAGCACTTGACCTAGGGAGGAAAAAAAAGAAGTTATTCTGTTACTTTTAAGGAAACTGATTTTACTACTAAAAATAAAAATGTTCTTGCAACTTCCTTATACATGAAATTTCAAAAACATCTCAAGATATATATATGCGCACAAAAGATTTTTAAAGTATTTCTTTGTTGAACCATCATCATTAAATTATTTTTGTTATTACTACTCTTATTATTATTAAAAATAATATCAAACTCATAAATACCATAAGAATTATTTTGACTTCTGGAGCAACTTGGGATTTAACAGCTCAGAAGCTTTTCTGACACTGTAATGCAGTTAGGTTTGGTCAAGAGCCAAATAGTCCCCAAAGAGTTTTTCAGTGTTGACAAGCTCTTTCAAAGACACTGTGCTGTCCTGTAAATCAATAAATACCTAAATTTCCAACCAGCTGAAGATGAAAAGATCTGAAATGACTCACATTCTCTTTGTTTAAGACTACATTTTGAGGAAATAATAGCACACAGCCCTTTAAAGAACATATTGTGAAACTGAAAGCTTGTGGAACAGGTATTTTAGTACAAGCAGAATACCAAGTGATAAGCAGTTGACTGACACCCAGCCTTTGCTTTTTTCTAAGTCACTAAGGGTTTCACCAATGATTTTGAATGAGGCACAAATGCTCAGTGAATCAGTAAGCACCTTCAGACCTTTTCATTACCCTTAGCCTGATCCAAACAAAGTAAAAAATCTCTTCTCCACCATTTAGAGTCCTGCTTAAGGCACAACTTCTGTCCTCTTCAGATACTGTCAAGTTATGTATCCCAGTAGGTCAATGCTGAAATAACAAGCTCACAGAACTAGATTGTAGATATGGCAATAGCACAAAAAAAAAGGGCATATAAACCTCCTGAAGCTCCAGGAACAACTTGCTATAAAATACAGTGTCTCTTCCTTGTTCTCTGGGTAATAGTGGGAAGTAGTAACCTGTTTCCAGCCCATATCAGCAATGAGTTACAACACTCTCCATATAAAACACTACCTCTTGCCAGTTCCAACCCTGAATATTGATGCTGCACACCCACACACAATGGGGGAACAAAAGGAGCTGAGGCATTGATTTCAATATAAAACCCCAAACCAAAAATAAATGATTCACATTACAAGTATAGTACTTACTGAATACCAAACGATACCAGAGAGACACCCACAACCAGCAAATCCAGCAAATTAAAATAATTCCTGCAGAAGGACCCTTTATGAAGGAATGCTCCGAAAGCTGTCATCTAAAAACAGAATTGTTACACGTTTAGTCTATATTTCAAGTTACTCAAATTCACATTTAGGCTGTTTACAAGACACTTGCCTCGAGTGTGAATGTATACAATGTTATCTCACTTTCTAAAAGCAATTGAGATATAAAACAATCCCACTATGTACATTAAATCTTTCCCTTCAACCATAAAAATTCTGCTCAAGCTACACCAGCAAATGTGTTAATTTTTTCTGATGTTAACAAATGCTGTATTTTGTGTAAAAAACAGATTAGGCTGTGATGATAACACTGAACTGATTGGGCATTTGTTAGAAAAATTACTAGAAGTACCATAAAAATTCACTGCTTACTAAACCATAAAGTCCAGATTCTGACTCTCAATCATTTATACTGCCTTGAGAATTGAAGGAACTGAAAATGTATTGCAAAAACTTGAGAGTCAGTTCTGGTACAGAACCAGCACAAGGCTGTCACAAGGCAGCTCACAGGAGATATGTTAAGATTGTGAGTGGGTACATTGGAATAACCTGGAACAACCCATAGATTGTTTTGCCCTTCTCTGCTTACTCTCAAGTTAAACTTCCTTTTGTTTTGAACAAAATAGTAAATGTTCCTCAAAACTAGAAGAATAAAAAACCTAAAGCTTTAACTTATGCCATGACAAGAGGTAATATAACAATATTATAAAATTCCCAATAAATTCCAAGCTCTTTTCACTTCCAGCTGTACAGAGTACGATGAAACTCATTTAAATCAGTGGGAGCTGAACACTAAAATAACCTTGAATATCAAACCTACATCTATCTACAAATATTCATTTGCACTGTAGTAAGTTATCCATTAGCAGCACACAAGAGCTTCTTGTAAAGACCAAAGTATGGATATATTAACCTAAAAATATATCTCCCCATCTTTATACAGACTCATAGTTCAATCACTACAAATCCCAGCGGAAATATTTGACTAAAACTTTTGCAGAGATCAAGACCAAAGCAAGGCCCAGAGTGGATCTGAGGTGGCGAGGGCTGGCACCCAGCCTTGAGCAGAGAGCTGAGGCTGCTGGACACGCACTGAGCTGAGCACCCAAAGCATCACCAGTGCTGTTCTTTTCCTCCTGTCTGCAATTCCACACCAGTGGGGACTGGTTTAAATGGTGGGGGCTCAGCACAGCTGGGGTGAGGTTATAAGCACAAGGCCCCAACCTGACCTTTGCTTGCCTCTTTTCAAATTTTCCAAGTGCTGCAAACTGGATTTGAATGCTACATAGGAGTTGCTTTAAACTGATGTTGCAGCTTTTCTGTTATTCATATTCTCATTCAGACACTTGACACCATATAACGTGGAAATCATGTCCATAGAACAATCAATAAATTAGGGAACCAGGAGACTCTCCATGTGCTGAGAGTTATTCTGGATTAATGCTTGCTTTTTAGACATTATAGACATTTACAAGTTCCTTCACTGCAGCTGGTAATATTGCCTCTGTTGATCTTAATTTCAGCTTCACATACTTTTTGCCTGGAAACTAAGGAATGCTGCTGTTACTGCAGGTCTAGTCCTGAATTCACTCCTCACAGAACACACGTTGCTTCTGAACGACAGATACTGGGGAAAGCAGAGCACAAAACCCAGCAGAGAGGACATGGAGGACTCCAGCCATAAGCAAGCAAAGCCAGGGTCTGGGACGTGTTAGCTAAGCAGGAACAGGATACCTACGTGTGGCGTGTTGTCACTGTCCATTATGGGTTTTCATAGAACAACTGATTCTCTTACATCAATACATGTGAGTGCACTGCAGGGCAGAGCTTCCTGGAGAAAGTGGAGTCAGGGGCACCAACACTTCTTGTTTCTTGGTAATATTTTACAATGCTGACTTTCAGCAGCCCAAGCTCTACTGCTTCCTACTTCCCTTGAACAACCCAGGAGTTGCTCAGTGTCAGAATCTTTCCAGGTAGCAGGAGTGTTGCTTTTCTTAACACATCCAGTCACATCTCTTTATGGCATGTTTTATAATTCCTCTTTCTTCTACAGAAACACAACTGGAACTGCAGGCACTACAGAACCTGTTGTTCAGAGCATGCAGAAGCTTACAGGCTCCCTTCTGCCACAGGAATGGTGGCAACGTATTTTGTACGGCTTCCCAAATTCACTGTTGGGAACTAGTTTGATCTGAAGCTGCAGCTCTTTTCAGTGCTCTATTCTTTTCTTTAGTTTGGCCATTCTCTAGCAGGAAAAAACCCTGAATATTTATTTTGCAATGCTAGAAACATTAAAAGATTAATCAATTCTGTAGCAAGCTCCTGACTGTTGATAATGAGAAATAAGGGGATAAATATAAGTCTGGGAGAATATTTGCAAGCATAAAAAGTCTACTACTTACAGAACAGCTTATCTTGTAAACAGCCCAAATACTGCATCAATTAGTATTAATCAAATTGCATTGTGGACAGTATGCACAGCAATATGAGCAGAAGCTGGGAGAAGAGATTTTGTTAAGCTTGATCCTCAACTGGAAATGCAAAGTTTATGTACAGATTTGTATAGATTGGGGTTACTCAACTAAAAACTCATGGTGAATATGCAGAGCATGAAACTTTTAGGAATCATGTAAATTTCTGAAGAAATATTTTGTAAACTCTTACCAACGTTTTTTATTTCTTTTTTCAGCATTTTCTTATGTGTGAATGTAAATCTCAGTTATATGGCTTCTTTGCCAGAATAAGCTTCTAAAATCTGAGTAACCCCAAAGAAAATGCTTAATAATCAGTACAAAAACTATGCATTAAAATGCCAATTTTTGACTCATGCATGGGTAATACATTTAAGCAAGCATAATTATGCCTTTCTGTGTATTTAAATGTATGCCCAAGATAAATGCAAAGTATCTTAGTATATAGATAGATAAATGCAAGATATCTTGCAAGTCCTATTGCAAGAAAATAGTTATCTACTATTTTAGCTCTGTGAATATAGTTCAGCAAAAGAAATGAGAAATTACATGCTCCCTCCTTAACAGATTGATTATCTCTTCTGGAAATGCCAGAGCAAGGAGAAGGAAAAGCTCATGCGCAGTGAATTATTTTTCCCTTTTCTGACAACTGTAAGCTTAAAAAGGGTAAAAAATGAATTATAAAATTGATGTAATGAAAAGAAAAAAAAATCAGCTTCTTCATGCACCCAATGGTAAAAAATAACCAATCAAAACTATGAGGAACTCTCAAAGAAAAAATCCTCTGGTTTAAAAAAAGTTTAGCTTTGATCGCTTAGAGAAAAGGCGAAGAACACTTCAAGTGCCTTTTCTTGGCAGGTGACACACAAGGAAAATCCTTTTAAAACAAACTTCCTTTAAAAACCTGTTACCTTCAAAATGATCTCAAATGTAAACATACTAGTGAAGACATAATCTGCATACCCTAGGATCTGGAAGGTAAACAAAAAGTTACAAACATTATTGCTAAAGCTGTTTTTGAGCTAACAAGGATCAATTAACAATGCATTACCTTTAACAGGATTTCAACAGTAAAGATGGCTGTGAAAGCATAGTCAAAGTAACCAAGTATCTGCAAGGTACAACACGTGCCACAGTAAGAAATCCATCTATCAATAATTCTTTACAATTTAGACCACATGCACAACAACACCTGAATCAATCTAAGTAGGCAGACAGGGAATTTAGACAATGTAGTTTAAAATTCCAGATATTGTGCAGGTATTTTTATTTACTTAGAAATTTATCAGATACCATTGTACTTAGATATCAGATTTCACCATCAAAGAGTTAACAGGACCCAAATAAGCAACACTTCCTCTCAATTTGGACTTTATCAGCTTTCACAGATATTCTCTTCAGCAGAGATACAGAATCTTACACAAAGAATAAATACTTATTGTCTTTTATTCTTTAAACCAAAGCATTGCATCAAGAAATAAAACTTTAATGGATGCTTCCAGATTGCACAGCATTCCACATCTTGCTGCATTACATTGGGCTAGAGTGTCACAAAGTAAACTCATTAATAAATATATTATGTAAAATCAGCACTCCAGCTCTTTTTTCTTGAACTTGGAAGACACAGCAGTGATTTCAATTTAAAAGAACCTGCAACAGTTGCATAGTGATGCTTAAAGCTTTAAAAAGGACTGGGATGTGATATTGACCTCACTGCTGTCAACGGGAACACTGCCATGCATCTCAGTACAACCAAGATTTCACCCCTTCAAGGTGGCCTTATCACCAGCACCTAATTCAGTGATCAACCAATCAGCAGTGAACTAGTTTAGTTTCAAGGGTCCAGCAATCCAGCTAACAAACAGCACAGACACATATTTCCTGTGGTTCAGCAACTAATAAACTGGGAAGGAGAAATAAAACAAAGAGACAACACACAAAGAAAACAACTCAGTTCACAAAAATTAAATAATTTTCCCCGATGTCCATCTGAAGATTGTGTCCTTCTGCCCCATGCTGTGGCTGAAAAAACAGGCAAATATTAAAGCCATTCAACAAAGTTTAATCAGTAAGGAATTAATTCTAGAGTTAAAAGAAAACATTTAAAGGCATTCCAGTCTGTAAACTTTCATTCTCTTGCTGAGCTACCTGGTTGAACAAATAGGATCATTAAAAGTAATAGCAAGAAAAATATCCAGCTCTGGTGCATTGGTGAATGTTCACACCAAGAGGGCAATGCCTTCTCAAAATAACTCACTCATTTTACCTGTCTGTGTCCCAAACTGGGATAATCCCTTCAGTTACCACCGCTGTCCAGTTACATTTTCCCAGTACCCCTCAATTATTAACTCTTCAATCATTTCTACAATAACAATTCCAATGTTGCCCACCAGTTGCCTTTCTTTTTTATCCATTACTACAATTTATTGCTAAGATTGCACTTGTCCAGTTTTACAGATACGGAATGTAAACAGCTGCTGAATAATACCTGAAGAACGTCTTTGCTCTTTGATCTCATTTACCTTTAAAGAAAGTCTCAGCTTTTTGGTTTTTACAAATGTTAGAAATATTACACTCCTCTTGAGCATATTTTATTCTGATATATTAATACCTAACAAAGGAAAAATCTTATGTATATAAAAAATGGTTCTAATATCTATGATGTTCCATCAGTAAATTACTTGTCTGTAAAGCTTTATATTTTTTTAAAGAAAAAACTATAAATGTATGACTTGAAGAGGGAAAAGGAAAGTTTCTTAACTTGAAAATTAAAAACTAGACACTGGTCTCATAGGATTGTTAGCCTGGGAGGATAGATTTATCTTCAGACATAAGAATGAAGGGCTTACATTATTTCGGAAAGAGTGGCTGCGAATTGGATCTTCTGCTGCTAGAGAAACACTGCTCAGCATGATGAAAACCAGGATGAGATTGGTAAAGATGTGGTGATTGATGAGCCTGTGGCATCCCACCCGAATTCTGAAGGAGAGACACAAAAATACACCACGTGTGCAAACAGAATTCAGCACATGGCTAATACACAACTTGTTTTCTATTACTGTGCCAACATTGACAGAACAGAGCAACAATCAGCAGCTAAAAGCAGTGCAAACACTGAAGGTGTTGCTCTGGTTTCTAAAAACGTAAATAAATTCAAAACCTCATCCACCTGTAGTGAAGATGTTCTTATCGAAAGAATCCAAGAAAGGATTTCCTAGCTCCTCTTGGTTTTAAATGGGTTATGAATGCCACTGTAAATTCCAGTGTTTGTACAGGTGTTCACAAACAGAGGTCAATGTCAAAAGGACCAACACTAGACAATAAATCATTTCAGATTCCTCGTTTTATTCGATTCTTATTAAAGATGTCAGAAATACTCGTATTGCAAGATGTGGCTTGGGCTGCAGATTTCATTGTGATATTGAGAGACTCAACCTAAATCAGAACCTTTTGGGTTTTACTAATGTTACAAATATGATGCTCATCTTGAGCATATTTTATTCTGATATATTAATACCTAACAAAGGAAAAATGTTATGTATATAAAAAATGGTTCTAATATCTATGATGTTCCATCAGTAAATTACTTGTCTTTGAAGCTTTACGTTTCTTAAAGAAAAAATTATAAATATATGACTTTAAATCATCTGTGATGATTTTCTTATAGAAATATAAGAAAAGTAGGTGTTGAAGATTACAGAGCTGCTAAATTTCAGCCCCATAACATGCATTTAGCATGTGTCCTTAAATTCACTAAACAGCTCACTTTCCAGTTTTGTTGAAAAATTCTGAAGTTTTAGACAAGCCACGCAATTAATAAGATACAAGCCCAAAACATTGGTCTTGATCATCATACCATCTTCTAAACTTAATTGTCATGACCTCTGCCACTGAGAAGAGTGCATTCTCCCATGCCAAGTAACTCTCAAGTTCCCTTCTAAGACTGCTCATGAAATTGCTATATTTAATTTAACAGCTACGTTCAGCTTGTAGGTACTGAATTCAGCTCACTTTGTTCACTTCCATCCAGCGATCTGTAATGAATTTCACTGACTAATGAAGCTTGCTTTCTTCATCAGTGCAAATCTAACTGCTATTGTTCTTGATTTTTGAAATAATTTGTCATTATCTTCAGTGTTTCCCTCTATCTGGGAAAACAGTTACCTCAAGAGGAATATATATTTTTTTTATTTCCTTCTTTTTCTCTCTCTTATTTTCTCCTCTCCTTCCTCACCTGCATTGCTCCACAAAGGTTACTAAAGCTACTAGAAATCCTGTCTCATGTAGAAGATTCTCAGACCTTACATCACACCTTTTATATCCAGTGACTAACATATTAAATAGCTAATACACATTAAAGGGTACTTTTCAGACATGAGCAGACTTGGCAGACTATATGTACAATTGTTATCTTTAACAGTGGGAAGCAAATTAATGTATTTATCAAATTCTTTTCATTTACTAAGTCATTCAGAAAACTTTAGAAGAGATGCCAATCTCTCTCCCGTTGAAGATATCGGAGTTCTATTCCTAACCTCACAGGAAGGAGACCCATTCCTTCACTGCTAAACCTTGAGGGACTAAAACAGTATTATTCAAAATTATATTTACGGATTGGTGCTGCTGAAAATGAAGAAGGCACTCCCTTCAGGGATTGGTGTTATCTTCTCCTTCATATTTAGTTCCGATATTCTACGGGGACGGGGCCCTGCTGGTACCTCTGGTTCATCCTCCTCATCTTCCTCATCTTCACCTACTTTAAATTAAACACTTTTTTTACTATAAAATAAAAAAAAATTGAGGTTTTGTTCATAACAATATAAAAGCATGGCTTGTGTTAAAATATATATGGCTTATAGAAAAATATGTATTTCAAGGATGGCTTTAAAAATCTATGAATCAATATATGAACACACAGATAGCTTTTATGAGCTTATATACACGTTTATGCACACACTCACATAGGCACATAAGTGCACTAATTGGCTTTATTGGCCCTGACCAGCTTCACCTGAGGTCTCCACCCCCAGCCCCTGCCCGTGTCCCTGGAGCCCCACGTAAGCTCAGCCCCTGCCCCAGTCCATGCCTGAGCTGTGTTGTAGGGATGCTGAGCTCTGTGCTCAAAACCAAGAGCAGATTTCTCTAACAGGCATCCAGGCAGACAGAGCTGATTTTTAGATAAGTGTGTTCACTGGGCTGGAAGAAACTAAGACAAAAGTCATCAAACAAGCCCTGGAATGCATTTTTTTGCCAAATGTTTCAGGAAAGTTTAGAACTTGCTCTCACATCCAGACAGTATTACCACAGCAGACTTCAGGCTCACAGTATTAACTCTCATGTGCTGTTTGTACTTGCCTTGGAAGCTGTAGGAAAAGATAATACTTAGCAGCTTACAGATCCATTTATCCACTGATAACAGAGCACAACTTCACAGACTTCAAAGGCATTGATTCAGTGCTCAGCAAGAGCAAGTTTAGGATATTTTAGTAGACAAACTTAAATGTGTCTGTCTTCTGGCTGGTATTCACATACCTGGGACATCACAGGGTGGGTAGGGATCTTTATCCTCATCCTCTCCTTCTCCATATTCAGTAATTGTCACCTACAGCAATGAAAGTGATGCACAAGAAGAAAAATAAATTTAAATATAGCTTGGAGGATACAGTTCAACAGAAAGCAAACCAAAGAACTCTTTGAAGTCAGGGGAGTGATCCCTATGCTTACTCTGAATTTTCCTGAAACAGGGTAATGTTGAGAACACAGGAGACCTGACAGTTCAATGCATATTTTTAAAAGATGATTTCTCTATAGTACCCACATTCTTCTGCTGTGTAGATGACAATAAAAACAACCAACAGGCTTTGCTAAAACTGCAAGAATGTCCAAACATTCTGCTAAGTGTTTATCATTCACTCATCTTTTCCATTGGATTTATCAGGCAAAATACCTACAAGGATCCTAAAATAATGTCAGATTTTTCTAACATTGACTAATCCATGCTCTATGAGCATCTTTTCTCAGGATATCCTGAAACAAAAAGAATTTTGTGGGTTAAGAGATTCTGCAAGGATCAGAAATAAGTTTCCTTTGCCCAGAAAAATAATGTAGGGATGATGCATTCATAAAATAAATTGTGCAAGGGTAAAACTGCTTGTTAGAAAGGATATTTTTAGAATAAACACCTTACTATCCTTGGGCTTCTTTTGGTCACCTTCTGGCTTCTCACTTTTTTTATTTTCCAGACTCTCTTTTCTACAAAACAATAAAGCAACAATTAAAAAGCAAGACAGAAGATTTTAAGTGAACTATACCCATTCTATGCCAAGTTAAGAGAGCATACTTAAACCACAGAGTAAAATATTTTAAATTATTTGCACAGATGCAGGTGTCAAAGCAATAAAATCTACAGCATTTGAATGCAATGATCCATTTAAAAGATGATTATTTTGAATATCAATTCCAGAAGATAATCCCTAAAAAATTCATTGTATGATTATTACTCCTTTCTAGAGGGATAAACTGTGCCCTTGGACTCAAGCAAACCACTTGCATTGATTTTAACAGGCCTGCACTGATTTCAAAGGAAGGTTTTCTTCTTGTCTATATAAGGCTTAGAGAAGTGATTCCACAGGGAGCTGTGCACTGGCAACACAGATAGATTCTTGTTCTAATCATGCAATAAATCCTTCCATTGCCATGTTTAAATACCAGTTGACTTATCATTATGTCCTTAATTCACCCTATTTGGCTTTACTACCCGATTACTACCCAACTTTTATCTAAAATCATACTAATCAGGTCTTAATTTAACATCTAAGAAAACACTATCATTTTATTCCTGAGTCCAATAATTTTTGAAGATGGTAAAGACATGTATGTAAAATAAAGACTTTTTTAATGAAAGAATTCAGCACCCTCTTTCGTTTACTCAACATGCTCATGCTATTTTACCTTGCATTCTTTTTCCTTTCCTTTTCTTCAGCTTCTTCTTTCTGAGCTGTATTTAGACTTTCAGCATCTGCCAAGTTATCCACAGCAATGGCCAAGAAGACATTTAGTAAGATATCTATTTCAAATCACTTTAAGGACGTTATGCCTTACTATACTTGTCTGGTTTATTATCAGCATAAACACTGTCAATGTGAGAGATATAAAATGCATGTTCCCGACCTACAGCACAGAGGTTTGTGATGCTGGAGCGTAGTGCAAATAACACTCATTTAATGGACTAGATTAATACTTGGTATAAAATGAGCAGAGATCCATTAGGGTCACTGATTTTAAAACAGCATAATCCTTGATCTATTTCTTTATTAAATGAAACTCAACTTTATGCCAGCCCGAGCAAGTTTCACATTATGAAACAATGTTTATTAAAAGTGAAGACTGCTCAGGCATTTTGAAGAATCCATTTCTATAATGCACGGTGTTCTGAGTCTCCAACAATTTATTCTGCACTTCAGTCCATATCAGTTAAGTACAAATACTGATACAAGTATTATATAGTACAGAAAATAGAATCTTTTTGTCCTTTTACCACCTTCTGACCTTTTAAGAACTTCTGAGAAAGACGCTACTTTCTGTTGGTACATGGGGCCAAGCCCACTGAAGGCAGAGAAGGGGAATGCTTCAGCAGGCTTAATCCTGACTGACTCAACATCTCTCCACACAGATTCCTCTCTTCTGGTCCCTGCACTGTAGAGTGGATCCCTGGCTCCACTGCCAGTGTGTGTCAGAATTGACAGAGCTATATCAAGTGTCAAAAGGACCAACAGGAAATTACAGCCACAGAACTCAGACTACATCCATGTGCTCCCAGAGGGAGAGATGTCAAACAGAGACAAGCAGGTAGAATAAGGCTGCTTTCCCACTGAAGGAAGGAAGAAAAAATGCTCTGGTTTCTGCCATTGTGATGGCTGGAGATAGACTTGAAGACCACTGGAGTCTCATTCATTAGGGAAGGGGTGTACAAAGAAAAGTCTATTTAATTAGATTAGTGTTTCCATGTCTATTGCCATTTTCTCCCTCCCAGAGAAATCCTGTATGTCCACGGCACACAGCCCCATTTGGAGATGTTTTCAGTGACAGCAAAGGATACAGTTACCACAGATGAAGAGGATAATGAAATATATACAGACAATCATGCCTGATGATGATGGGCCACCATAAGCCATGATGCCATCATACATAACGGCATTCCAGTCTTCACCTGTTAGAATCTAAGAAGCAGATATATTATTAGTAACTCATAATCAGAAATACTGATAGAAAAATATATTTCCTCTGGCCATAACACACAATAAGGCTAACCCTCTGCATACATAAAGCAGTACCACAACCTTTTCATGCATCATCTTAAAATTTCCATCTAAATAAGTAACTCTCGAAAGTTTGGGTTTAACTCCACTGGCTTTTACTTTATGCTATGCATCTACATCACTGACCTTCAAAGGCAAAAATAAGAAAAAAGCCTATAATTTTATTGATTTGGGCATGCAAAAGTAAGAGTTCTAATTTTCAGTAATTTAGTAATCAAGTTAGTATTAGTTTCAAGGGTTTCTTTTTTTTTTCTTTTAATTAGTAGTCAGAAATCTTTTCTCATGTTTCCCATTTGTTAGTCCTGCAAATTTTAACAGGGAACGGATGCTTTATCATTAATCAAACACAAGTACCACACACATAACACTATTGCTACAGATTTTGAAATGGTAGCTATTTCAAACAGAATGGAGTTCAATGCTGAGGGAGAAATTAATGATTTTCTTATTGACTATTCTGTCACATAATTTAACAGAACTCTAAAAGAATATTAGAGAAATGTGTTGATTAATTAAAAGGGTATTTTACTATTCCAAAAATTCTGAGTATTACAACCTAGCTTATAGGGACACTTTACATATTTCTAACTAACAACTTAAAATTACCAGTTCTATCCTGAGAAAACATGTAATACTGACTCTTCTTCAAAGTAATCAATAGGTAGTTCAAGAAAACACTGAATTCTGAAATTCACAAGTAAGAGACTGGTTGCTTTAATATTTTAATAATGCCAATAGTATCTCTTTAAAGAAATTCATACTTATTTTAAATTATAGTAAGCAATGTGACCCATATGCAAGTAAGCACTCTTATAATGCTTCTCATTCTTTCCTGCTTGGGAATAGCTGAACTTTTATATAGCTAATGAAATTAAAGAAAACAATTTGATTAAAACAAAAACGACATTCCACCTCTTTTTTCTAGTCATGTATTTGATGGACAAAGGAGATTTAATTTTGTGAATAACATGACAGCTACGTCGCACAGATAAATCAAATAAGACATGAAACAAATGGTACAAATGGCTCAGAGCTACCAGAGTAGTGAATTTAATGAGCAGAATGCTACTTAAAGTAAACTGAATAAATAGTATACATGTTTTTATTTTTGGGCAACATGATCACTTAAACATTTTTGTTGATCCTCAAAGGTAATATGCTTCATACGGGATGAAAGAAAGTTACCTGGAATACAGTTAAAAGAGCTTGTGGAAAATTATCGAAGGTGCTCCGTTTTGTTTGAGTTTCATCAAAATTAAATTTGCCTCCAAACAGCTGCATTCCAAGCAACGAGAAGATTATGATGAAGAGGAAAAGCAGAAGCAACAGTGAAGCAATGGACTTCATTGAGTTTAACAAGGATGCTACCAAGTTGCTCAGGGATGCCCAGTGCCTATAAATTAAAATCGTGTGTTAACACACACCAAAAAACCCCAAACAGAACAGTAAAAGAGCAGCGCATGATGAAGTATTACAAAAGAATTGCTGATCACTCTTCAGCTACCCCAAGGTCAGCAGTATTAGTTAATCTTACCTTGTGACTTTAAAAATACGCAGGAGACGAACACAGCGAAACACTGAAATTCCAAGGGGTGACATAATTTCCAACTCCACCAAAATGGTTTCAACAATGCCACCACAAACAACGAAGCAATCAAAGCGGTTAAAAAGAGAAACAAAATAAGCCTGCAGGCCCAAGCTGTACATCTTTACTAACATTTCACAGGTGAATAAAGCCAGAAGAACTTTATTTGCGATATCTGGAACAAAATATTAAAAAGAAGACAGACATTCCTGAGTTGTCACATAGATTCCATGTTCATTTTACCATATTAGTACTATACTTCCTGTACTAGTTTGCAGCCTCTTGCTTAAGAGAGAAGCACTGTTTTTTCACGTTGGGTTGTATTTGATGCCTAAGTGGCAAAAGTTACACAAGGATGTAAAGCTTCCTGCCACCTATAAACCACTCATCTTCCCAGTCCATTGTGCAGCTCATGGCTGCTCAACTCACAGCTTCAGTCCACACTGTAACTTAAGCAACACAGCCCACAGCATGTTCTGCTGCACCAGTTACCACTTCCCTCCTCATCTTTCAAGCGTGGTTTAGCAACAGAAGGTATTTATAATTTAGTATTGTCAGGTTTTTGCTGGTATCCCACTGAGCTGTGTTACAGTTGTGGAAATTAAATATATTCAGTCATTTCTTGTATCTGCTTTTGGCTGGGCAGAATATCCTTCAGGACAGCAGCAACAACAAAATGGTAAAGTACAACACTAGGTACTGATAAAAAAAAACAAAAACAGGACAAATAATTTTTGATGGTACCTTGGATCTGGGTCAGCCAGTCAGGCTGATTATAATGTTCCGATGAGATAGTTAACGTGTTCAGAAAGACCAAGACAATAACAAGCCAATAAAATGTGACAGATTTTACTGCAGCTCTACATTTTCTTCGATTAAATCGATTCCAGCGACGCCAGCGTCGACTGAAAGTTCAAATAAAAACAATTTTATTATTACACAGAAAACAATATGAACTCCTGTTCTGAACCACAAAATCTGTACCTGTGAAACTGGTGTGCCTCACTTTCACCAGTAAGCTCACAGAGAAATAAATATTAATGCTCAAGATGAATTCTTCTGTAATAGTGGGTGCTAACATCTGTGCAGAGACCCTAGACTTTACCACTCTTACATATAAAATATGGGACAGGAAAATTGCACCAGAGTGCTCACTCATCATGAAAAAGTAGACGTCTTTGAGATTATTTTTCTATTCCTCATTTTTGTAGTTACAGGATTTAGGGCATGGTAGCAGCTTTTTAGCATGATTTGAAGGTTAATGCACTCACATAATCACACTGACAAATAAGTAAGCAAATTCTTTAAAAAAGGGGTCCTCACAGAGGACAACGTGCACAAAATATTTCAACTAGCAGATCCCCATCTTTCTCTAATCATAGCTCTGTCACTTTCATGGGAGGACAAAACACAGTCCTAGCATCAAAACATTTCAAATTCCACCTGGAAGATTACAAGTAGGTAGCACAGATCATATTTACCCATATATATATGTATCTCCTATCATAATGCGTGGTTAACATACACCTTCACTTAATAAACTGGCAGATAATTGCTACATCTTGCTAGGATGTAATTCTCATGACCAAGAACCCATCTGTCTGTATAAAAACATATTTCCAAGGATTAACTTCTATTTTCACTTGTGGTACGGCAGGTAGGCTAGCGTGTAATAAAAAGCATTTTCTATTTTCATCCAAAGGCAGAGACATTTATGGCCAAAACCATATCCTTGATAAGCTATGTCCTAATTTACTTTGCCCTGAAACACAGTGTACTACCATTGCAGAAAAACATTCCCAAAGTTGGAGTGAGGATCAGGCCAGAAGACTGAGAATTAGACAAAGATTTAGCATTTGGTTTGGAATGTGCCAGGACATCACTGACAGCTGAACACAACCAAGGGCTTTGCTGTAGAACTGAGAGGCTCTGTATTTTACATAAAGAGAGCTTTTAAGAAACTAGTGATTCCACTGAAAAACACCAAAATTACCTTCTTCTGTCACACCAGAAAAATGGATTTTGCAAATATGAGATGTTAGGTATCTAGAAGCAATGGGATGAGAACAGTGAGTCTGCAGATCCTTACAGAGATAGAAGACGTTGTGACACATAGTCACAATGGAAAAAAGAGAAGAAGAAAGAGGAAAATACTGACCTGAATTTGGATTTTGAGATGGTTTGACTGGAAGAAAAAGAAAACACATTTTTAAGAATGTGGGAAAAATAATTAACACAAATTTGATCTCTTTAGAATTTTGCAAATCAATACATTGGAATAACATACACACAAAACCAAGCTTTTAACAAAATGCATAATGAATGCTGAAATTCTGTTGTCTGTTATAGAAATAGACAATATATAGGTTTTCTGAAATACCATTTTTAAAGCTTTAGAAATACTCTTCTATTTAAAGGAAATCTCCTTTAAAACTAGGTAAAGAAACTGCTCATGTAGAAGCTGCCTGGAAGTCAGCTGAAAGTCTGAGCAAATAAACAGCAAATGCCACAGGATAGAGAAATATTCCCATACATTCAATTATTGCCTAGGAAATACATACTGTGCAGATCATGCACAATTTAACAGAAAATGTTTCTTTTTACATGTCATGGGGGACTTCCATTCTTTTCTTACTATTTTGGACAATTATATTTTGTAAATCTTTCAGGAAAACATGGCTGCACTGGAAGTTTAGTGGAACTGGTTTATGTCTTCATAACTTGAGAATTTTAGGAGTGCTTTAATGCTGTAATAATTGGGCTAATATTAAACTACTGAAAGGCCAAAAAAACCACCACACCCAAGTGTCATACAAAGCTTGACTATTTAAAAGCAGTTTTAGCTAAATAAAAAACAGGGAAAGAATGATTCTTTTAAATTTTGAGACGATGAGGGCGAGTACTTGAAAACAGTCCATATACTCACCACAAACTGCCACAGCATGCTGGGTTCTCTCCTTCCCCACTCACGTTCTCTGTGTTCACTGATTCAGTTTCACTCGTGGGCATGCTTGCTGTCAGGAGACAAAAACTGCTTTAAATTGATAGCCAAGCAAGGCATTGCACAGCGTGTGATCTGCTGTTCTACTGCAAGAATGCCTCCACTTTCTGCAGGTCTAATGAGAGCCTGGAAGATCTAAGGAATAGCAGATGAAGTCAGACACTTTCTAACTTCAAACAAAAGCAAGCACAGAGAATTCCAGAGTGTACTGTAGCTTTTTTTTTTTTGTTTCTTTTCCATGATTCAACATAATTGTTGAAAATGTACTAAAGAATACAAAGCAGAGGAGTTCTGTAACAAAGAGCACGCTACCCATAATAAAGAAATAAACCAGAGACAGATTTTGAGCTATTTCATTTGAAGAAGTGTTCTCTTAACACTTTGTAGGTGCTTATGAGTTCAAGTATTGTTAACATGCTCACTAATTCCAAGAAACATTATCAAAGTTCTCCAGAAAACAGAAATTATCACACTCAGATCACACTGACCACTCCACCCTTTTACTTCCATTATCAAGGCAAGAGGCTAGAAAGTAATTTTGCCTGCAAATACCATAAGAGCAGACACGAAGGAGGATTGGGAATGGCAGAAAGGCACTACAAAGGATGGTGATATTTATAATATAAATATGGTAATATTAATATAATAAAATGGTAATATTGATATTATAGCAATATAAAGAGGATTACTACATTTTTACACAGTGAATTATTGTATCTATAGTGGATCATTACTGACAGTTAGCAATGGTAGCTAATTTTTTTAGACTAAACTCATCTGTGGATTGGTCATCACCATTTATCTTCAAATCAACTGAAATATGGAGGGAGGGCAACATATGTCAAATCGTGTTAGGAAATGAACAGCCAAAGTTCTCAGTACTTCCTAGGGAGAACACTACTTCCACATCTGCAAAGGAAGTATGAAGGGAAAGCCTCAGGAACAACAGAAGTGTAAAATTAATGTTTATACAGTAGAAATACCATATAAAGTAGGGGGAAAAAAAGGCAAGGCAAAAGATGCACTGAAATTACTGTAGAACAGCAAAATCACAAGAAAAACAGAGTGTCTTAAAGGTATTCTGGGGAGTCCCTTCTGCTGTTTTGATGGTTTGCTTGTTTGCTTTGTTTAAAGTTTAAGGCGATGTCTGTGGACAGAGGGCACTGGAAGTGGAAGGGCTACAACGTCTACTTCTGCTAGGGATGTGTCACAGTCCTAAGGCACACTTAAAGCAGGCTTAATTACACACATCTTAGTAAATGAGAGTCAAGAATCAGGCTCTGAATTTTCTGATTTTTCAGATCAGGACTGTCAGTAAGAATTTCTCCGCACAGTCTCTATATTGCCTGAACACCAACACAGAGATACATGGAAGTGGTAAACAGTAGTTTGTTTTCCATGTCCATCAATTCCACTCGAGTTGAGAGACTGACAAGTCTATGCAGATTAGATGCTAAGCTGCTATTTGCAACAGCTGAGAATCTGTCCCCATAAATGTAAGTCACCATTACATGAAATTTTAAAAACAGAGTTGGCAAAACAAAGAAAGATCAAAACTGTGCATGCAGGTGTTTGAATAAACAAGGCACTTCAGGCAACAAGCAAAACCTTTCACAAGGTTCTTCATTTCTGATGATTCCTTTAAAATATTACTGTAATTCCTTTATATTGGAAAAATCCCTGGTTTATACCTGCAAGAGCCTCAATTACAATATTGCACTTCTCTTAATAAATCAGTTGTAAAAAATTAATATTGCTAGTCTTGTGTGAACTTCACAGCTTACAGAGTTCAAAGCAAACAATCTTTGATGAGATCCAAATTCAAGCATTAAAATTTCAAAGGGTTCAGGAAAAAGAAATACAGAACTACTGCAGACAGACTCAGATCGTCAGAACCAATAGTTCTTTTATTTTACAATGACAGGGACTTTTGCACTGAATGCAAGGAGCTTCCCTGTCCAGTAAAGAACTGGAATGGTGGTCTCGTGGTGGGTGATTTGCATTATTAGGGAACACAGCACTATGGACACCTAGTGATGAACATTTTAGCACTTGTGATCGTCAACTGCAAAATATGAGTGCAGAATTCTTGTTTCATATGCTGTTATTAAGAACTGATATGAAAACAGAGCTACACTCCCTTCTGCAAGCTCTACATGTGCAATGTGTAACACGCTTGTGTTTCCAATTTATCAACTCTTTCCTCTTCTAAAAGCAGTAACTAGAATCCAGCTCCTCAATAAAGCGTCACACAAATGCTCTTTCTTTTAAAACATGCCAAATAATTTTTAAAAGAGTAAGTGTAAAGTAATGTAATTTTAATTCACTGTCTACCAGACTTGGTGCATTAACCCACAGTAAGAAATACCACCCCGTTTTTAACATCACTGCATGAAGAAAAGTCTTTGTCCCTACTGAAGCCAATGGTAGTTCTGCTAATTATTAGACACAGACAGAGTTATTGTTTTAGCTCTTGCAGATGCTGCATTACAAAAACAAAAGAGGAGGAAACGAACACGGACAGGTCAGTTTACATTATTAATTCAGCTATCATTATATGCCAAAAGGAAAACTTGACAGAAGCACTGAGAAAGCACCGTGTGGAAGCCCAGCTCCAGCAATGGTAGCAAGTCATTAAATCTTTAGCCAGAAGAAAACAGCAACAGCACTGCACGGCCACATCCACTCTCGCCAACGCAAGCAACCTGGCCAGTCCTGAAAAGGCTCAGCCTCATGACTGCAGCTTTTCAAGGGCAATGCTCATTCTGCAAAGTACAGCACACAGAATGAACTCCTGACAGACTGTCTGATCTCAGTAAGGCCAGCTTTGAGATCTTCACACTGGTTCTCCAGGACTCAAAGGAAGATACCAAACTTTTCTGTTCTTTATACACTTTTTGCCCTTATTTTACTGACCTTCTTCTGGAAAGATTGTCCAGATTTCTAGACAGTCTCAGCTCTCTTCAATTACAGTGACTAGTTTCATACAAAAGAATGCTTGCATTAGGCAATACAAACAACCCATATAGCATGCAGCTTAATACCCTCCTGAGTATACAGAAAATAGGACAAATATTCCAACTCCTATGTTTTATTTCTGTGGATAAGAAAACAGATTGTTTCTCTCATGTCATAATGTTCAGTATTTACTCTAAACAGTCTTCAGATTTTGGAGCAAGGATTTCAAACTCCACTCCAGGACATAACATACCAATGCACAGCTAAAAGCAAGCCAGTATCCATCAGTGCTGCTGTGTCCTAGCCAGCTAGAGCTGGAAGAAATAAATGCCATAATCCTGCAATACAACAATTTAGTGTCACTGTAGAACTCAGTTAAATTATGCCCTGAATTACTGAACTATATAGTGCAAGCATTGGCAATTATTGGCATCAGGTATTACTGCTGGAAATATTTTCCCCTAGAAAGAATATAATTAGAATTTTAATCTGATTCTACCTCTGTTATGCATTTTTGATCTACAGCCTGTTCTCATTTCCACACTGATGCACCTTGGGTGGCTTTCAGGTTACATGTGCTTGAGCAAAACAGCTGCAGAAGTGGGATGATCTGCACAGTTACTCAGATAATCAGCAATAGCTAAATTTTAGATCAACTTTGCAAAATTATCATCTTCTCTCTGCTAGGAATATCCAACCAATCACAAGTTACAAAATTCACCTAATTTTTTTCTCAAATCAGTACTGATTTTCTGAATCCTTTACACCAAATCTTTGAGGTAGTCAAACAGGAAACCAAACCAAAAAAAAATACCCCAAAGAGGCAACATTATCATGCAAATTCATCCCAAATTTTCCTAAATCTGCTGTCAGCCCAGAAAAAAAAACACCAGAAAGAAGTGGTACTATCTATTCTGAATTTAAAATACATTTTTAAATCTCATTTACCTGACTTTTGAAAAATAAAACCTATGCTTTAACAAGAACTGTCACGGACAAAGACACTGGAGTGGGAATCTGAACAAATTAAAGCCTATTTTGTAGGAAGGTAGAGCACAGCAGCACCATCCCTTTTCAAACGTGCACAGGAAACAGCAGAACTCCATGCATGAGTGCCCACATGCTAAAGATGGATATGCCTTTGTTATAGAGAATGCATACACTAGGTGCTTTCAAAAGGTGACACGTCAAACGCAGTCTTGGCACAAAAGAGAGTTCAACTGCAAATCAGAACAAGTTTTACCATGTTTATTGGAAGAACGGCCAAAGCACCTAAGTCTGCTCTTCTTCTTCTCTTCCATTAAGTCAGCCAGTGTAACCCCTTGGTGTTAAGCACATGTAATCCCAGCATTGACACAGCAGATGGCAGCAGTTGCAACGCAAAAAATAAAAATGTGTCCAAATATACAACACCAGCAATGTTAGGGAAAACAAACTGAAGTTACTGGCAGCACAACTAATCAGAGCTACACCCCTCACCTCTCACTGATTCTTGGGTTTTGAGCTAAATTCACAATGCTTTGAACCGAATGGAAGTCCTTCAAGGGCTTCAGGGTAACCAATTATTGGTGCATAATGACTTAACGACCTTTAGTAAAGGCACATTTACAGTTCTAGTAGTTAAAAGGTATTCCATTGTTCAACAGCACTGAAAACCTGCCCACTATCAGGAACACAGATGTATGAATACAGGGGTTTCATATATAAACAACTTGACTTAATGACTTCTCTGGTTGGAAATTTTAAAATGCTGGGGGCTGCAGGAACCTAAACTACGTTTTAAATACTTACATAAGGTGCTATTAATCATCAATTTAACTGCCTAGGAAATCTGTACCTTTTTCTGCCATTGAGAGATCTTCTGTACCCCAAACCCACACCTCTTCCATATCACTGAAGAGCATTATGGTGATCTTCCACCACATTTATCAGCAGTAATCTCGATCATCCAAAGGTTTAGATATCCAAAGTAGGGACACAGCTCCCTAGAAGCCTGGAAACAATTATTCTGCCTGCCTTGGGACCCAACCCTACTTTATGCTTCAAAGACAGTTCCAGAAACACATCACCAGTATAGCTGGATTAAATTTATTTCCTAAGCATACTACTCAAGATTTCTTACTAACACGGTGATAATTAGCTAAATTTCACCCAACTCCCAAACAGGTAGCTCATTATCATAATTATGTTCCTAGTCTAAAAGCTTCTCGTGGAATAAATGGACAGATGGCTTGTGCTGTCTCTCATCAACCTCCCCATGCAGTATGATCTGCAGCAAAGAATGTCTTGAATGCAAGGAGGTGAATCAACTCAGCAAACCCTCCTCTTTTATACCCTGTTGCAGCTGATATTACAAATGAAATTTCAAGCCACATACTTAAGCACAAACCCAGAAGAGTGCTAGGAGACTGCCTATTCGCTGTAAAGTTCCACTCAAAATCCATATGCTTGCCTGAAATTAAATTCTTGGGATTTGTTTTAAAGTTCTTTAATTACTTTCCTTGTCCTATTTTCACTCTGCAAGTCTCCTCCAACTCTAAACTTACCTTAAATTACATCTAAATTAACAGTTTAGAGCCAAAAGCTCTCTCAGACTCAACAACTATGCGAAAAAAATATATTTTTGATTTATGAAAGACTCAATGAAACTGTTTAAGGAACGCTGGAGCAAATGGCTCTTCTGCAATGTATTAACAAGCAACCAATTTGAACAGGATGCAAAAAGTTCCTGAGCTTCCATTTGCAGGCTTGCAAACCACATCCATCAGCACCACAGCTGACTGCACGGCTGTCCAGCGCTCTGTGCAAATTCAGCATCACCTACATCTGCATGGCAGTCTTGTACAGCATGTTACACTGATACTCAAACCCACAGTTCATGTAATCCTGCCACACAACATCAGTAGCAATAACAAAGTACAGTGAACTCGCTGGCTTTTTGCTCTGCTCCAGATAAAAACTCTGTTTGAGCTACAGATTTTCATATAGACAGTGATTAGTCCTTTCTGGGTGACGCTGGCATCACATCAACCCACAAGGTACTTTCAGGCTCTCATAAAAATCACTGTTTCCTTCCAGTCAGCAACACAGATTCATACCCTGCTTTTATGGCAAATTAAAGGACTCATAAAATTCTCCAACTCAAAAATATAAAGATTTTTTAAAAACTTAACTACATGCAATACAGGCATAAGTTTAAAAACAGGTAACTCAACAGCAAACCATATAATTTTTACTATTTTACTACTTCTGAAAAGTACTATGGTCTAAAAGAACAGTTCACAATAAATTAACAACCCTAGAAGAAAAAGTACAGTAATAATGTATTATTTCAACACAAAAAATAATATTCTGAGTTGCATTTGACAAACCACTTGTAGATGCATTTTCTTTTATATACTCAATGGTATTAAATGAATACAAATGATGACTTTCAGGAGTACCACATGAATAGTGAAACACTATTTAGCATTAATGTATATTGAAATTTGATCTTTATTCTCATGCTCAGTATTAAATCATAAACCACATCCTGTTCTCATGGATTTATAGTGATATTTTGTGACACGTAGCTTGTATGCACGAACTTTTTACATGACACAAATGAAGCAAAGGTTTTAAGTCTCAGTAGCAACTGAATGCAGACAATGATGTGTACACGGTCAGCTCAAAGCAGAATTTATTTTAAGACCTTGAATTATCTTCCATTACTAAGTATCAATATATTAATGGACACGATTGCTCTGCTGTCAAAGACTTTTGCAAACTAGAAATCAGAAAGTGACATCAGATAGGCCCCATTCAGCCCAGTAACGCCCTTAAAAGCTGTCACACTGTCCCACACAGAAGTAGCACAGAGTAAAGAATACGTACTGTTCCGCTTCCCTTCTTCATCAACCTCTTCATCATTCTCAGGGTCAATGTCTTCTGCCTGTGTAATCCAGTCTAAATATCCCTTCAGATCTTCTTCAAGCTGCTGTTTTTCACGTAGCTTCTGGAAGTCCCCTCGGGCCTTGGCTTTTTCTCTTTCCTTGGAAAATTCTCTACCAAATTCAGACAAAGCAGAAAAAAATACTGATCATCAAAATCCCAGGTGTTTTGACCTAGGTCTTGACGTTACAGAACAACATAGTGACACAGAGAATGAACTGCATAAACTACACCAGAGATCTGAGAGTTACTTTAAAAACAAGACAGTGATGCAAAGAAGTCATAGCAAATCCCTACCATATTGCAACAAAACTTTCAGAACGTTGATTACTCAATTGAAAATTCAGGCATATACTTGACCCTTCCTGCATTAAGAGAGTCTTCCCACACACACACTTTTAGTGAAGTGCTCTTCTATACATTTTTAAAAATCAGTTTTATCTAATGGCTATAAAGATAAATCCACTTGCAGTACTGAAGGAATTTCAGAGAGGTGAGTATTAGTTCCAGTGAAAAGGAAATTCTGGCAGCCAGTTCTAAAATCCTTCCCATTCCAGCCACGGTTTATTTGCCATGTCCAAACAAACTTATTTCAGTGCATGGTTCACAGAATTCTACTAATAAGCTCTCTTCGTTACCCCATGCACAGACACCTGCACTGTTTGAAATCTGGATGGTTTGCGCTTTTGCTCTCTTTAACAAAACCTAGAAATCCTCCTCTCACAGATCACAAATTCATCCTTTCATATAAATTGAATTATCTTTCTCATTGTCCCAGTCTCAAGACAGTGTATTTGCCTGTCTATCCAGTTCAGCTTCGTGATTTGGGTCAATCCCTAAATTATCATAGAATGATAATTAAGTCATGCTCTTTGAGAAGAAGTTTGGATAAAATGGCCAGCTGAGGTCTCTTCCAACCTCCATTACCCCATGAATCTATGTTTCCTTTCATAATATATGACTCAAGATAACTATCAAGTAAATTGTTGCAGCGCAACATTTCATATGCTGGTATTATTGAGACATTTGCTGTGACACAGAGCTCAAAACAGATAAGCCACTTGGCTATAAGGGTCAGACATTTCCCAATTTATGAGTATCAATACGTATAATTAAGGGTAGGCAGGTATCTTTTGATCCGTATTGTAACCATGTACCAATCCACCATTCAGATTGTTTGTTCTAACTTGGTCATCATGCAATAGGGCTGAAAGTAAACCTGAAAAATGGCTATAATAATTTCATTTACTACAAATTTCCAACCCTTCATTTACTGTTAATTTTCACTTGAAAATATTCCCCAATTAATTCCCTAATTTAATTAGCTCCCTAATAAAAAAGTCAAGGGGAAATTTAATAAACTATTCAATAATATCCTTTTTTAAGTGGAAAAATATCAGGAAATTAGTATAAGACTTGCAAAATATTTTAACAAGGTGAACAAAATTATCAATACGATATTGCCCCGCTAAAAAATATAGCAGAATAATAGGAAATTCTCATAATTTTTCAACATTGCATTTCAGTTTGGTTACAAACATTATTTCTTCGGAATTGCACAGATATAATCTCTCCAGATTTGGGGAGGGGGTGTTTAATTTTTATTGTTTTATTTGCAGTCTTCAAAAACATATTCTAAAACCAAATATCTGCTTGGCTTTAGTAAATTTAAGAGTTATACAGGCAACCATAAGACTTTGGTTTTGTTATGACACAAAAGCTAAAAAGCTTTCTGTTGCAGAAGCTGAGAGGCAGGCATTCCACTTTTTACAGTTGAGGACTTAATTCAACAGAGATTCAGTCTGGCATGTGGAGATCACCCTGTTCCATCTGATGGCACCGTAATGAAGCTGAAGAATGCCAGTGCTTGCTTTGCATTTGCTACCCTTCACCTGGCATCCAAGGACGAGGCCCCCTCACAAGGCCACCTCTTCTGAAAAACACCCATGAAACTGAGTGAGCAAAACCGATCTCTCTGAGGGATAATTGCTGGGGGGATGGTGGGGGGGAAAAAAAAAAAGAACAAACCAAAAAGGTTTCATGGTTTTGGCAGGAGATGTCTCAAGGCCATATGAAATGTTTTGGTTTATGGGAAGCTGGGTTTAAGCTTCTCTCAGTGAAAGCATCAAAAAGACCACCCTTTATATCTGATTTGGGCAACATGCTAGGGACTCTCATTCCACAGCAGTATCTTTGGAAAAAAGAGCTGTCATGGTGTAGTATGAAATCAGAACTAAAAAGCCTTGCTAGCTTTTACCAAGTATTCATGTTTTGTTCAGTTAAGTCCTGCCTGTGTTTTTCCTTACGGTGAAGGACGTGTGACCCGAGCACATGAAGTTAAATGAAAGTAGCTGTTAGTATATGAAGTGAAAGAAATCATTTAAAAACGAAACAGTTGGCAAGGCTGATACTTTCAGCAGCACTTCACCGTGACACAACCACCTTTTGACTTTGACTTTACATTAAAATGGTTGCACGCAGAGAATTAAACACAGGTTTTTATACACACAGCTAACTACGACCTTTCCCTTTAACACCACACAGAAGTCAGACATTGTCTTGTTAAATGCTGCCGCAATTTCTCGGTAGGGGGAGATGCAATGGTGGTTAATTTCCATGATATTTAAAAGTTTTACTTTTATTTTTAAAACCTGACTGTAACAAAGTAACACCTGAGAAGTTTGCATTTTCTTTAGGGGAGGGAGAAACCCTGCTCTGTGGTGTTTTTTTCTATCCCAGCCACATGACACCTCAGACACACATATGTACTTATTCCTGTTAATGAAATACCATGAATAAGAAAGTGAAATTAAATGGAACTGGAATGTAATGAGTTCCCTGTCGGCAGGACAAAAGCATTTATTTTCCAAGGAACAAGAACTTATTTGAAAAACATGATAGGAGTGAAATGAGGGAGAGACGTTGGCTCTTTTAAAGCTTCTGACAAAGACATTTAGACAACAGATATTTAGACAAAAATACATAGACATTGGCTGATCTCCTGGAAGGAGGAATAAGACAGCTGCTTGTGCAGCACTGCATGGCTGTGGAGAGCAGAGGTTGAGTCCAGAGCACAAAGAAAAGGCTTTTGGCTGTGCAGGCAGTACAGGCACTGACGTGGGGAGACCAAGGGGCTCCTCGACTGGCATCAACCCAGCCCCAGTCCAGAAGCCTGGGAGGCCAACAGGCTCCAGAAGCAGCACATTAATCATGGTGAGCAGACTCAAGCTCTGAGAATATTCAGTTGAAGAAGTGTCTGTGCTAAGAACTAACTTCAAAATACGCATTTCATTCTGGCTTGATAAAATAACCCAGAACTGGCATTTAGAAGTGTGGGGAGGAGCCTGTTCATTGACTAAATCGCCAAGAACTGTGTTCAAAGGGCTGCTGTAACTGTGCTACCATTCATTAGGGTCTCTCCACTGAAACGGGATCTAAATCAGTCCCCATCCAAGTCGCAAACTGAAAAATCCTGAGGAGCTACTCTGACACCAACTGATGTGAAATGAAAATCAGGCCTATTGCCTGTAAAATTTCAGTTTCAAGTAATTTCCATAAAGCATAGGCCTCAATGAACATGGTTTTGTCCTGATTTCAACAACTATAAAAAGCCAAGCTTACTACAGTCTCATATTATATTTTAAAGGATAATATGCTTCAAAATTAAGAGTTTAGGCTAGCAGGGCTAGGAAAGAGTTAGGTTTTTCCTGCAGATCTCTACTTCTGAAGAATCTTATAAAGCAGACTTGCATAACACCAATAATACCACCTTGTATCATCACCTGTTTGCCTTCAAAAATATCTTTACAGCCTACTGCTACCAAGATGGAGTAAATTCAGTTTTTGATTTCACTGAAAATGCAAATAAATCAGGCAACCCAGCCCTAGTCAGTCTAATTTTGATCTAGTTAAATATGACTGAAAATTGTAGCAAATAACAACATCCTGCAAACTGAGTAAAGCTTCAAATTGCAGTGATACTGTAAATAAGTCAATTGCACCTGCAGCAGAAAGGAGACATCACTTGCAAAATAAAGCATTATATGGAGATTCACCTACATAATCAAATGTATTTTTAGTGGTAAATAAGCTACTACGTAAAATTTTATTTCTATTGCCCAAAAATTCTTTCTTCTCGTCACAAAAAGATGATCTCAGTTCTCTGTGTAGGCATAACACCAAAATCATAAATTGTTGTTGAGGCAGAAGCATATAAAATGCAGGTTTTGAGTTCATGCTTCAGTACTCTGGGGCAATCAATTTCATGCCCAGATTTCCTTTCTTCAACAGATTGAAATAACTCCTGCTGGTAAACATCAGGTGGGAATGGTTTGATAGAGGGGGGTGGAGGTGGCAGCAGCGAGCACCTACTGGGACACACAGCACTATGGCTCCCACATCTTAATTTGAGGCACGGTCATATTAACCAAAAATACTAAGGCAATTTCCTAAACCTGAGTATCTGGAACACTCTCTCTGTAATTAAACAACATAATAAATAAGGAGATGCCTGTACTGGCCTCCTATCAGCTGCCTATTTTTCCGTGCAAGATGCTTTTCATAAGGGAGCTTGTGTAGCAACACAAGTGCTGCTGTATCTCCTGCGCATCCCTAGGCATTGATGACAGGAAATAATCACTTGCCTTCCACGTCTAAGCATAAACCAAGACACTGATTCTTCATTGGCCATATTACTGCCCTGTTCTGTCACTGCAAACACAGTGAGATTGAGAATTCATCTACTGCAGGAGGCAACTTGCTGTACACAGGGTCTGGTACGTTGAAAGTGTTATGTCAGTGTTATATGTAGAACTGTCACCCAGACATCCTTGACTCATTTATTCACAGAGAACAGTCACATAATAACAAAAATGTACTCACAAGAGTACAGTGTTGGTCATCAGACTCACTGAAGAGGTTTCTCACAGTGGTAACCATACCAACCAACAAATTAGCAGAATCAAATCAGAGAACTCAAACTGTTTCAACTGTACAGATGAGCACGGACAACAGCTCACAGCTGGGTGCAATGTGTAACAGATGTAGAGAGACATCAAAAAGGTTAAGTAACATCACATCTTTAATTGGAGATTTGTATACGTAATTGGTACCCTTTCTTTCAGAAATAATAAAAACTCACACTGTAGAATTATTCCTGAAGCACAAAAACATTCTAGCAGGAATTTTCCTTGAGCAAGGATCATTAGGTTCTTGACGGGGAAATACAAACTGGTATTACCTGCCCACAGTTATTTCTTTATATTTTATTAGCAATTGAAAAATATATATTCAATAGCTCTCTGTGCAGCAGAGAGCCTGTGCAGTATTACTGTGCCAGGGTGCATGTGAGTGCAATGGAATCATCTGTGGGAACAGCAGTATAGTGAACAATTTGATAGAGTAACAAAACTGATATCTGATTGTTCTCATATCTGTATATTAAGATGGGCTCATTCTGTCCCAAGCAGAGACCTGTTTGGCTCAGGATGTATTGGATTTCTTAGAGGAAGAACTGGCAGTATTGAAGGTAGGAACATATCCCACCACCGTGATGTGCACCATCAACACAGTTTTTGAAACTGATGTGGGTGCTACCTGCCAGAAGCTCACGAGTGAGCACCTCACAGGACTAAATCCCTAAGAAGCCTCGGGGTGGTAAGTTCAAACAGCACTGAAATAAAACCACTTCGCTTCAAGCTCTTATTCAAGAGCACTCAACTACCCCCGTTGACTTCCGTGGTCTATGTCTGACAGCTGGTTAGTTACTGCTGTATACAGCTAAAAGTATCTGCTGATTATTTATTGTTAGTATAGTCAATTGATCTATCATGGGTAATATTTCCTTTGTTTTGTATCTATTTCTGTTAAGAGTTCTAGAGTAGAAGTCCCTTTCATCTTTTTGAATGTATATTCTGTTTATCTGTGTGAGGGAGTTAAATTTTTATCCATAACACTTTTTTTTTCCTAAGCCTTGCCTCTGCTGTGAAAAAAGAGCACTGCCAAAACCAGTCCAGTTCCCTTTTGCTGAAAGACTGTGGATGCCAGTTCAGTGCCTTTCTCCATTTGGTGCATCACTATTCAGGTGTCTTCTTCTATGATTTTTTCCATATATCCCGTAGACAACAGCTCATAGGTGTATAAACTGATCGGTGCCAACATATTTATATGACATTTATTGACAGATATTGCTGTGAAATCAGCACAGAAGAGTATGGACCCTTAGCTTTTGGAATCATTACGTACGTACATTGCAAATAATACTGTGGGAAAGAATCCGAAAAAAATAACATTCCTCTTAGTAATCTGCATGAGGGAGAATGTATGTAAGGACATGTCAAAGCTTATGCTTTGGTGTCCTTTAGCACGGCAATAAATTCAACTTACAGAGATTTATGAAGTGTGTTTGAAAGGTCTTGTTTGTTCCCATGGCTACCCAAAGACCTACTAACGCCTTGAGCAGAAAATGACGTCAGCGGAAACCATCCGCTAATGATAAGGACTATCTTGAGGAATAGATTATCACGCATCATTAAAAGCCATGCCTCTTGATAAATAAGTTATGAAGCTTTGTAATCTATTATTTTCTCCTCTCATAGCAAAAGAGTTTAACACATGCTGAATTTCTGGCATATTTATTTTAAGTTCCAACACACTTTTAAAGGTACTTTCGGGGTGGATGAGTATCTCTCAATTCCCTTACTTTTTACGGTTTAGCTTTGTCTGTTAACTTTCTAATAACCTTAACTTCATCATTTCATTACTTAACTTCCCAACTTCAGCTCAGTGTTTCTTGCACCAGCCAGAGAAGTTTTTACAAAGGAAGAAAAGGTGCTCCGCTATTTCTTACAGACTGAACCCGCTCCGTGCTGCTGGCTCAAAAGACACAGCAATAACAGAGTGTGACAACATCATAATGACCCTGAGATTTATAGGAGCTCTTTTCCAGAGCTGGAACTGGGTTCAATTGCCCAGTCATTAATTGGAGATTGATTTAGAACATATTCTAGAGCTCTTTATCAAAGCCCATTCAGTAGCTCTTTGCAGAGGCCTTTCCTAGAGCTGCTCTAGAGGTATTTTATCTCACAATTCCTTCCTAGAAGAGAATCCAGAGCCTATTTCTAGAGAGCATCTCTAGAGCTGGGTCTGGAACGATTTGTACAACTCTTGGCTGGAGCTGGAACTATTTCTGGTGTCTTTTTTAAAGCTGGCTCTGTAAGTTCTGAGATGGAACTAGAGCCTGAGCTGAATCAGAACCCATTTCTAAAACCTGACCTGGTGTCTTTTTCTAGATCACCTTTTCCTGCAAACTGAATTTGATTTGAGAATAATCTGAATACTAGTAGCGTCTAACAGAGAGTATTTTGAAAAAGCTGAATTACCTGAAGTCTATGAATTCTCTCCATCCTTTTTATTCAAGAGAATATTTAAAAAAACATCTCCACAGTCACCTTCCATGCAGAAACAAAACTATTTACCCACATGCAGATTACACACAAACATTATTTCTACTATTTTACACATGTGCTATTAAAAATATTAATCCTATTTTTAAGAATGTCACCTTCAGCAGGCAAGACTGACACGGATCACCAGGAAATACTCACCTTCAGAATCGGCTAGATGTAAAACAAAGCATCTCCCAAACCATCATTCTCATCCATTTGTACAGTATCTAAGTACATCAAACATGCCGTGCACAAGAGGCATTACAGAAATACAGAGGGGCAGATGGTCACAGAGTAACAAAGGAGTGCAAAGAGAATGGATGAATATTTTAAAACCACAAACAGATCAAACCAGCAGACAGACTGAAACATACACAGCATAACGACATTACAGGAAGTAACACTTTCATACAGAAAAAGTGTATTAGGCATTCAGATTCCACTTCCAAAATCTGTATGCAAAGCCATGCTTTTCACGTAAGTTAGCATAATTTTTGCATTCTTGAAGTTTGATTGGTTTAGCAAAATTTAACTTTCTTTGTAGATTTATCATAAACCAAGTTTCATGCTATGGTTTGAAGAGTATAAAATGTCAAAGTTAATACTCCTAAATAAAACCCAAAGAATATATGTGTTATATATTCAATGCCTGGCTCGGACTGAAAAAACGTTTGCTTTCTACTAAATAATACTAATATATCCATAGGATTTTACTGGTATATAATTTTTATCCATAAAATTTAGACAGATAGCTCTAAATAGAAAATATGTGAAAAAAATATTTATTATTTATATATGAGCCGGCATTTAGTGATCAAAATAAATCAGTGTGACAATATTCCACACTGGTCCTTGTCAGAGTTTCAAACAAGTACGCCAGGACACTTTCTTTACTTATGTACCAATAATTATTTTGGCATAGTATGTATCTTTTAGGACATTCTTTTCCTTTCTCCTTCCACTCTCATTGTCAATCACTGGTGATATTTATATACCATGGTCTCAGTTCAGTACTATCATTTTCTTCAGCAAAGAAAAACAAAAAGCTGGAGTGTTAGGAAGACTCTTTCACATATTTATGGCAAACCTGAATTCAAACAATTCCTCAAGCACTCTGAGCACTCAAGTGACACCACAGGTAGGTGACACTATGGCAGAAAATAAATTTAGGAATGAATTTGTGAACTGAAGGAGAGTTCTCATCACACTGGACACTGTCATTTCTGTTCACTGGAAATCGAAGACAAGCCAGCAAGGGTTCTGAAGAACATCAGAGCTCTACAAATTAAGCAATACCTAGAAAAAAGTAGTGATTTCTTCTCTGCAGAATGGAACCCAAGGACAAGGGGACACCTTTTCCCTGGTATTGTAACAACAGCTAATGAACAAGTCCATATTCTAACAAATATCATACCTTTGCAAACCTTAAGAAGTATTTTAACTTCATTAAATCAAACATAAATCTTAGCTGCGAGAGGATAGCTAAATTTCTAAGCATTCAGTAGAAACGAACCTGTGTAATGAAATACCAAATCTGGCAATACTTTCCCCAAAACTTATTTTTAAAAACATAAAAACTGAAACCAATAACAATTCAAGTCATGGAAGGGAAAAGGGGAACATTTAGTTAACTGTTACCACAGGACACCAAACAACAGGAAGACAAGTAATTGCTGCTTATGACCTTCTTAAGGGCAGGGAAAAGAAACTGAGAAAACCTAATCCTCTAATGACTTCAGCAGGAAGTCTGGTCACTCAGCAACGTTAGGTAACAGTATCAAAAGAGGAAATAAATTACACTGCAACTACCCTCATTTATTTATCCTCTTTCTTATTTTGTTTGTCCAATGTGGCTGTGACGTGAAAGCTACGCTCTTAGTTTTGCAACAATTTACACATTCGTCCCTGAATAAAACAAAGCCAATGTAACTGTATAAATCAGAATTTACAGGGTAGGTCTCGGAAGGAAGAGATTAAATCTAAAAATCAGCAATGTGTTTTTAGCACTGTCTCTTTGCTTTTAAGCATCTGCTTTGTAAAGTGATTCTGACCATAAGGTAAAACTATGCTTTTCTTGGTTCTCTGTGTGCAACAGTAATCTGTCACAGCTAAATGATTTTAAACAAACACACTGTAAAACCATTCATCAGTTAAAACACTCCTGTCATGCAGTTATCCTATCATCAACTGGAAATTTTGTTTGATTGCCAGATTTCCAGGAATGTAATAATTCATTTTAGTTCCTTTCAGATGTAATGTACAACACGTCGAAGCCATGAACAGGGCTGCGCACACAACCAGAGGTCAGATAACACCATCATCTAGGGAGTCAGGTAGCCTCCTACCCAAGAGAAACTCTCCTGTTGGCTAACAAAGATGGCACAAGGCCTAAGATTGCCAGAACTACATAATTTGTTGTACTAAAAGCTAATACATAAAATTATAATAATTTTCTTTTAGTATTTAAATGTCAGCAGGATTTGTTTATTTATCAGAAAATATCTTTACCATTAAATGGAGTTTGCCAAGCTCACGTGTGTTAGAAACCAGGAAACAGCAAAGGAAGTGGAATTGTAACCTCAGTAAGCAGACTTTGGAAGAAGAAAACTTTGCAAACTGTTGCCATAAACTGTACAGTTTTAAATACATTATACAGCCACAACTGACACCACTTCAGTTCTTGGCTGGAGTACACGAACCAACAATGTGACAACCTCCCATCGACAAGTATCTTAAATCCATCCTTGACTACTGATAGACACATCAGTTTGCTGGTGCAGGTTGTCACAGCAAGGCACAGCTCTCCAACACAGGAAGCACTAAATGCTCTGTGTCAAAGCACCCTGCTCAGACTCTTTCTGCAAGAATCCAATCTTGAAGCACCCATTAAAGATATTTTGCAATGTGGCTGGTAAGCACAAATAATACTCCAATTACTATATGGATATTTGAACAAAAGCAAAGTTGAGCTTTCAGAAAAGGACATTTGTTTATAAATATAGGGGAGAATATCCGTGCAGGTGCACCACCCAGCTCTGTGTGCAACATAATGTTTCTCCTTGCTAGAATATTATACAATAAGGAGATTAGTGCCTCATTTAATGAGTATTTTTGGCAAGCATGGTGAACGTGATGTCAGACAGATACAGGCACCAGAATCACACAGTCAAAAGAGCAAACATTGGTAGGATGACATAAGAATCTCAAATGCATGCAAAAAAGCCATCACTGAGAAGCTTGAGTAAATGCAGAGGCCATCTGACAAGTAGCAGTAGCATACACAATGTTAACTCAACTGCTTACCCACTAAGTACACCAAGAACCAGGTTAAGTACGAAAAATGAGCCAAGGATGATAAGACTAACAAAATAGATCCATGGCCATTCACATCCTATTGCATCATTTACCTGTAAAATGTAAGGAAATAAGTTATGATTCAGTCATTCATTAAACAGCAGAGTCCTTTTTGCAGCTGCCAGATCACGTAGGTTTCAACAATGAAAGTTTACGCCTTATTCAGTTCTTAAAAATCCTGTTTAATTTAATTTCTTTACTTACCCAAATTATGTTGTAGATGTGATGCCACAGAAGATGAATTAAATAAAATTTTAAAAAGTGCAGAATTATTAGCTCTTTTTATAATTTGGCCACAAGTATGGACATACAGAATATATACTGGTACGTCTGGACCCTGATTTTGGTCTTTGTATGCTATTTATATGATAGCTACACAAAACTGTTTCTGTTCTAATTAGAGTAGGAAAAAATAGAAGTTTATCAAAAGATGTCATTACAACTGAAGTCTCACCTGTATAAGATAACCTGTGTGTTCATGGCAACTGAATTCAGGACTCTGCCTTCATGATGAAAAAGGTGTATGCTTACCCGCTCAATACACCAAGAACAAGATTTAGTACGAAAAATGACCCAAAGATGACGAGACTGACAAAATACACCCATGGCAATTCAAATCCCATAGCATCATTCATCTGCAAGAAATAAGATGATCTTATAGAGCAGATCACTATAGTAATAGCAATGAAGAGTCAGAAAAAGAGAATTTAATCATTCAGGTGAGACAGTAGTCTATGCATTCCTTCAGCATTCAAAGGAGAACAATACAAGAAAGAAGGCACTGGCCACATTCACTTTGCATTTCTAATGCACACTCTAAAACAAAATACTGAGTGAACCTAGCATTCAGACCAAAAATATCATCAGACATATATGGAGCAGTTCTGTTCTTTAACACCTAGAACATGAACTAAATTTCAGATCTTACTAATTGAAATAATTCTTACACAGTACACTGAAATATTAGGATTTTTAGTTCATATATATCCTAGTTACATGAATGATAAATTGAGAAAAGAAATAGTAATAAGTATTTCAGCAGTGCAGGCAAAATTATTTTTTCTGTAACATGGAGTATCAAAATATTTTTCCCTGAAATACAATAGTTGGATGCAGTGAGATATTTTAAACTAATTAAAAAAGAAATAAATAAGAGTGAATTTGTGTAAGAACATGAACACAATTTTAAGAAAATGAAAAACAACATTTTAGAAACATAGTGGAAACATGCAAATATTCCAGAAACACTTCCGAACAAAAACTATATCAAGGTTAACTGAAGTTTAAAAGGTTGTTACTGATTTTTTTTTAAAAGTAAGGCTGAAGTAACTGAGCTTTAAATACATTCTTTACAGACACACAAGCTTTTCCATAAAGACCTTTACTAGTGCCTATTCTTAGCAAGCTCATTATACCCATCAGAAGATTGACTGAAGAAACACACTCATGGAAATCTTTTTAAAGGCCTATTCAGAAAAACAGGTATTTTAAAACAGAGGGAAATTGGTTTTATGTGCAGCATTCAGGTGCAAAAAGACATTTTGATAAGTTACAAAAATAGTTCTGACTTGGAACTTCTAGGAAATGTCTCTGGTGGGAGAGGAATTATCCTGACTTTTTTGTTTATACTGACAAGCTTGCATTAGTTCCTTCTTAAAATGCTTTTTAGCCATGAAAATTCAGCAGGCAAAAAAACCTGCATGAGCATTCAAGACTGGATAAGGTATTGCAGAATAACCTTTAGGCAAACCTTTTTCCTCTTCTGTGAATGCTTTTGTGTTTGTTGCATCTGGAATTTGCAATGAGGCTCTGAGTTCAATCGACAGTAGAGTCCTGCCCTTCACACTTCTGTTGGGACTGACAAATTGAACATGGGAAGAAACTTTTTTTTGAACTGTACCACTCATTTTATTTTTTCCTCTATCTTTTAAAAATGTTATCATAATCTCAGTTTCTGCAAGGTGACCCTAGGGATCATCAATACAAGCACACGCATTAAGTCTTTGCAGGTTAAGGCCCACAGGCACGTTTCTTCAATGGTAATGTCTAGTAACTGAAGTGAAAAAACTTCCAAAGTATCCAAAGAAGATGATTTTCCACAGCTTCTTCAAGTATCTTTTAAAATAATCTCTCCATGTATCATCTTTTAAAATGCTTTAGCAATCGAACTGAGGTACTGAAAATGAACTTAAAATTACTTAGAATTTCTAGGAAAAAAACCTGCAAAATATATATCTGAGCTGAATGCTTTCCTTTTAATTTGAATATAACTACATTGTGGAGAAATTAAAATGGAGAAAGCTTATAACCATTCAGAAAGTCTGGGATCGTGACCTTCAATTTTAAAAGACCCCAAGTTTCCATAGTCCAATTCCGCAACAGCATATTCGCGTCACTTCATAACGCTGCCATTGTACTGACCCACTCATACTTGCTCACCTGTGCGGTACTTTCTGCAATCCTCAGCGTGTCAGGTGTCAATATTAAAGAGATCAGTTATGGGGGGGGGGTTTCTCATCCATGCCCATTCCCTCAGAACAAGTCCCTTATATATAAGAAGTGTTAACAATGATGATGCTCGGCTATTCAGTAAAATATCCTACGGCCCAGAGTCAGTTTCTGCTTTGTCCCAGCGCACACTTTCAATTGTAGGCATCTGGCCTTAAAGTCTAGGTGTAAAATTAACTCAATTTTTTTTAAAATGCATATTCATAATTATTTTATTACTTTAGAATAGAGTTTGCTTCATAGAAATTATTCATATGATACAAGCAAAATAGTTTTCTAACAATACCTGTTAAGAGCAAACTCTTTGATTAAATGTTAAATACATATGAATGCATTTTGCATCTAACTGAACTGTACCATTTGCAAGCCATCAGAGTTCAGAGTGAAGGCATAAATTCATCTGGTGTTGATGCCACCATTTTTCTGCTACAACTCTCTCTCAAAAACCTGAAAGATTAATATTTGCATTTTTTCTTCAATACAACTTGTTACATTCTTTTTACTCACAAAGAGAATATATTCAAGAAGCCAGGCATTGTGCTGACTTAGGAACTCAGGAGCAAAGCTGAAATTTCCACACTCTGCCACAAAAGTATACGTTACTGTGATTTGCATTTCCTTCATTCATAGTGTGTTACTTATGAAAAATATTCCTTCTCATTTATGCAGTTTGATTTTAAGCCCAATGTTTTAGGCTAATCCATCTAGGACTAGTGGCCTGAGATGTAAAAATTGGAAACTGCAGCTAACCAGTGCCAGCAGAAATGCTTTGGTTTGGGCAGATGCTGAACTAATTCAAAAGCATTTCTAACTCAGGAACCCTTAATCTAGCTAGAACACGTTGGCCCCAACCTAAGACTGAATCCCTAAAAGCAACAGCCTGAAACTGCATCTACCCAAGAATTTTCCCATTTAATTCTTGATACAATTAAACTCTATTCATGTAATGTATTGTAATTTCTATTCATGAAGTAATATTTCTGATCGCATCAATACCAGAGATGAAAGTATAAAAAGAAGTCCTCTCCTTCTGGAAAACTTTGCTGCTCATTTCATGCATGTCAAGTGGTATTTTCCATAACTTCCAATTAAAGAAAGATTAAAGGAGTCAATTTGCCTTCTGATTTAAAATTGAGGCAGAGCTTGGTTAATATACGAGCCTGGAAAAACCTCCATCCTCAGAAACAAGGTGTTTTCAGTTGAAAGGATTAATGCTGACTTCTCACTCGGAGTGCAGAATAAGGAGTTATGAAAACACAAATTCCTGATGCTTTGGAAGCTGCAGCTAAGAAACATAAGCAATAAAAGCCCCTGAGTTATGCTGAAGTAATACCATGAAACCTAGGAGATACTACCTCTCAAATTCTCAGCAAAAGACATTTGTAAGACTCCCACCCTCTGTGGCTCAGGGACATCCCACACCAAAGGAGGTGTCATACTCAATGGCTCTCAATGGACTTGCCCCATGCCTTTTTGAGACCATCATGCTTTCAGCATCCATAACACTAATTGAAAAGACACCCTCAAGTACCATCCTTCTTGCCCTTCTTTGTGTCTGTTCCCTGATCCAGCCCTACTGTTTGGATTTCAGTTCTAACTAGTTTATCCATCACGTGAACCAGAGGACAGATGAGATGAAGGATGATCCGAAGGACAAAGTACCATTTAATTACCATAATGGTAGATGTGTCCTACTCAGTCAGATAAGCATTTAAAAAATACCTTTTCTCCAGAGAAGCCACTTTTAGCTATGCTTTGGCATTTTAACTCCTTTCACACAGGTATTAAATTTGATTTGTTCATTTAAACAGCTTTGAGAATAATTTTGAACTGAACTTAGAAGCTCTTCCTATCCCCTTCATGAGTGACACAGTAACTAACAGTCCAAAAGCCCTTGTAAAAGGTCCCATTTGTTGATGATACCAGATCTGAAGACACGTTACTCTATGCAAGACAAACAGGTGCAGAATAATAGTTTTTGTTACATATTTATATTTACATGTATATGTTTGTGACAACATGTCTGCGAAGTCTTGAAGAATTATCTTGAGCTGACAGGACCAACTTGGTACAGTCTGAAACTGCCTCATCTGGCATTCGGAGCAAATTATGTCGTTAGCTGAGGAGTCAACTATCGTTACAAGGCAGTGTGGATGATCACAGACCAAGACTCTGAAGTGAAACAGGGAGAAAGCCAAATTTACAGCAGCCATAACCATCAGTATTACACAGCAGCAGATGGCACACTCTGATCTAAAACATCAATTAGAAATCATTAAAATGCCTCGTTTATACGTATATGTGGTAATTGTAAGAAAAAATCTCTGTATGCAATTGAATGCACATCAAGGTCTTAGGTTTTTTGAATGCTTTGTACTCCTTTACTGAAAAAATTGTTGCAAGTGCTTTGTGTGTATCAGTTAATATAAGCTGTAACTGGGGATAATGATAAAGCAACGCAGTAACACCTCCAATTCTGTATTTGGTTCATTAGAGATACAATGCGTTGTAGCATTAATCTGTTTTGAATTATTTGCCACAATGTTTCAAACTAAATTTCTCAAGTTCCTTGGTTTCCTCCTTTTTTAACATTCCAAGACGCATAATTGGTGGATTTATTTATTGTTACCTATAATCTACCTAATGATCCTAAAAATTATGAAACTCAGTCTGTTGACTGGTGTAAAAATCCTTCAGGAATTAGTATTTTGTAAAATGGGACTGAGTCTGCATTCTTTGAAGCAGATAATGCAGGTTCATAAAACCTCAGATTAGAGGCTATTTATTCTATTCACTTCAGACCATACCAGACAGCTTTTCAAAGCCTTCTGGCTTCAAAGGTTATGTCCTGAGATATTCTAAACTGAAGTGGAGTTAACTTATAAGTTGATTCAAAACAGGTTGTGCGTAAAGCACCGCAGCCTCCAGGCTGCTTTGTAAAAAAATATAAGTTTATCTTCAATCTCGTCTGGGTTCTGGAGTTAAGGCACAGATCTCCCTGACATTCTCCTGGTTGGCCAGACTCAATTTTGTTGCAGTGCCAATACAGAAACGAGTCGAAAGAGACACTGTTGGGATGTGAACTCAGAGCCCACTGAGCTGTTGAGCATTTCAGCACCACAACAACTGGAAAATCAGAATTTCGTGGCTCGGGCACTAAGGTAGGTTGAAGAGGAACACATCCCTTAGAGAAGTCAAACACTGCTACCTGGAGAGCCTCTTACCTACTTAACTACCTCTACATTTGGCCCATCTTCTCATGTAAATCATGCTATAAAGTTGCATATAGGACAGATGTAAGTGACCATTTCAAGTTAAACCTCAACTTTTAAGACACTGCTTCAGTTCTATTAATTTGCTTTGATCTAGTTGAATAGACCTCAGTTCCAACCTCCTATTATTTTTATCCACTGTTAGCTAATCAAGTGAATAATTTAGGCAGTCATATAAATCATTTATTCTTCAAGGCTGATTGCTTATCATTTTTTATAAAGAAATAAGTTTATATGCAGGTCAATTTTTTTTTCCATTCAGATAATTTATTTTGCATCTAATGCTGTTTTAGCTAATTACTGTGAGTAGTATTTCATTAATCAGCTTAGCGGCTTTAACTAGGGGAAACAAATAATCAAATAATTATTCCAATGAAAGGCTAGATGGCAAATATGACTGCTAAGAAATAATTTTAAATCTTTTTCAGGTACCTATCCCCCAGGGTGAATCTGCAGAGCAGATGGAGACTACCACAAGAAAATGAAGAGCACTGCCTCTACAAAGCAGCAACGCAGAGAAGGTTTTCTGTGGGATTGTGGGAGGACTCTGCCAGGTTAACAAACTCCATATTTCAGGTATAGCAAAATGTAAGTGTTTGATTCCTGCAGTGGTTGCAGAATGTTAATTCAGGATTAACAATATTTATCTATATTGTCCAAACTAATTAAACCTATGTACTGATTTGGTTTATTTAAAAAAAGGGGCTCAAAAAATCTATTGAAAATAGTTAATGTGAACCATGTGTTTATTTTTAAATATTTAGCTGCAATATATTAAAATGCAAGGAGTAATACAATCCACTTGGGTGATATATGAAAAGAAAGATTTATTTACTATGCCTGCTATGCCACCTATGTGTGTTCCATATGAGACACTATATATTAATTGGATGCATTTCATACATCTCATATGTTGGATACAAAAAAATAAAAGCACAAAAGCATATACCATTGAGACTGACAACGTAAAATTGTTGTCTTAGTTTATGTAGAAACAGTGAACAAATCCCCAGCAGTCAAGATCGATGTGACTGTATCTACAGAACTATCCTGGGACAGTCTGGGAACAAGGAAGGCTTTAAAAGGATTCTTTGCTTCTTGTAGCAAAGTTTTTGGAAGAAACCCTAGCTCTTCAATTAATGGGAGTTCTTAGCTCTACCTAAAGGCTAGTCTACTTCCAATGCATTTTCTACCCATTTTATGCAAACTTCCTGGGGAGAAATAGTATGTTCTTTAGAGTATTTGCAGTGATCTATAACAAGAAATTAGTTCCATGCTCTGACTGCAGCACAGGTCAACAGTCAGCTAAGACTAAGATACAGATTCCTTGTCAAGGTAAATTAAGTTCAACTAATGGGAAGGAGATTTTCCTCTGAGGTAGTTAAAAATCCTCCTCGGGTGGGTTCTTTGTGTCAAGATGTTGACTTGAAAAAAATTACATTATATGTCTCTTTCAATGCTACTTCAAATTTTTAATATGTATATTCCTTGCCTTGGTAGCTCATCTTGCATGTCTGAATTTGATCGTTCTCTTTTCTCTCTTTCTGAGGTTTCTAATTTATTTGCCATTTAAGTCTTGTCTCTCTGCAATCTGAAATTGGTTGATTCTGAGTTTTTTACATCTAGAGGACAGCCCACCGTTTATATCTAGAGGATATAAAAAAGTAATTAGTCCAAATCATTACCTAAAAGGTGCAGGGGTTAAGCTAGATTTTAACATGAAATTTAATTCAGGTAATTAACATAAACTCAAAAAAATCCTGGCTCAATACCTAGCTCTTAAGAGTGATTTATGCAGTATATTGGTACTGCCACACAAATTTTCTATCACTCTTTCTCCAGCTGGATATCATGTGTTAAATTTCTGGCCATGTAGTTATCAAAGGCTGGGTGCACTGTGCATCCAGCACATCAATGCCTTTGGGGATGAGCTGCCTTCTTTCACTGAAGAGTCTCCCTTAGATGACCTGTGAGTGGTGGTGATGATGCTAAGAGAATAGCATGACACTATCCTTAATATATAACCAACACAGGCAGAAATAAGTATTTGTCTAAATTTTTTCTAGTATATTCTCTCAAAAATTTTAACATTGCTGAATATTTGCAGTCAGATGTAAAAAAGGAAAAAGGCTGTCAAGCATCCTTTGAATTCTCTCAGACTATGAGCTGAAATCCATTGCTCACAAGTATTGTTTGGATGCAATACCACGTTTTCTGCAGCTGCAGAGTCACTAAGGTGACTCAAATCACCCCAAGTAGTTGTTTCCCACTGGTTTATTAAATCGCTCAATTCTAGGTTCTATAGAGTATTATTGCTGATTTGACCGCTGGTCACATTTTTGGAAAGATGTATTTTAGAGATTCCTGCTTAGCACTCTGATGACAGTTTTGATAATACTTCAAACACACTTTGCAAATTTTTGTTTATGGAGTAATAATACATTTTGTGCCTGAGCCAAGGGGTTTTCTTGTGAGATATATTTGCAAAATATTTGCTTGTGTTTAGGAAAAATCTTTGGCTGTACATCAACTGGTTTCAAGTACATTATATCCCCTTATAATACTTCTGAGTAGGCTGTCCTTTAACAGTCTTGAACCAGGAGCATTATAAAAAGTGACGTGATTAGGAGATTGTCCAAGTTCCTGATCATCTGACTGACATTGTGAAAAAACAAGACTGCTTTGTTTTATTATTTTAATTATTTTCTTTTCTATGCATAGGTTTATGTGAGAGTTACAATCACTTTCAAATTCTCATTCAGCTAGAAATAGACACGTGATGATTTCCTACCTTTCAGTTTATGCATAATAAAGAAAACCATCTCATGCTACTGGAAAGCCACTGAGGAAGCCACAGCTCTTGTGCTTGATGATGGAAATACATTCAAATAAATACTGATACAGCTTTTTCTGTCTTGATATGCTGCTTCCAGTAACATTAATGCAATGGCTGTGTGGACACGTGCTTATCAGACATAAGTAAAAGAGCAGTGCAGCCTAAACAAACTGTGTTACAGAAACTATTTATTTTCTTCAAATGTACTAAGAAGCTTCAAGGACTATTTTGGGGCATATAAAGCTTAATTTCTAAATCAAGAAACATATTTCTAAGTGCACACTTTTCGCTATAAAAGCGGAGGAATTAGGAATTCAGTATTTCTTTGATTATAACATATTACTATCAGATGGTAGCAAAGGACACAGTTTTAAGAAGCTGACATTAGTAAAGGGTGCACCTGACAACCCTTTCCTTAAACATTATGCAAGTTTTAGATGTATTTTAGATTGCTTAGACATTTCAGGTAATGAATTGTGTATTTTAAATGTGAAACCTTGAGGGAATATCTCGTTACCGTATCAGTGGGTGTATTAATAGGCAAAACCACATAAGACATCAATGCACCATTATTCAGCAATTTCAGCAATATTTGCATCAATCTCAAAAATCTCCAAGATCACTCTGAATAGCGCTAGCTTGATGTCAGAGAACTGAGGAGCTGTCAATATTTGAGCTAGTAATGCAGTGTCTGCCCATAAAATTGACTTAACAAAAATCAGTAGCCACTAACACAGCTGCTCCATCATCGAATCAGCTCTTCTGGTAACCCATCACTCAGCATTTTGTTTCCCAGAGGCTCTGCCCATCTCTCACTCAAGTCACAGTAATGTCAGTGTAGATTATTCAAGTGTAGTAACTAATGATAACTTCACTATGGTTAAACCAAGAAGAACTAAATGTGATAATTTTGGTCCTCGTGGGTAAATTGGGGGTTTTACTGGCAAGAACCACTGTTCCTTATGTGTGTTCCTACGTATCAAGTAGCTAAAAATAAAAAGCAATTTACAAAATACGTGTTTGCCATTAATAGACTATGAATCTAGATGTTTGAAAGACACAGAAAAACATCTAGAGCCAGATATGCAAATGCAGACTCAGATTTTCTAATTCTTGAGTGCTTGCTAGAATAAACTGAAAATGAGGCAAAGGATACTACACTGTCAGCTTTAGAATGCAATCCAGAGCATCAAAAACCTGGGTACAGAGGCTGCCACTTTGCCAATAACAAGCAGTGCACTAGAATTCAAAAACAATAGTGTAAGCCTTCAGGTAGGGCTTAAATAGAATAAATAAATACAGCTCTGATATAAATGGAGATGAGGTACAAATGTGCAGCCACACATGTATTATACAGTTGGGGAACACATATGCTGCACTGGCTGGTGAAAACAGGGGTGCTAACCTTAACCTCTAGCTAAGGCTAACATTTGGCACTAGGGAGTCAGGTTTTTGTTGATGAAATATGTAATATATGCTAAGCAGTGAGTTACACATAAATTAGAGACAGGGAAGCAGCCAGATGAAGACACTAAAAAATAATAGGACAGACAGGATTCAGGTAAAAGCTGGTGAACAGCAGGATGTCCATGTGTGTCACCAGGACCTGAAGGGTGCCTGGCAGCAGCAGGACCAAGCCCTCAATCTAGAATAGATAAGCATAGGAGAAAAATCACTGTTGATGCTTGGAGAACTTAAGTTTACTGTTGCTAACCAGGTGATAATGAGCTGTGCCAGTGAGCGTTACTGGAAGCTGTCATTTTCAGCTGTCATTCTTCCCAACAGAATGCCACCTAACACCATGCAAAACATTGCACATATTTCACCCACTCAGATGACACCTGCTAGCAAGATAAGCCTACATAGGCAATTTTACTGCTCACACAGTGACCAAATGGAAGTCAGAATTTTGTGTAGTTTCTAATATTAGTGGGTTTGGGAATTTTTGTTTATGTTTTGTGTAAAACTCATTCAGTCTGTGTATCATCAACAGATTTCTAAGAAAAAAGCAACCCATATAACCCATACACCTCTAGCTAAAATGGGTTCCTTAGATTCTTAAGACATCTTTATTACAAACTAGTGTACCTCTAACGCTTTCCTAATTTGCAATTAAAACAAACCCTTCTCCAATTTTTAGCTAGTAGCAACTAAATCTACCTCAGCTTAATCCAGGGGTTAAAATTAAAACATATAAATTATCCTATTTCTTGTCCTCAGCAAGTAATTTCAGTTTGACAACAGGCAATTTGTTGGTCTACAGATAGAAATAATCCAAATATATAATTTAATTATACAAACGGCAGTTAAGACAGACTCAAAAGTCATGCAAATACCTGACTGACTATATCTCACTAGGCCAATAAATATTTGCTTCTCTAATAATCTCTGTATCATTTGTAATGAAATGAGAACTGACATCTGCATGCCTGTAAATATTTTCTACATCAGGAACTGATTACAGAGAATTAAATAAAATAACTCATGTGTGTGTTTCGAATTTTTGTCTTTCTTATGCCTTCTGTTTTGTCTGATCCTGATAACGTTCAGTACCCTCTTTTAATGGCTTTATTTTTTGTGCCATCAATGGAGATTCTACAAAGATTTGGTACGATGCATCAGATCAATTAGCTCATTAATTCTCACAGGAAAAAATGTTTAATACTGAACCACTCAGCTTAAATTGTTTCTATATCTTTTGTAACAATCATATTCTAAATACAGTAATTCCCTGAAGTTTTTACATTCATTTTATTTGACAAAATTAGTGACAGTTGGAGGATTTATCAGGTACTGAAATGTGGGCATACTTTTGCCTTGGAAGATGTTAAATGAGGGGTTTTTTTCTAGGGAATCATGGCAAACCTTTCCTTTTCTTTCAGGAGGAACAAAAATAGCTGTCACCATCACGACCACCAATGAAATAAAGCTCATACTCGTACAAGTCTCTGAGAAAATTAGGAAGAGTTTTAGAGCAAAATGCAAAGAGCTGATAAACCTGCACTATGAGAAACAACACATTACCTATACACAGCTATGCATTATTGTTGGACTCCTTAGTATTGAAGGTCAGCATATATCTGTAGCCAATTTGGTACCTCTGATACAGAGTAGAAGCGGAGATTCATAATGTGCTTCTTTTTGTCTTTCAGTCCTAAAAGGATGCCCGTTTACCATCTTAATTATCTTTAATAGTGATGTTATCTTAAAAATACCTCCATATTCTGTATTCTAGTATCACAGATTTTTATCTGAGACTACACTCCAGTGCTGTATTTTTTAGCAACAGCATATTTCATCTTGATGCACAAAAAATGACCACATAACACTAATTGTTCATTCACTAGGTAATTATGCATCCTTAATTGCATCCAATAGCCCACAAGAGATGTGCTATTAGGAAATAGTCCCACTTGGCCAGCCATACTTAAAAAAAAATTCAAAATGTGAGCTGCTGTGGGTAACATAACCTAGAGTACAGTTCCAGGAAGCTGTATCTTGGGATAGCTCACCCATTTTTAACAGCTTGCTAATAGTGACCCTTACTAGTAATCCATTGTCTTTCATAAATATTTTCCAATATTTGAACTGTTACAATTATATCTGTTATAACATCCTAATTGCTGCAAAGACTTAGTGCCAATACCAAGTAGTACAGAATATTCTTGTTGATTTTCAGCACTTAGAGTAGGCAGGTTCTGTCACAGACATCCTGAATGACCTTGGACAAATCACTCACATGAGATATTTAGGTCTTTAAGGATTCATAAAAGAACATAACGTCTTTAAATTGAAACAGGGTAAGGCAGAGAAATGTCTACCTGTATATTTACAGTTTCCTTTATTATTTTGGAAAATCAGGATTAAACATATCTTCAGTTTCCCACTTTGTGTCCAGTTGTCTGTTTATGTTGTAAGATTGCAGAGGTTTCATACCAGGTACTGGAGTAGAATTTAAAGCTGAGGACTTGGTTTTTGAAGACTTTTTGCTGCTTCTACAGAGACAATGTCAGCCACAAAGCTCCTGTGATTTGTTGTTGCTGAATGGCTAACAAATGGTTTGCAGTCCCCTTGGCAAGCAATGACAGTTCAGAGTTTGCTTTGTTCTAATTTATGTTAATATTGTGAAATATTTTGCAGAATTACTACAAAAAGAGCTTAATCAGAGAAGACATACTTTAAAACTGCAGGCTTGAAGGAAAAAATGCTAGTCCGAAGGACACAAATGTAATATTACATTTATCCAAGTAGAATAGGCAAAAAAGCTCTAAAATAAGCAATGAATAAATTTGTTTCCAAAATGTCTTGCCTGAGGAGTCCAGTAAGTTGCTCTGACTGGAAAAAGGATGCAGCTGAACTCATCTCCTGTAAAACTCACCAAGGTTTCCCACTGACGGTATCGTAAACCACAGAGTATTTCTCAGCTGAAGACTGAAGCTTGTTTAATAGTAAACAAAGTTCAGCTATTTATGGACTTACCCAGTATAACACATCAGTCCATCCTTCCATGGTTATACACTGGAACACAGTCAACATGGCAAATGCAAAATTATCGAAGTTGGTTATTCCTCCATTTGGTCCAACCCATCCACCCTTACATTCAGTGCCATTCATGACACACTGACGGCCATTCCCTGAGAACGCACAAGGTGCTGGATCTTCTTCAACTAGTATATCTGAAAATTGACCCAAAAAGACAGGACCTTCAATTCTCAATTTGTTGTGAGGTAACTCTTTGCATAAAGAAATATCAACCCTGTTGGAAAGTAAACTCAGATATCAACCTGAGAAATGCTGAGAAGGGAAAGCTTGGGAGCTTCGGAGCTTTTAGTGTCTCTCGTGTCTGGGCCTTACAGTCTTAAGACAGGATAATCAAAACTGAAGGCATGAAAAAGTTTGAGGAATTAAGCAGTGGAAAGAAGCACTTAATAACACAACATAAATTTTTAGAATCTCCCCATGCTATTTCTTTACTGCTGTTTCTTCACTTCATATTATTATATGGACCACCAAGGAAACAGGTCTGGACTAATTCCTACATATAGTCTACTTCAGCACTCAGCCAACAGAAATGTACCTTTAGCCATCAGACATTCCCTCGTGATATTTCACTCCGTCAAAATTCTCCCATGACACACACTTTCATTTCATCATTTCCCTGGATCCAGGCGTTTTATCATTAATCATTTCAGAACTGCACTTCTTACCACACTGCCACACTCTTGTAAGGGTGACACTGCCAGACTGTGAACACCTTCCTTGGAACAGGACTGGTTAACTCTTCCGTAATCAGAGGTGAGAAATAACTACTGACTTCTCCTTTGTGGACAGTCACTCTCACTATTTTCACTGCAGACATTTCAGTTAAGACTTTTCAGAAATGAAAACATAATCAGGGCATGTTCTGGTTTCTATTTCCATTATTGGATTTTTTTTTAATTTAATGCACTTTTCCTAAAAATATGAACCACAGTGAAAACTGGGGTTATGACAGTTACAGTGCTTTGGCCCCTGTTCTATTTCAAACCGAAACCCCGCAGAAAGAAAACTGTTGTTGAAAGAAAACAGACTTTATCTCTTATTTTAGTCAAGAGTTTCAGGACTTACCTGAATCAATAAGAAAACAAGATTTGTGCATTTTTCCAATAAAAAGTTCCAATCCTATAATAGCATAGATTATGATTACAAACAATACCAAAAGGGCTATATGGAGGAGGGGGACCATGGCTTTTATAATGGAGTTCAGGACAACTTGTAAACCTAAAAGTAAAGAAAGAGACAATACAAGATATGAACCAGACCTCTATGTCCTGACCTACCAGATTTTCTATAATTACATATTATTAGAAATTAATGATACAGGTATACAGAGGGAATCAGTCTTTAAAAAATTTCTACAGCCCAAAGGCAAAAAATGTTCCTGTAACATAAAACACTTCATAAGAATCTAAAACCTGGTGTCAAATTCTAATTATTTCCTCTGTTAATATAGGTTATGCCATAGAAGTCAATGCTTGAAATGTGTCACAGGAATTTACCTGTTTTTTGAAAGAAAAAGCACGCAGCCAGTGTGTGGCTGCAGGTCTTTTTCTATGGCCTTTCAAAAGTTCTGTGCTACAACTACATCTTTGTGGCAAGTCCTGAGAAAATGTACAATTGGCCAAATGCAGAACTGTATTTTTGGTCTGAAGAGATAAATAAGAGCATAGTTACCTGGAGAAATACATTTTTACTCTGAAAAAACCTTACTTTTTCATCACCTATCCCTCACATCACTTTCAGAACTACTTCATTTTTCTTTCTTGTAATTGTTTAGCCAAATTTTGGTCTTATCAAAATAAGTAAATCCCAGACTAACAGAGCTGCCACAGTAGCAATGAGAACAAGTTATGGCTTATTTTTATTTAGATAGACTTCCCTTCTGACATTTTGTGAGACTGCTTCTTTCCTCACTGAGGTTCTTTTGCTAAACATATACCACCACAATCATTTCCATGTAACAGACTATGACATCAAAAACACAGCATTAGGATTCTTCTTTTGAATGCCTTGGAAGGAGCTGAATTGTAAACCACGAACCTCTTATTCAGTCCAAATAACTTCAGCAATTAACAATGTGCCAAAAGAAAACTGGAAAGACTATCAGAAAATCCAATTGCCTTCTTTAAATAATATTGTTCTACTTCTTAAGTTTCCTAATTTATCTGTTAGCTCTGCTGAGATAAACAGAGGCATCCATGTGCATTGGAGGGGGCAGCAAATATGAAATGTGTAATGTGCTTTGGCATCCACTTACCAACAGATAAACTATTTTAGGCCCACCTACACCTTCAGATCTGCAGGGGGTTGGAATGTAAAAAACTCTGATTTTTTTTTTTTCTGGTGTATTTGCATTTTAAAATGTAATTAACTTTTATATAAAGCTTCTAAAAAGCAAGTGTATTCCCCTGTCTGCTTATTGAACTGTGTAAGAAGATCACACACTGAATGAATTCACAATCCTTTGTTCAACTTGAAGTAGGGTATCATTCATCTCGAAACTCACTTTATATACAGAACCAGAGAACAAAAAATCAACTTTATATTATCTCATTTCTGTTAGTGTCTGGAACAAGGAAGTTAAATAATCAGACCAGTTACAGTATTCATTCCAATGGAGTTAAAGAGAAAAAAGCTTACTGGGCACTCCTGATACAAGCCGGAGAGGTCGCAATACACGAAAGGCTCTTAGGGCTTTGACATCAAAGCCACCAGGTTTGCCACCTGAGTGGCTGCCACCTTCTGCTTCTTTGGTTAATTGTTCCAATATTACACTAAATAATCTAGAAAATGAGATGAAGGGTAAGGTCACGACCATCCATTTACAATGCAATCAAAGGTTATTAGGAAATCACTTGCACTGCAGAAAAATCTGAAAAGCTCTTCAGTTGTCAAAATGAGAGGTACATTTACACATTCGGTCATGACAAGAAGAGGTACAAACCACGAGCTTTTCTAATCCCTCCAGAGAGCGATTATCACACAGTATCCAATGAATTAGCATTCTGCTTGTATACACAATCTGCTATTTCAAATAAATGAAGCTACTTTGCCACTTCTTTGTTCAAATGTTTCAGCTGTAAGGTTTGGAATTAGTCTCCTCTTTAGAACATGGAATAGATAATTACAAGAAACCATCTGTTTTAATTTTGGTGGAATATATGAACTCCAAATGACACTGCAGTTCAATATTCTAAATACAGTCAGCAAAAACTGAATATATGAAAAATAATTGGAGTCCAACATTTATTAAAAGATTGGTTTCTTACCCATGATATCCTTGAGGATAAAAATATTCCCAGATGACGCATATGTTATATTGTATTTCATCACTGCAGAAACGAGCTAGCCATTCATTAGAAGAGTCTGGAAGACGACTTTTTTCTTTCACACCTCTAGTAGCAATTCAACATGATGCAAGTGGTTGAACTGCAAAGTAATCTTAGGTTTCTCTTAGTCCTGACCGTGGCTAAACCATGCAAACCATATTATCCTTTGCAGAGGGTCTGCAGTTCAGTAGCTGCAAAAACTGACCTTGTCCTGAAAGGACTGCCAAGTCAGCAGAGTTTTGTAATTCTGAAAAGTGTTTCACACTTGTAAAGGACTCCTGAAATGTGCAAGCTTCTGATTTTGTCAAGAAAAGGTTTCACATCTCTAGTCCACAATTCTGTCATACCGGACAGCTGCTAGAAATCATGTAATATTTAATAGGTTGCCCAAAGTAGAACATTGAAAACTTTATTCTCCCCTATCCCTATTCTGCTTCACTTCCCTCCAGAGCAAAACCCAGCTTCAAAGCCTACAGATCTCAGAATGAACACAAGCAACCTACATACTCCTATAACCACAGAAATCCAGACATTTAATATTTCAGGTCCTGATTCAGCCCTATAATTTAATAGTAGCATAATTCAAAGAAAATGAGCCATCTCAATGATTTCACAGTGCCTATTTATGGCCTAAAGGCAGACATGATTAAACACACTTCTGAACCAAATCCCAAATTAAGAGAAGCTGCTTTCAACCCATGAGTCCTGCCATCATTCAAAGAGCTATGGAAGGTCCTATGAGAGCTTTCTCTACCAGCTTATTTTCTCTTATTCTTCCACAGAAGTCAATGGAAACTACGTGGCAGAGCACACAAGCAAGTAGTAGACTGCTCTGGAAGTAGTATACACTCTGACTGAGTATGAGAGGAAAGTGACAAAAACAGGAGAAAACATCATATTCACAGCTACCTCTACAGTTCTGTCATTTTATGTCTGGCCTATAAACTCATGAAGGTATAAAACCATTGATCTCCTTTATTACTTTTAAAATTGACATCTATTTTCCTGTACAATTTACCCAAGTTTGAGGTTGTGAAATGAAGCCTCCACACATGCTTTCCTTTTTCTAGTAGAAATTTATTTTGGTGTAATTAAGTTTTATGTATTTGGACTGCTACAGTTTCTGCTGAGAAAGCACATGAAGCAAATTTCATCTAATACATTCAATACAGGACATCATGGCAGCTCTTTCAAAGCTATTAAAATACCTAATGAAATTTCACAATGAAATTAGTCAAATAGAATCAGATCCAGAAGCAATTTCACATTCACCTTGAGTTATATATGAAAATCAATTTTTCATTGGGCTTTTAAGTATTAATCAAATAAATGGACTCATGCTTGCTTACTTGCTTATGTGGGTTGTGTTCTTCTTAGAAGAACAAACAAAAATACTGCTTACAGAGTGCAAGAACAAAACTACTGCTCACAGTTTTTCAGTGCCTGACATGCTATGAAAGGTCCACCTTGTCTTCCAGGTAAACTGATGAAAACCTACACAATAGATAATATTCCATAACTTTTAGATTTGAGCTATAATTTCAATCTTAATGTGATACTTTAGGTACTTGATAAGATGCAGTCCTTTTCCCATTTGCATTTTCCCTGGTTTCAGTGTGAGCGTTTGACCTAACTAGACTTACCCTCCAATAATGACTGTTTTATGAGTTAATGGAAAATTTTTTAGTTATCATGTATTTAGGACACAGCCAAAGATAGAGGTCATGTTAATTAGACTGCTCCAGGGTTACTCTAGCTCCATGGTCACTTGACAAGAGGGAAAAGGTCTATTCAAGTGACTGCCTGGCAAGAGAATAGAGCTCTTATGTGTGACAGTCTCCACACCTGCCCGCCAAGTCTCCCCTTCAGGCACAGAGGCCAATCTGTTGAGAACGACCTGACCTGATCAAGGATCTATTTATATACAAATTTTAGTCCTGGATCAAAACTGCCTGAATGCAAAGCAACTGGCCCAAATACAGTCTTCTCAGTAACATTTACTACCTCTGAATCAAATAGTTATAAATTGGATATTCATACATTCACGATACTTGCCCAAATTCAATAATTCTTTACCACAAATGCCTTTACTTTGCAGTTTACTGTTTTTCCTTAATGTAATACCATAGTTAAGAGCAGCACACACTCTTAATTTCTGGGCCTTTTCAATTACAGGGAGCTCTTGATATAGTTTGGACTTAAAAATGAAATTATAATTGCACACTGCCTGCCAAGGTCATCTTTGCAAGCCAGTCACAACATACAAAGTTAAATGTGGCTAATGTTCTCCATCTGCTATATCAATAAATGTTTACAGTAAACAAGATTTACAGTACTGGAAATTCCTTTTTTTTCCAATATAATCTCCTACTTATTTAGGGAATTGAGGAATATATGCCTCAAGATTAATTCCCTAGATAGCTGAAGGTAAGATCTTCTAATGAACTAGCATAGCCGTTGACACAAAGTTGCTGACAATAAAAGCCAGAGGCATTAATTATCATAAGCAGGTGCATAATTTAAGTGTGGGACTTCGCACATTCTCCCCCGGGCAAGCCAAAAATCAAATATATCTGGGGTTTCATGTGCATCACCCTAAAGAAAAGTACTTGAGTCCAATTTTCCTCAGATTTTTGGGAAGGTCAAGGAATCACTCAGTTCACTCTGTCTCCCCTGACCCTTCTCCTCCTCTTTGATATATGTGGGTTCTTCCCAGAGGTCTCTGTAGAACAGAAACTCCACATAACCACAGGATAGGGATAAATGAATAAACAACATAATGTAAGGACCTAAACAGATCAGGCTTTATCACATGGGAAGACATTGGGGGTTCATCTTGGAAAAAATCAGATGGAAAATATTCTGCAAGACAACAATCATGGAAAATTTTTGGTAGAACTCAATTCCCTGGGAACTTTTGCTATAAAGCTGATTGTGCAGCACAACCTGTAGCTCTGTTCAGAACAGAGTCCTAGAAGTTTTCAACTTTTCATTCCTGTCATTCAGAAATCAAGCCTAGGCCATTATTCACAGTCAGATAGACCTAGATCCACCTTACTACAAATAAGACTTTAAATCTTTGTGTAAAGAAGGATTAAGTTACTTACCCTACTACTACTATTACAAAATCCAATAAATTCCATCCATTTCTAACATACGCATTGGGGTGGAATAATAATCCATATGCTATAATCTTCAAAAATGTTTCAACTGTAAAAATTATCAGGAAGGCATATTCTACTTTTTCCTGCAAAAGACAAAAAAAAAGTACAATGAAAGACAATGTGATTTAACAGCTCTATTACTAGTCAGAGTTTGCAGTGAACAGTCGAGTTGCAGTGATCAGGACTAAGCAGATACAATACTTCATGGCAGTTTGCTTCACAAGTTTTAATTGCATAGCAATTAATGACAGCTCTACTGACAAGGTTGCAACTACACAATTGCTAGATTTTCCTGTTTTCACCTTCTGTGAGAGAAAAAGGCTCAGTTTTCTGCAAACATGGAAGTATACTGTACCTTTGTTTAAGCAAATAGTCCCATCCAGATCAACAGGATTCCTTGCATTCATTAAAACCAGAAAATATTGTAGAACAGGGCCCTGGAAATACCCTTAAAAGTATGCAATAAGATATTACTGTAACTGTTCATTATGTCAGCCTTTATTTAATTAACAACCACAGAGTTTTACTTAATAAGGGAGTTTGAGACACTGTTATCTGATACTAAGGAGATGCAAAAAGTTATGCGCTATTTAAGAGGGACTTCATTTAATTTTACGCTGTCGTGCAACTTTGTCATCTTGATGTGGAAGCTTACATTGACTTATTCTTCCTTCCATATCCCCAGAATTTCTTTAAGTGACCTTAATACGCTTGAAGAAATTTTAAGTTAAAAACATCACCACCTTGTGTCACCAAAGCTCCAACTTCAAATGTTTCAATGCTTTTTTAAAAATATTAAGTTTCTTTATTTTACCAATCTTAAACAGTTATATGTTGAATCTCTTTTCCTAGCTAATTGGATAACATACTTCTAGTGCTTTCTTCTTTCTACAGTAATAGCATATTTGATTTGGATAAATTGTAAGAGTCGCTGCTATCAAAACAGATCAGTTAACGCGTTTGTTCCTTTTACCTTCAGAAATCGTCATTTCACCACTTTGTAAAATAATTTGTTTAGTTATCGGTTGCTATGCAAATATGAGAACCAAGAACAAAAGACACAAAGAATGATTCACTTTAAACTTTTTCAGGAACACATGATGTTCCTCACTTATCACACACAGCATTAATTACAGGGCCTATAACAGCTCAGTGAGGACTATAATCTATACTATCATATACTCAAATATAGCACAAACATTACACTCACAACTATGTATTTGCTATTTGCTACACAGCTTGGCATTTTCACATAAAACCAAATAAAATACAAGCCTTGGCTGCTTGAAATTTAATGATCTTTATTTCTCATGTGCAAACTCTTTATTTTGGGAGGCTAGCTTACTTTTTGCCATGAAAAGACCATTTAGGGTTGGTTATGTACAGGATGTGATATATCCTTTTATAAATCTGACACTGGTGACTTAATAAAGGGAGAGCCTTATCAATAAACAACGTGCTCCTCCCCAGATCTTAATCTCCAACAAGCAGCACCCTGGGATCATTAGGAGTGGTTAAGTCTTTCCCCTAGTGCAATGCACAATTCCTGGATCTCATTTTCTGCCCATCCTAGTCCCACCCTCCTGCCTTTTTCCTGTGCTTTGAGTAGTCTTCATAAACACCCAAGGCAGTTTCTCCTCAGCTGCATTATATTTTGCACGAGATCTTCCAGCCCAGTGGCATTGTTCTCCTCACTCCCTTCTCCAGCTATTTTTCCTAATACTTATTTCAAAACTGTCCCTTCCATTTGCCTGTTAATTTATCACCAATAAGTTCGAACAATTACTGTACAAGAAGAGTGAACTGGCCTTACAGAAGAAGAGTGAATGGTTTGTGCATCAAAAGACATCAGATTTCTTTGGCTAGAGAGCACCACAGAGGTTACAGTAATATAAATTATCAGCATTCCTGAGAAATGTAATGAAAAAATGCTTCAATTCAAGCAAATCCTACCACACACACAATTTCACAGTAACAGCTATTTCTGCCTTCCTGCATGTAACTAAGTATGTAGCTTGGATATAGAAAGATAAAGAATGTAAGACAACATTAGGAAAACAAAAATATTATGGTTGGCATTTGCTATGGGCAGAATATGTATCGAAATTATTGTAGTAAATGAAAAGTAGCACAAGAGATAGGAAGTTTCATATATGCAAAATTTCAACAGCTTCTTTACATAAAGGGAACACAGGACACAGGACTCAATGGGATGTTCTAGGTCAGGATGACCTCTTGGGTCATCACGTCCAGTGTCCTGGTATTACAGACAAATACATACTTTAATTCCACCCATCAACTTACCAGATTCCATCCTGAAAAACATCTTTGCCCTTCGCTGTTCCCCTTCAAAGACTGTTCTAATACTCTCCAGTTATTTCCGATAGACACCAGCCGTAGCCCCAGTGTAACCTGCTTAATGGTCCATTTTAATGTGAGAGTTCAACTCTAACAACTCTACCCTACCACTCAGCATCTACCTTTAAAATAATATTGGTCTTTTCCCTATTTATTTTATTTCAGGACTGTTTCTTATTTTCTAAACACTACTGCAAACACTGTATTCAAACAATATGGGGTGTAAGACAAGCTCATTTTTTAAACCCAGTGGTGAGCTTTAGGTTAGTGCACATCACTTCGCAGATGGACCGTAAGAAACTTGACGGCTGGACTAACAGAACTCATGTGAATCTCAGCAAGGAAAAACTTAAAGTCCTGTACCTCACATTAAATAATCCCAAATCAAGATGAGCTGAGAAAGGACCTGGAAGTCACAGGGGCACCAAGTTAAATATGTGTTTCTTGTAAATCAGACAAATCCCATATTGGGCTGTATTAGGAACAGCATGCTAAGCAGATAGAGGGCAACTATTATCCACCTCAGCGCTGTGAGGCTGCAACACTGCTACAGTTTTGGGTGTCTCAGGTCAAACAGGCTGTCAAGAAAGCACAGACTCCAGAGGAGGAAAGATCTCTTCAGCAACAAGGAGGCTAAGAGAAAATCTAATGGCAGACCACATCTACTTGAAGTGGGGTTAGAAGATTATGAAGCCAAATGCTAGATAGGAACACATGGTAAATAAAGGGAAACAGCCACAGAGGTCAGGTGAATGGTTTGGCCCAGTAAACAATATTCAAAGTACAGACTGTTCTTTCCTTACAGACTGTATTTTTTAAATAAGTAGGCAGCCAGTAGATGTTCTAACACAAACTGTGAAGTTAACAACCTGCACACCCTCAGGAAGGTACTGGCAGTCCCTTCTCACACTTCCAAACCCTCTCGCCAGTTGCTCTGGATATCAGTTTTTGCCTTTGCAAGGAGATACATCTTTAGGTCATACAACACCTCGCATGTCCAGAGCTTAAGCAACCATTACTCCAGAGCAAATACAGTTTCATTTATCATACTATTTTCAATATTATTAGAAGAGCTGCAGAGGTAAGGCTGCTATATAAAAATAAATCTAAAGCAGTAAGAGATAATTTAGAAATACAGACTGAAGACTGCAGATCTAATGGTTTACGATGCACACATTCATCTGCTTTTTTCCTCTATAGTACAGAAATCTATCCCTGCACGTTTTACTTTTTTCAATTTAATTGAGGTCTTTAAATGAATATTTTATTTCATTAAAAATGAAAGTAGGAAGACAAAGAAATGAGAAAACCAAACAAAAAAAATAAGTAAATACTGACTGTCTGAAAAACAAAATTTGTATTAAAAGAAACTGAAAAGACAACTTTGGTTCTAAGAAACTGCACAGATTAAATTAGAAACTGCAAGTGATTTCTGATATCTATTACTGCATTTAGTTTTATATTGCATCACAAGAGTAGCAGAGAAAAAAAAGCTGATGGCTATAAATCCAAAGAAGATCTGAAGCACAAAAATATGTCTGCGATACTGTGGATCTAATCCTATTGCTGTGCAGACTGATAGTTTGTTCACCAATTTGACAACACACAGAGCTAGCTCATCTCTCTTTACAGGGGGCTGATTCCTGCAAGGCTGTCTAACACTTTTGTTAATGTTGCTCAACAACTTCAAGCCTCAGCAATCTTTTTCAAAATACACAATGCAACAACAGGACTGATAAGTCTATCTCTTTCTGACAGAGACCAATGAGCACCACTTTGATACTGATCATGCAGCCTGTCTTTATCCACCGAGTTTCAGTGAAGCCATTAAAACTTCATTTTCTCAAAGAAATGTGCTTGCTTTCTTCTTTTAAGCAAAGCATCTTACCAGAAACCCTGTTGCTCAGGAAGAAATCTTCCCCCCCCCAGCCAGATGGTGTACATTAGTCATCATTTATTATTTCATATTTCCAAAATCTCTGAAAGAAATGTGCAAAGCTACTGTTACATGTTGTAAAGTGATGCACTGAAAGTCTGCATTTAACTAAAGATGTCTCACAAGATAATTGTTTCAAAATAAAAAGTCAGTAATTTGCAAAACCTTAATGTGCTATGCCATGTAATTAAGTCCTCTTATTAATTTCTACTCCCTGAGCTTCAGAAGTTGGAATTATTTCTTCACTGGGGAAATACCTTTTCACATCTAGAGTGGCAAATATATATATATATATCAGAGTAAAAACTGTCTAGCACATAAACTGACTCAATTTAAATGAAGTAACCAAACTGATCAACTTCCTGTAGTTTAGACATACACAGAACCAGACACTTTGACATTCTTGATTTGAAGACCAACAACCAAGCACAATAATCAAACATACAAAGCCATTTATCTTTTTGACAGACATTCATTCAAGTCCTGCAACTGGGAAAACACAGCATTTGTAAGAGAGAAAAATAACCGAGTTTTGAATTTCAAAATTTAATCATTTAATTTTTCACTTCATACACCTGTATCATTTCTGAGCTGTACCACAGTAATACTAAAAAAAGGAAATCAAACTTATTTATTCCCACATGTGGAAATTGTTACAGCAGCTTCCCAATATAGAAAATGAAACAAACATGAAATTCGTATACCTGCCAAATAGAAAACAGCAGTAAAGCTTTACTCTGTGCTTATAAACTGATGAAACAACTCACTTCCTAGATCAGACACGGAACTTACTCTCCCTTTATTAAAATAATTAGAATTATTTATCACTCAAGAATTCATTGATAACTATCATTATGTCTTTAGATACATAACAGGAAACAAGGAAGGGGATTGTGAAAAATAATGTTTTAAGGATTTGTGTTCTGATCAATCCAATTAAATTATATTGTGTTTTCCTGATCCTCTGTAGAGAATATAACCACTGCTCTACCCTATGTGAGATACTGCATTAGTGTTCTTGTAAGTGCAGCTTTGCTTTTTGATAGAGGAGCTCTGCAACAACTTTAGAATACATATCCATAATTACACCTTTTCTTTAATACAGACATGGGCCAATAGACATTGTTTCCATATTTCAAGTGCACATGATGTTCCATGTACACAAGACCATTTTACGTTTGACCAGTAGTGTCCCCAGAATTCCTGAGGACCAGGACTCTGGTGTGGACAAGGAAACAGCTTATGCAGACATTGTATTTTCAAGAATCGTGGAACTGCTCATATGGATTCTACCTCTGGTGACTAAACGATCTCTATGTTTCTAGTTGAGTAGTAGCATTCCTCCTTAAACAGTAACTGCTGAACAACTCTATCAAAAAGGCACTCATCAAGATATACCTGCTGAAGAAAAATGTTTTACTAAGGTGTAGGCCCAGATTTGAGTATTTCTTTCCAAAAATTCAGAAATTCAGAAGGGATTAGTGAAAAAAGTACTGATGTGTCTAAGCCACTTTCATATCTTATGTCTTTATGCATTCAGAAGCCTGTCCGGGCAAACGTTGAGAACACATTTCCTAACCCTTATGGTGCAATCCAGCGTGGGTTTAAATTTACAGAAGTAGCTACTACAAAAGGCATAAGAAATTTAGTTTTAGTTTTGAAAATCTGGAAAAATAAACCTGAAATGAGTAGACTGACTCACAAGTAAAACACAAGGCAACTCTGGGCAGGATTTTGGCATTAGGCCCAGAAATATCTCCAATCTTCTGAGGCTCTTTATAGGACACCGTCGTACCACCAGATCCAGATGCTTTGGCAGTTCGCATCTGATAGCAAGACTGACACTTAAAAGTCAATACCAAGTGCAAACTCCATATTTAGGAGTAGAATTAAGTAGGTGCTACACGCCATAAACATTCCTAAACCAGTTTTATATAAAACTGAAGGGATTTCACATTCCTAGCACCACGGCCAAGCAACAAATCTCACTCACAGAATCTTGACTGTTTCCAAAGAAAACATAAAATTCTCTCATCTCATTTGAACTGTGAATTCAGAATAACTTGGTACAGCCTCAATTAACAGTTCCACCCTCTAGATCTCAAGCAGGCATTTATGATTGCAAGGAAAGAACGTGGAATAGGGAATCTCAAATAGCGAGCACAGCAAATGAACAAAACAGATACGCAAGATATACACCAAAGCATAATTAATCTTAATTAAGATTAAACGTAATTAAGGTTAAGCCTAATTAAATTTCTTAAAGTCCCTCTTTTATCGATGTACTCTGAAGTATCATTGGAATAACTTACATCACTGAAATAGTACCTCAATCTTCAAAGAGAGTTTTAGGTAGCAGTAATTCCTATACTTTGATCTGACAGATTCTGGGAGCCAGAAATAGATGAATAAGCAGATCATGTTTAACACTGATTAATTTTTTCCTTATTTCCTGTGATCACTTCCTCTAAAGGCACTGTAGACCTGCATTTCATCTTCAAGTGTGACTTTTTCTTATATTTTTAGTCATCAACAACACAATAACGGAGATCACCATAGAATGGTTTGGGTCAGAAGGACCTTAATGATCATGCAGTTCCAACACCTGTGCCATGGGCAGGGACAGCTTCCACTGGATCAGGGTGCTCAAAGACTCGTCCAACCTGGTCTTGCTGGGGATGGGGCATCCATGACTTCTCTGGGCAACCTGTGCCAGGGCCACACTATCCTTACAGCAAAAAAATTCTTCCCAATATCAAATCTCAATCTCCCTTCTTTCAGCTTAAAATCACTTCCCCCCATCCCATCCCTGCACTCCCTGATCAAGAGCCCCTCCCCAGCTTTCCTGGAGCCCCTTTCAGTCCTGGGAGGCTGCTCTAAGGTCTCCCCAGAGGCTTCTCCTCTCCAGGCTGAACAACCCCAACTCTCTCAGCCTGTCCTCATACGGGAGGTCCTCCAGCCCTCAGACTATTTTTGTGTCCCTCCCCTGGGCTCGCTCCAACAGACCCATGTCCTTCCTGTGCTGAGGACTCCAGAAATGAATGCATAAATTTACCACCTACTGAAAAATTGTCAACAAAGGGTCAACGAACCCACCACTTCGCAATGACTGTACACCTGCAAGGTCTGAAAGGCAAGCTGCACAAAAGCTAAAAGGCAGTGACACATGAGTTTCAACCTTAAACCCATACAACTCCTATTGAAGATTGAGCACAGAATGCCAATGAATCTTAATTGCACAACAGAAAGCAGGCCAAGTAAGCACTAAAGAATATAACTGGAATAGAATCCAAATTACTTAGGTGTCTTTCTGCCAGCCTGTAATTGATGATGTTCAGGAAAATAAAGTCAGCAATATAAGGGAAGTAGAAGAGATGATATTTATGTACACTGTCACACTGCTACATAAATTTACCTTACATAGTTGACTAGAGCCAGTGTCAAGTGATGAATTAAACCTGCATCTAGTCATAAAACAGCCTTAAAATAATGTTAAATATATTTTGTTACTTGCTAGCAGTATTGTTTATTTGTAAGAGAGCAGGTTTTGGCTAGAAGCTGGGCTTGAGAATGTTATTAGGTGTTAAGATACTTTAGTGAACACTTCCAAATTCTCTAAGAATTTATAAACCAAGAGAATTTTCTAATCCCTATAAATTCACCTCTGACCGTGCAGAAACCCCTGAGTAGAGAACAGACAGGAGCATTGATAGCAGTAATCTTCTACATAATTTATATATACACACACACAGATAGGGTTTTTTATATATATGGAATATATAGATATGTTGGAACTTGGAAAACTTCAAATGAATCACACTGGGATAAGAATGTTAAAAAATTTGACCAGATAACTACGTATTTAATCCTTAGTTTGTTGTTTAATGCTTCCTAACATCAGACCATCACCAGAATTTTATACAGAAGGTACTGAATGCAACACATGACGTGGATATGACACTTCTATACTGAGAAGGTATGATTGGTATTAAACAATACATTTCACTGTGAAAGATCTAATGTCTTTGTGGTGATGACATGCTACAGGCTCTATCATCTCTTTGGAATTTTTGTCTTCTATAATAGAATTTCTTAACTACTTAGTTACACATTAACATACTTTGTATTTGTTAGTAGGTAACATGCAGTACTGCACTATAAAAGATAACACTCAAGAAGTCTAGGAAGACTGAGTTAGTGATCAGCACACAACCTGCCAGAGCATTAGAAGTCAAACTGTAAGAATGTCAACAGCAATGATGTTAATGAAATAAATTTTCAACTACAGGAGAGGGCAGGACAGGGTAGTCCTTGTAGACACTGTTCAGAACAACGTGAAGAACAAAAAAAAATGTATTTATCCAAACTGACAGGAGAATGGTCTGCAATATCCATGAAAATTTTAAAGCACAACTTTATCCTCAATTGTCTCTGCTGAAGAAGTTCCTCCTAGGAATTTTCTTGCAGTTGTTTTTGAACCAAACGGTTGAAGTATCTATTGAATAAAACTTTTATTCCACAATCATCAAAAATACAAGCGTTTGCACTGATAAGAGATTTTGTTATGAAACAATATCTTGTAGGAAATTCCAGATATGCAAAAGTTAATATGGCTGCAGAAATTGGTATTTTCCTGCAGCAATAAAATGCAGGGAGATTTCCATTTTGTGTGCCCAGTATTTGGATTGCTAGGAAAGGAAAGACCTCTACAGTTCCTTCAAACAAAACTGAAATAACTGAATAAACTGAATAAAGTTGAAAAAATATTTTCCTGTGATTTACAGATCAAACCTTACTGATAAAGATCTTCAACTTCTGAAAGAAAGGAAAAGATGAGTCTGCTTGCCCAGAAGCCAAATTTCTTTCTTCTGTATGGATGAATCAGTTTTCTTCTATCTTGCAGAATGTCACTAACATTAGTTAGTGCCCCTCCAGTGGCTGCCACAATTACAGCTCCAAATTCTGCAAATGACTACACATGGGGTTTTTTTAATCACATAGCCAGCCAGAACATTAAAGGGAATAAGCACTACTCCAAAATCCCAAACATTTCTAAGTACCTCCTTGTAATTTCGAAGTTACAATGCAAAATAATTTTCTTCCTTTCACTCCCATACCATTTGGCAGCCCAGGACATGTATTCAGGTTTTTAAGTTCTTACTTCATTTTCCACTCCTCCACACTTATCAGCAAGATTATTTCGTTGTTGTTATTACTCCCATCTGAATTGTATCTTAACCTTTTTTTCTTTATTACCCTATCTGGGACATCAGTTTTGATTTCCAGAAAATTCATTGTCCACAACAATTTATTCATAACAGATTTGTCACTATTCAAGATCACTTCCATTATCACTGTAAGACAGTTTGAGTATACCAAGACCTGCTTTTCGTCCACCTATAAAACTGCTCTGCGGCTGATGTAAAGTATCACAGTTCCTGTGACTTTCTCCCACCTATTCAGCAAGACAGCTCCTAAAGCATATTTAAAAATTCTGTTCTTGAAAGTAATTACATGGAACAAGACTTGTTACTTCCCCTTTAGAAAAAAACAGGCTTTTTTTTCCCCTAAAGAATTGGAGTGTACTGCTTCCAAGTAGGCAAGAAAAAATATTATTTTGATGACACAAATCACTGAAGAGACCAAAAGCCAGAGAGAGAAGTTTTTTCTCCTTCAGTTACATGCACAGAATTCCAAAAACAAGCATTTGTTGAAGATGTTCAAGTGTGGTCAGCCCTGTATTTTTCCAGCTTATATTGAAACAAGTTTATGCTTCACACCATCTACAACTTCAACATCAAATAACCAGTTAAAACACTGGATAAACTGATGTTTGAAAATCAGCCCTTAACATGGGATGAAGACTAAAAGGAATTCACCCTACACAATCCTAATCCAAAATCACTTTGGAATAAGAAACCACTATTTTTTGTGCTCTTTTGCCATCTGGCAATTGCACATTGCAAGGTTTCTTGTGTGTTTCCACAACACCAATACCCTGAATTTGAAAAGAAAGTCTTCATCTTCGCATAAAAAAATGCCCAATACTCTGCAAAGTCCTCAAAGAGGAACAAAACTCTTTAATTAGAACTATTTCTTAGTGCTTAGTGCTATTTCTAACTTATGATTTGCCAAAGGCATTGTTTTACTCATGTTTCAATGGAATACTTAGCACAGCATGAAATAGATGGCATCTCCTCTGTAGCAAAAGTGAAAGGTTGACTTCTGCCCTGGGCATCTTTTATTTTCTATGAAAGCTTAGAGGTAGAAACTGAAGCATGATAATTGAACCTTGAAGGAAAAAGTAGTGACATTATAACAACTGCTTCTGTCAAGTGATAAGTATTCTGTACCATGAAATATTTAATTTGTAAGAATAAATTGATAGTGTTAATAAACATTAAAGGGAGTCATGCCACACTAAACAGGACTTGCTGATAGCTAATAATCCCCTCTTATCATAGTTCTAAGTAAAGGTGCCGGTCACTATTGAACAAAAAAAAATGGATAATTAATCTAATCTTTCTCAGAAAAAAAAATCAGCATTTGTATTTATTATACTTGGCACATTAAAAGGTGGTTTTCATATTCTCCAGTGCCCAAGGCGTAAACCTGTAAGTGCCAGTGGAAATAACAAGTGATGTAATAGAAGTGTGTAAAACCTGAGGCAATAGTACATCGTAGTCAGAAACCAACGGTTTTGCTCAAGTGACGCACACATTTGCACTCAAAGTTTTGCCTCTTTTTCCTTTGGTTAAAGCTATCAAAGCAGCAGTCTCCTAGTGAGGTGTGTCAGGACTAATGTAGCTGAATGTAGTTCACTGTAATTGAAAGTAATTCATGCTGTCACATTTACTGTAATGAGAGGTCACATCTCGGGGGCCATAAATGTTGTTCACATTAATCGTAACTGACACCTTCCTCCTCCTTCAGGGAAATTCAGCCGTATTACATGGCTTAGTTCACATCCTTTTTAAGCATCTGAACTTCTTTATGTTTGGAGGGTTTTATTGTTCCTTTTTTTGAAGAAGAAAAATAGGCAAAAATACCAGCAGCAAATTCTGCGTCGTACGTTGTAATAAAGTCATTTCACTGAAAAGTATGTAACAATAATTAAAATTACACTGATCTCCAAAAATCCTAAAGATAACTAAAAATTAAGACCTAAAATCTGCCTATTCTATGCTCTTGATGGCTCTTCTTGTACCAAACATACAATCAACAGGAACAAAAACATTACTTAGATTTAAAATAGTTCTCCATCTTTAGCCTTATCTGCATTATAATTCCATCAGTTTCTTTCTCTGTATGAGACATTTCAGCACTTCTGTCCAAGTACCTCATTTATCCCTAATTTCACAGGTTATCATTAATCTATATAGTTCAAATATATTATCACTTAAAAAAGCAGCTCAAAAGTCTAAGTGAAACTATATTCTAATAAATCATCATTGCCATCACTACAGAAAGTATACATAATTAAATACCCACAGCCCTGTCTGAGTGACTTCTGCTTTACAAATACCATCTTTCTTGTTCTATAATGAATAAGCCAGAAAGCAAAAGTGCATTTAGATAATAAAACCGCACAACTATTGAATCCGAAGCGACGCAACAGGTGTTTGAAGCAGGTGAATTACTTGTTTGGAACTGTGAATGTACTTCAATATCCCATCAACCACTAATTTCAAAAGTTTCTGGTGAGAAGAAGCAGCAACGCTAATTAACTGTTCTGGAAAAAAAATAACTGTTTGCAAATATTCTAAAGCTTGCTTTTGTACAATAATTCCACAAAAAATATACAATTTGGATATAGGTCAAGAGACATTTTATTATTATGTCAGTAAATGCAGATTTGTATCTTTTTCCTATTTTATTTCTTGATTCTTGGCTGCATACTTTTCCAGTAGAGATGACAGAATTTAGATAATATGTGAAGTTGAGGAGGCCAATCTGCAAAAATTAATGTCCTGATCACTCCTACTGGAAGTCTGTTCCCCTATCTCACCCCTGTTGTGTTTAGAAAGCTCTTCTAATTCCTAACGTAACTTTACTCAGAGCTAGTTGATACCCAGTTGTTCTTGTGCCAACAGTATCCTTTAGCTTAAGCAGCTTTTCTCTCCCCCTCATGCTCCCCCAATGAGATTCTCTCTCATTCTTCAGTTTTCCTAGCTGAAAAATGTCATGCTGTTACAGTTCCCTCTTATGAAATAAGTTTTCTTTACACAATCATCCTATTATCCTGCCTCTGTACCTATTTATTTGAATTGATCCAAAAGAGAATGATTAATTTACCCTGTGTCAGAAAGCAATTTCCACAGTATGACAAAGTATGCACATAAATCTGTTACATAATTCAAAAATATGCATTTCTTATACATCTCCGTTTCAGTGAAGATGTCTAAATTCCCTGCCTTCAAATCCTTACTTCAGGATCAAAATTATCACCACTTGTACTCCTCCAAAGATTCAATGCTAGTTTTTCCAATCACATTATATCAAAATTTCTTACACTAGTGTTAAAAGTGCCTCATTTCAATAGAGCACTGCAACCATTCATCCTTTCTATACAAACACACACAGCTTCATAACATTTCACACCTGGAGAGTCTTTTCTATAGGGATCCTTAAAGCTTATGTGAATTTTCTTAGAAGAGAAAAGGACTGTGCTGGTTGGTTTGCATAAAGTTGTCGTTTCCCATGTTACATAAGCTTCTGTGATGTCGGCACTGTTGTGTATTTATCACATCTAGAGTTAAACAATACTCTCTTTTAAGTCAAAAGAAGCAGGATTGAATCCAAAATCTGGAAGGTATCCAGTGATGCTTTGTTGTAGTAACGTTTTCTTTGGATGAAAGATGTTGGACAAACGCAAAGCCTTTTTACTATCATTACAAAATATGGTTAGATTAGGTCTCAGGCTATATACTTGTCATTTAGATTCTGTGACAGCAATAAGCAACAAGAAGAGCAGAGAGAAGTTAGCCAGGCAATCAGCCCTTGAGATTACTGAAAAATCCCACTTTTCTGTAAAAAACAATTCATAATAAAGGGAAGAATGATTTTTTTAAGCGTCATTTGCAGTCTTCCAGAAACATGATTTTCAGGGACTATGCTATGTAGTTGGTTTTTTTCATGTCTTCTATAGCATATACTGACACAGACCGTTTAAAATGCTGTCATTTGTTCTTTGTCTTGCTCTTTGAAGAGTGTTACACTTCCATATTAACTTACTTTTCCAAAAGATAACAAAAGTATCAAACACAAAACCATTCCAACACTACTTAGCTAAGCTGAAGGAAGATAATTTGAAAGTTAAGACTGTAGATTATTGCAACTATTATCCTATCTAACAATCAAGAATACTGGATTATTAATGTTTTATGCCTCAGTTAGGTTTTGGTTCATTACACGAGAAAGAGCAGTACAAATGTGCTATCAAATAACATTGAATTACAGGGTATATTTTAATTTCTGCAGAATTATGTGTTGACACATCATCCATTAGCCCCTCTGGAAAAGCATAACAGCTGTAAAGAAGAGGCCAAGAACACTTTGTTCATCTGCTGGGTGGTCCAGGCTATTTTCCAGGACAAAATACTCCAGCCCCTGGCCATGTAGAGCACTGCTCCTCTGGAGGAACCAAGATGTTACAAGTCAAGTAAAGTCTGAAACCAGGCAGCAAAATATTACTTCAGTGATGAGACAATGAAATTTATTTGATAGGCTGAAGACAGAAAATTGAAGACAGAAACTGATAACAGGCTTCTGGACCTCCCTAGTTTCCCTTTACCTCCAAGTTTCAACAAATTCAAAAACAAACTTCACTGCAAAACATATTTGCAAAAAGGAAGGAAAAAAATACACTATAATTGCTTATAACTATTGCATTCTCCTGCCTATCTCACATTACTGAGTATGTTTGCTCTAAGCCTGTGTTCACCTTGTGCCATTACTTTAGATTGCCTATCACAACAGATATTTTACTGCTAAACTACTGCTCAGCTTTGATCATATTTGTTCAATTATTTTAACTGAGTCAAAAGTAACTAATACACATACATACTACGTACTTGATTGCATCAAGGACAGATGTATGGAGGTGTCTTTCTCTTATTTTTATATATATATTTTTTACTTATAGTGCTAATAGCAAAGTGACCACAGCATAGATAGAAAACTGATGTCAACTGAATCTAGCTGAATACCAATAGCCTTAAAGTTGTAGTGGCAAGATACCAGCGCAGGTCAGCGACCAGCAGTCTGTAAAGTGAAGTCACTGACACTGCAGCAGCACAGATTTTTTATGCCCAAGCTGGCCAGATTTAAATCTATCCTCTGTATTCTGCAATTAAACCTCGGACTGCAGCGTATACCAGCTAGACATAACAGTTTGATAGCACCATAAAATCTGGTATTGGCTGGCAAATAATCTGATAAATTGCAGCATTCTGGCTGCCCAGGGTCTCTATTCCAGCATGTAAGAATCATATGCAGAAACATACACTCTCCACCTACCAGCAGCATATATGGCAGTGATGAAACCAGGCATTGCAAATTAAGACCGGGAATCCAGCCCAACACCACTCTGCCGGAGCTGGCACAGCTAAAAGACTGCTATGTTCAAATTCCACACGCATCTCATTTTCTTTAATATTTTAATGGCAGCTTAGATAAATATACAGACTATAGTCTGTGTATTGGAACATACAGCCTGTATATTACAAACTGCAGTCTATATATATAGTCTATGTATTGTAATATAGCCTGTATTTATGTAAACACAAACCACTGGTACAGCAGAGAACAGAAACTGTAACGTTTTTATATACTGTAAGGGGTAGTGACTCCCATGCTCTAACAGCACATTCTCAGAAGCAGAGAGAAAGTGAGGAAATTTCAAACCAAACTCCTCTACTTTGGGCTTATTCCCAAATGCATCTAAAGGACAGTACAAGGATAGCAAACTATTCTCCCGCCCTTCAAAAATTAAGTAGGTCACTATGACCTGGTTGTATTTCCTTACATTTTTAAGCTGGCCAACAATTGCAGACTGCAAGGGAAAAAATTAAAATCTATAGCCATCAGAAGCTTCTCCATGTGTTTGCTACACCATCCTATGTGCAGCCAGAGGAAGCAAGCAGAGGCAAGAAACTGAAAATTTAAGTGAGAGATTTTATATATTTAGACCTAAATTATCCCTGCCCCAATCCTAATCTAGAGAACTTCTCCTTGCCACACCAATATAACGTGGGGTATTTTTAAAAAATAAAATTGTAATTACTTAATTTTTTCTTTCTTATTATATTGAATATACTTGCAAAAGGCAAAAATACAAGCCTTTTTTTTTCCTCCTCACGTGAACTGGCTGCTCCATATGCTGCCAATATTAAACCTACACCATCGACACTCTTTTCACAAATATTTGCACAAAGTTTTGTCTTTCAGCAAGAAAAAAAAATTAGGGCAAAAAGTCTGAAAACCATTTGTGTTTCCACCTTAGGATGAACACAAATAAAGAAACGTCACATAAGAAAAGATTTAACAGAGAACTAAAACTTTAAAACATAGCTAAAGAGTGGGCTTAGCAGGATATAAATATTTTCACCTTTCAGTCATTTGTTTAAACTCAATTTAGGGGCATAGTGGTTGAAATTGGATTCTTTGAATAGTCTTCTGTACCTGCAGCACAATCAAGTACAACACTCATGGCAAATCCTCCCGTGTGTGTCCACATAAACAGCTGACAACCCGTCTGGCAGGAACAGGGATAAAGCTAATGCCTTCTAACTTCATCCTTGACTAAACTGCGGATGAAATTATTTTCTAGTTAGAAACATTACTGAAATTTAAATATAATATACAGTAACATTAATAGCCTGTATTTAGCCTTGCAAAGATTGTGTGTCACAACTTGAAGTCAATACTCAGTACAGATCAAAGACTCAATTATAAATATGACCTCTAATGTCAATGAAGGATCACACATACATTTACAGAGGGAAATAACTTTGTAAATCATAATAACCACTGTTCTATCTTCTGTTTATCTACCAAGCATGAAAACAAGGATTCAAGCGAAGAGCTGCATCTTTTTAGTACACTGAGGGAAACCTGCCCTAAATTGTAGATCACACAGCAGGAACCTTGCAATCCTTACATTGTGCCTACTTGGAAAACATCAGTATATCAATTTAACAAAGTTTAGGTCAAGTTCTTTGGAATCCACTCTAATATCTGTCTTCAATCACTTGCCCAGCCAGACCAAGTTCTAAGTAGATAACGGTAACTACAGTACTTGAGGTTCACAATGAAGCATCTGACAACTTCCATGAGGACTGCCTGGATAATATCTTTTGGTAGATAAAGATGTTCACTTTGCTTCAAGCAATAAATTCACTTTCCATAAAGAATGCAGATGGTTAGATACCAACATGATGAATGCTCTACAAGTCTTACATGAAAGATGTAAGCAAGCAGTTATTCTATTCATCAGGTACAAAACAAATTCAATTGCTTTTGCAAGAGAATATTTATTAGTATGGCATCACGCACCTACATATGACAAATATTTCACTGTGCTAGCACGCTTGTATCTACCTTACCTCAATTTACCAGAAAACGTGGTTTAAGATTTTCCTAAACTGCACAACTTATATTGAGCTTATGTCCTCAACTTTCTGTAGAAGAGATGTGTGATTTTAGAATGAATGTAGTGTCAATAAAAAAAAAAATCTGTTAAACTGGTATCCTTTTCCTTCACCATTTTCATAACTACTTTCCAGTAAAACATCACAAGTGCCTAAATATTGTATACTCTGCAGCTAACTTGTATGGTTGGTTGAGATACTTGACAACTGCATATAATATTTGTGCATTTTCCAGTTGCAGAAGCAGCCATGATAATGTACTTTCAGTCAAGCTGCCAACATCATTATTAATTCCAAACAGAAATTCATCAGCCTACAAGACACAGAGGAGAAAACAGCATTCAGAAATATTTTTTTTAAATATTAGTTCTCAAGAAAATAAACTTTTCCTGTAGTGTTGAGCAATATTTTTGCAATCGTTCCACATGTATTCATTCAAACTTCAGAAATCCACAGCTAGAAAATCTGACCCACAAATCCCAGTGGTTTGATGAAGTGTGTTCTTCCCTTGAAATTCTGCTCAGAGAATTCAAAACTTAAGTCTGGCAGCTCAGGCTGTAAATTTATTTACAGCATATCCATGTCAGCTCACCCACTAGTAAAAATTTTGATTCACATCAGACACGGCCCACGATCATGTATCTCTTCTATCATTTATAGCATGTAGTATGGAGCCTATAGAAGTTTCTCACAGCTATAGTAGGTCAGATTATCCCTAAACCACAAAAAGATCTGGCAGGCCAAAGAGACAATACGTGCTCTGCATGAGGTGTCAATGAAAATTTTATCTACTGAAAAAATATTTAGAAAATTGAAACAACTATATGAACTCACACGAGTTCAGAATGCTACACCATGTGCATATGGTATTTCTGGTTTAGTACTTTCAGCCTCTAAGCCAAACTGTATTTTTACTGGACTTTGACTTAAAGGCCAGGTTTTCCACAGCTCCATATTTTACATAAATCCTACATACAATGAAATACCTCTGGTTTTCAGTCCAATCTGTCCCAGGATTAGAAGTGCAGTGAACAATACTGACAAACCTCTTTTTAGGAGTGGTGCTGGATTAAACCAAGTATTTTTTCCCTCTTTCCATCTTGTGACACCTTCCCACAAATGCAAGACCATTTCAGCTAAGTGAGAACAACTACTGGGCATATGTTGATCCAGTTAATGAAAACATTTCTTAAAAATTGTGGGGAGGGGATATTTTAACACAGATTTGTTCCTTGATCTGTCTCACAACAGAGCTGTACACAAGCACAATCGAAGAAGCAGAAACAGGCACTGGAGAATGAACACAATGCTCAAGCAGGCAGTGAAACTGAAAGCCATCATCAAGCTAAAAATCTGAGATGCTCTACCTTTTGCGGGAAAAAAAAAACATTTTTCAGAACATAAAGTGTCCATATAAAAATAAAATGACAGAGGAAACCATAACTGAAGACATATCATCTAGCAGGGATTTGTTGAAGAAGTCTCAAGAGACAGATCCTTTAGTAACTTCAGCACAAGGAGAAAAGAAGAAAGCAAAGTTAGCTTGACACCAGATTTCGTGTTAAAAGAATTTAAAGATAGGACCAAAGAAGTTACCAATAACAGCAATAGAGCTATAAAACCAAGCAGAAATCACTGCTATCTGATCTCCCATATGACAAAAGCCTAGATTGGTTTTGCCTCTAGCCAGTCAGAAACAATGACTGCCACAGCAACCCAGGGAAATGGTTTTTAATCAGACTTGTCTTTATAGCTCCAAAAACAAGAGGGTGATTCAGCTCAATGAATAAAAGCTTCTCCCTTCCTTCAGGACAAAAAAAGCAGTGCCCTTCAATCAACCTAGAGGAAAGAAATTAATCCATGAATAAAGAAGAGTCCTTTAATAAGTTTAGTAACTCCATTCTGCCCTCAAAACTTATCTCTGACCTTCTCTGCTCTTTCTTGGCCAAGACCCTACATAAACTTGTCAGAAGAAAAACATAACACATGAAACTGTGTTTAAGTATTAGGAATGAATTCTCAAGTCTTGTGTCATTCACTAGAGAGCAGGGTCAAAGCTCTGACCCGCCCCGAAACAAACCTTGTGTAAAGTTTCAAAAGCATAAATTTGCTTCTGCCCTCTTAGAGCAGTACGTCCGTCAGCAAAGAGCATCCCATCTGGACTTCAAAATGGTCAGGTGCATGTGGGGCATTCACTGTAACCAGTGTCAAACTGTTGTGGTGTGACCTACACCACTTTTCAAGATTTTCACCTTACATCTCAAAGTTTGAGTAGCTTCAGCTTCCAGGATTAAGACATTTAGGATCACTGTATCTGAGAGGTTCAGGATTTGGATGAAAAAAAACAGTTCAAGTGTTTCATGGCCCATCCAGAACTCTTTCAGTCCTATTATCTGTAGGCATTGACATATCTTGATAAAATGTCCTTAGGTACTCCAAACCAGATTACTCTGAAAATTAATTAACAATACGCCATGTGCTACTTAAAAAAACATTTAATTAATTACAAGATTAAAACAGGTGACTACCTATCAAGGACCCAAAAATTCAAAATTATCACAACCAATTTCACTCATATCTCCACACCATTAAAATTAAGTTTCTAACGTTGTTTCTTCTTACTATCTGAACAGCCAAGTACAAATAAACAGAAAGATTTGCTCACATATGTAATCACACCTTCCTGATAGCTTGCTGAGATGAAAAAGAATGAGTCTCCGGAGGCTTTGCCCAATAGTGAAGTCTGCAGAAAGATATGGAAATTACCTGTCCCCAGAAATTATTTGTATCATTTTTTTCAAGCTTGTTGCTCTAAAACCAGCAGGCTAAGAAAGTCCCCTCAGGAAAAGCACAGTACATGTAAATCACCTTCTGCTCCCAGAGGCCTCGATTCTCATGCATCAGGATTCTTAATTCCCTCCTCACAGCCAAGGAATAAGTTTCTAACTAGAATTCTGGCAGGACTTTAGGAGGTCATCAGCCTCAAACTATTTCCTGATGACTACAGACACGTTGCTCAAAGAAAAGTAACACATTCTCCACTGTGATCACAGTCCCTTCTAAGGAAATGATTGAGAACATGATAGAATCCTAAAATATTTAACAAGGATGTATTTTAGAAGCTGCTGCTGACAACTTTACTATTTCTGTGAGTATGTTTTACAGCATGACTTTCTTCCAATTTTGAAATATTACTACCTTATTTGGGAATACTGAGACCAAATTCTCACACAGGAGAAAAAGCTCATAAATGTTACAGAATGGAGCGTAGGTAAATGCTGAATATTCTTTCATTACCTGTTATGATATGATCTTTAATCTACAGTAAGATGACAGAGTAAGATGAAGTAAATATTTCAATGTTCTGAAGAACACCAGCACAAGTTAATGTAACATCCAACAGAAAAGGTGCTCAAAAGCCTGTGGTTTCAGGGAAATGGCAGTGCAGAGAAATACACTCCTACCAACCCAGTGGAAGCAAAGCAATGCACCTGTTCAGCCCATATTCATTGATTGATCTCAACAGTCACAAAAAAAACCCAAATACTGCATATTCAACAAAGTAGTTCCAACTCTGCATTACTACAGTTTTCACGCTCCAATTTGGTTATATATAGGAAGTTGAACAAATCATCTCTCATATTTCTGCACTTATATGTAGTCTCTCTCAAAACTACCAACAGCCTCAAGGACACCTGAAATCAGACAGGTTGGAAATTTCTTTGGAATTAATTTCTTACATCCAACTCTTACATCCTTGCTCACTTTCAATAATTATGTGGTCTAGAAAATCCTAGTTTCATAGAAGCCAGTCAAGGGAAAAAAACTGCTATTCAATCTTATAACACCTCCAGAGTAGGGACTTCCTCTTCCTTCTGGGGTCCATCTCCTTTCAGTACTACATAAGAATATAAATATTTACTAAAAATAGTTCAGCATGAGGATGAGTCACATCATCATGTCCTTGGAGGCTAATTACAACTGGAGTTATTCTGATCAAGTGTTACAATAGTTATCTAATAATCAAAACAAATAGAATTACACCTTGAGGAAAAGCTGAAGGAGGAAAGAAAAGAGATGAGGAACTACTGGAGAGTCCAGTGGAGGCCATGAAGATATCAGGGGACTGGAGCATCTTTCTTATAACGAAAGGCTGAGACCTGGGTCTGTTTATCCAGGAGAAGAGAAGACTGAGAGGGGATCTTATCAATGCTCTTAAATATCTAAAGGGCAGGTGTCAAGAGGACGGGGCCCGACTCTTCTCAGTGGTGACCAGTGACAGGACAAGGAGCAATGGGCTCAACTGAAACATAGGAAGTTCCACCTCAACGTGAGGAAAAACTTGTTTATTGTCAGGGTAAGAGAGCACAGGAAAAGGGAGGTTGTGGAATCTCCTTCTTTGGAGATACTCAAAACCCACCTGGAAATGTTCCTGCGCATCTTGCTTGAAGTGATGCTGCTTCAGCAAGGAGTTTGGACTGGATGATCTCCAGAGGTCCCTTCCAACCCCAACTATTCTGTAAGACTGTGTGATTCTATGAATAATACTCTAAGTTTTGAAAGGTCCCATTGTGTCCATAAATAATTTCACCAATTACAATGGGTTACACATGATAACAAGTTTTAAAATATTGGTGCTCCCTTTGGAATTAAGTTAGAATGTGCGTGAGGCATGCACTTAATGAAATTTTTCTGAAGAACCCACTCATCACCACTCACTTCCCACATATTATGAACTGAAAGAACTGGCAGAGGTAGCATCGCTCTCTTTGATAAGCAGAGCAGGGGAGGCAAATGTCTCAGGGGAGACATTGTCTTGACCTTGGCTTACACAAGCCCATTGGGCAGTGAGCCTGGTGTTTTATGTGTAAAACTAGTGTGGTTAAGACCACATGGCCCCTGAAGAGTGGTTGGAACCTGTCTATTGGAACCTGTCTAAGTGACTGAAACTGGAGGACTCCTTTAAAGGATAAACTTTTTAACTCTCAGATTAACTCAAGTAATAAAACCAAACAATTTCTGGAAGCCATGAGGCCAGATACAGAGTATTATTGAACAGGTGGCTCTGCCTTTTACTCCTGCACAAGCCAGGAGGGTAATTTTTTTTTTCTCTCTTTTCTTCTTTCTTCAATGCTCTTCTATCCCAACTGCCACACTGAGTAAAAAAAAATAATGGATGATGAAAGTCTCCTCCAAATTTCCAAGAGGAAATCAATATACGAAATCCTTAATACACAAAATCAGGGGTTTTTTTTTTAGAACTGTTTCTTCAAATGAATCGACATTTTCCTATTTGGATGATAAAAGAGACACACGGGATATTTACATGAGGCACAACAGATATATAAATGTTTCCTTAGACATTTTCCGATATTCACAAGGCTTCAACCAAAACAAAAAAATATCTAAAAGAAAAATGCCTGTAGAACAACTAAAAAAGAAAAGATTGTAAAAAATTTTGAAGGTAGTAAATAATTTGCTTTAAAAAGTGATGAACAAGTAGACAAGTTTAAAAAGCTTTCCACAATAGCATCCCTACTACAAAAGATTTTTTTAAATCATCAATGAAAATGAAAAAAACTGTCAAGATCCAACTATGCTGTTGTGAACTCCACATGATAAACACTTAATGTTGTTTCCCCAGAGCATAAAAGTTATCAGCAACCCCAATTTAAATGAGGATTCAGAGTAAATTGGAAAAAAATAGAAGGTTGTACAACTGACTTGTCATTGACTAAGGTTGTGGGCTGTGTGCTCATCAGCTTCAAAGAAGCTACGCTTTATTACAATAAAGCTCTGCACCACTCTGAGTATTTAGAATAAAACCACCTGAACTTCATTCTTGTGCCAATGTGTACTCATAGGCTGTACTTTTGTACTCATTTACATATGAATACCTATTCCAATACTTAAATAATAAAATAGCTTCTATAGGAATTTAAGTAAAAGCAGTTCTAGTAATTCTAATTCTGAGTGTTATTTTATACGGGTATAACTTATGGTACAGGTCATAAAATAAGCCATGATAAAACCTGGGACAGCTCAACCTCCACCAGCTCAACCTGACAAATATCACAGCTAAGGTAGTTAATATTTAAACTTTTCCTTGCATGAACAGTCATATTCTCAATTTACCCATTTTTTGCAAGGAAAAATAAGTCAGATTTACGGTAATGAAAATTTCCAATCCAGGTGCAGAATGTTGTTGGTTCAACTACTGCAAAGACACCAATAACTGCTGCCTACAAAATGAAGTGCTGAGCAGTTAAGTGAGGTTAAATGAAGATGCTTGAGCACCGAAATCAAAAATTAGTTTTTTGCTTGCAAAAATCTCAGTCAATTTGGTTAATCCAATGCTTGAGAGGATATTAGATGAACATTGCCTTTTACTGACCGTTTCTCCTCTGAAAATTAATATAGTAACAGTAAATAAACTTAGGTATTGTTAACAGCAATCCTTATATTTACCCTTTTCACAGTATTCTTTGCTTTAAAAAGTTCAAAGATTTGTTTATATGTTCTACTCATGTGACTACAATCCAAACATTCTATACAAGTGGAAGCACAGAACTAGCTTTTAACAACTAAGAGATAGTAAGCAGATCAATTCAAAGATTTCTCGTAGTCTGGGCTAGACCAAAAAATGAACAATGAGATTTTACGTGGTAAGAGTAATTTGGCTGCTAGAAAACAAAATATGTTACCTGTTTTGACAAAGATTTTTTAGAGTTCTTAAGCATATTACTATCACTTGCTCTCACTTCAAGAGCAAAGAGTCATCTGTAACAAAACAATGTTGAGAAATTGCATCTAAAGCAATTCCCGGTACATAAACAATGCAGGCCTAGATTAGTACAGTCACAAAGGAAGTTTTCTTTATAGGGAGCTCTGATTACAAGATTGCAGAAAAGCTAACGAGTTCCCAGGGCACGTGACTTTGTCATTCATTGTCTTCTAGTCCTCCACAAGAAAAACTTCTTCAGAGTAACTACTGAAGGAGAAATGCAAAGCAATTCAGACCAGAATACATTCAGGCTATCTTTGATTTACTGTATCAGTAGATAGAGATTTATGATTAAAATTAAGAGATTTCTTTTGAAACAAGACCTAGATTTCTTAGCTATCCATCTTAAAACACATAGAAACACTAAGCCAAAAGTGTTCCAAAACACATTTTTTCAATGCATATAGAGACCAGAAACAGATTCTGTCCCATAACAAGAAACATGCATATATTATGAATAATCTTTTTTCTAGGTTAGCAGCCTACCATCCTCTTTGTTTCAGATTAACTAATATTAATAGTTTGCAATTGTATTGCACTTTTCTTATCAGAAACTTAGGTAATGCCCTAAAGCCTATAATTTTTTTCTGTTTAGGATATAAAAGTGTTTTCTCCCCTACCTACACGCTCTGAACAGAATTCGTAAGTTTTTAATTGCAGACATGAATACAGCCAATAGACTCATGCTTTATCCAGTACATGTTAAGAGACTCCAATCCAAAACATTACATAATTAAACGTCTTGCAGACTTATTATGACCTGCACAGCCAGTGCCTTTTCCAGAAAGGTCTTAAGTAGTTTTCTGTGCTGCTACAGATTTTTATTGACCAAAACTGTGAAGGTTTTCCTGCAAAATCAGGTTTTTGCCAATGAGCCAGATCAGTTTGGGTTCCCGGGTAAAAATATTCTTTCAATTTACACTAGTCTGTGATTAAACAGGATTATATAATTGAGCTCCTGGTAACCATCCACAAAAATTACCAGTAAAAATAGTACATTCCATTGAGAGCAATCTAGTGCTGCAGCAGCTGCTGTCTTTGAACTGCTCAAATTTCCCATAGAAATGCTTCTGGGCTGTGTAGAAATGCAACCAGTTCCTGACTACTATTTTTTTAATAAAATAAGAAGTTAAAATAAAAAAAAAAAGAAGACTAAATTCTTTATGCTTTGGACTTCTATATCAGAATTTAAGACGTAGCATTAGGTGAGCAGATAAACCTAGCCAAGATCAGAGAGACCAATTGCTTTTCAAGCTGCAACTGTGAGTTGTTTGTTTTTTTAAAATTCATAGCTATATGTAAGAAAAAAGGTCACAGGATTTGGAAAAAACATAAAATCGTAACACGACTGTAACACATTCATACGCAAGGTTAGTGTCTTAAAGAAGGGAACGTCAGCTTTGTGGGGTTTTGTGCTCTTACACAAGGTGCAATTCACCTCCTTAGAAAAGTTAACCTGACCACGGGGCTAGAAAAGAAGAAATTAACCTTTAGAAAAAAGTGTTCTGCCAGTCCATCTCCATGCCAGGCTGTGTGACATCCTTTCAGTCTTACTTTGAGAATGTGATTTTTTGTAATGGTACGGAACATTATAGGTAGACTCTGTACCTAATACTCAAAACCACTACTTCCCATCCCCTGAGAAGACACAGCATGTAAGAACACATAAACCATGGCCACTTTAACGTGACTATCTTTGTACAGAGTCAGCAAAACCTGTATGGATCGTGTTACGTGAATACGTGTTATTAAAGATGATTCACTCCTTCTGATACAGAAATTCCCATAGCAGACTTCCAAATATAGGTCTCCAGTACATTCTAAGTCATTTTGAAATACATTAAAAATCAAACTAGCCCTAGAAGCATCACCAGGCCTAGCATATTTATTTTACAATGATCACAGTATTGCTTATAATCTGTTTATTTATCTGTATCTTCACTCCAGCTGAACAGAAGAATGACTTGGTTTGGTTTTAATTAAAAAAATTAATAGGCATTTAAAAGACCCCTAAAGAGAATGTTGTTGATTAACTGAATCCTTTAAAACAAAATATTAATCTATCGTTTAGTTAATTTGGTGCAATAATACAGGATTTTATTAGTGAACATTTTTGCCATTATTCTTGCCAGAGAAAAGACACTATTTTTGAGAATGAACATAGGAAGCATTCTCTTCCAAAGCTGAAATATTCTCCCTACTCTCTGTAAGACTGAACCAAAACTGAGTTCAGAGAGGAAGCACTCCTGGTAAAGGAGGAGCCAGACAGGAGTGGGGTGGGTACTCCATTATTTTGAAGAAAAAAACCCTATAACTTCATTCCTTTTTAAGTGAGAACTTTTATACACAGTTTAAGTGCTGCATTGTGTACAATACATTAAATAAGGACACAAACATTCAATTTGAACCTGCAAACAATCATGAGGGCACTCAATAGATGAGAGGATAATACTGTTACTTCATTTTGGTTTTTAGTTCTTCTGCTCCATGTGTTCACCCAAGCTTTTGAGCACATTAAAAAACAACAGTAAACAACAGAATCTGCTAAATCAAACATAACTGCACAAAAGAAACGTGGTTTATTTCTCATCTTAATTTCTTGCACTCCATCTTTTGTTAGAGAACATCTGAAACAATCTCGTGTGAGCAGCAGACACTGAAATTGTCTTTTCCTGTCATTTTATGTGCATTTTAGATCCTATTTAAAAAGAACAGACAATCTGTTTAGTTTATTATCAGCACATTAAACAATTATGACTGTTCCCAATTTTGAATTAGAAAACTATTGTAGCAACACTGGGAAGCTCTGGAGTTAATCAAGAGCAAGATGTAAGCGTATAAACAAATACATGAAAATGATTCCCAAGCAGAAGAAACTGTCAGACAGCCCCCAGGTCACACCTGCAATGCCATATAAGCTCTGACTCTACAGTCATAGGAGAGAACTGCCCCTGCACTGCCAGCCAGCAAAAGCTGATGCCTAAAGCAAAGCAGGTGCCTGAAGCCAGATTTCAATGGTACGTCAGTATCCGTGTTTCAAATGTAATGCAATATTTACCTAGTACAGAGGGACAGGAAGAGTAATCAATAAAATCCAATTATATGACATATTTAAAAGATCCCTGGTAACACATTCCAGCTTTGAGCACCTTGCTTACACATCTAAGCAAGCCTAAAACCACGTTGTGTGAATGCACTCCTCCATCCTCCTGGCACTGCAGCAGCACACCAGCAAAAGTAACAGCCCTCCATAGAGGGGCAGAGGTCGCGGTGCCCAGATCAGTTTGCAGGACCACAGACGTATCATTCGGGTAGTTTCAGAGAGGCTGTACTTCACTTTGCAATGAAGGGCATTCATATCAAGTTTAAAAATAAACTCTGCACCTAAGATGTATTACTGAGCAGAGAGTACTGCGCTGCACTGGAGCTGCTTTTGATCACCAAAACCACTTCTAGAAGAAACGTTACTGCTACTGCACCATCTAGAAATAAGATCTGATAAGAAATGGATTATGACAGTAATTTCAGGTCATACGTCCCAATGCTGTAATTATGAATTAGCATTTTAATTACAAAGATCTTGTCCTATTTTTTCTTAAACCTATTTAATGAAATACCCCAGGACAATGAAAGTTTACTGTTGAACTACTTAGAGATTTGTCAGGCCAAAGCAGACTCCAGTCACACCTTCACACCAGGGAGGAAGTGGGGGTAAAATTCAGTTTCTTATGCTTTCCATAAAATATACAGAGCATATTAATTTTTGGTAGAGTATTACTAATAGTGCTTTCACTGGTACAGGAACACCTTTTAGGAGCCATTTGATTTGCTATGGACCCAGCTTTATTGCATGAGCAGCATGTCATTAAAACAATACAATAACAGCAACTGTTGATCACCTACGCTTTCTCTGCTGCATCCAGTGACAAAAGGGACTGCATTCTGACCACCTACGGTGTACTTCAGCTCCCCACACGTTATCATTAGTAGCTCCCTTTGATGCCACCTAAGCCCTCATAATCACTCCTCAGCAATATCCAATGCTGTCAGCTCTATTTCACTGAGCTCTATTTCCAAGACTCAAGTGTCAGAAGATAAACTACATAGATGAGCATCGTATCCTGATTATCAAAGAAGTGTGCCCAATATCTTCTATAGTTTATAATCAGATTGGAATACTAGCAGGTCCCACATCTCCAAAAGCACAGTAAAATCAACATGCAAATACTTGTAAGAAAACTACAAACAGCACTGTTTTCTATAATGAGACACATCAATGATGGTGGTGGAAGCAAACACAACTTGCAAAACATGTTAGAAAAGCTTTACCCTGCTCTTTGCTAAGTATACAGTAGACCATAATACCATTACTGACCTCAGCCTCTGACAATGTCAACAGAGAGCAGATGCTCTATCACTGGCAAAGCACACTGTTCCTGAAGATAATGGCAGCTTGAAACAACACGCTTTGAATTATATCCACACTTTTCAATTTTAAGTATGTAGACTGTTACAGGCACTTGCTGGCTTACCTTACGAAATACCAAACCAGAGAAGCCGCCCCTAACTGAAAAGTGAACATATTTAATAATGCAGAAACCAAGAAAAATAATTAAACTCCCAAGAGCAGACTTGAGTTCACTTAATTGCATGAATGCATCACCAGAGAATTCCTCACTACAGGATAAGTTAAATGCAATAATTGAATCATCTGTTTGCACTGGTACCTGAAAAAAAAGCACTAGTTATTTTTCAGACACTATGTTTGGTTCCCCCCGCCCCCCAAAGCCAGGACTAAAATCTGATATAATTCTAGAACTGCAGAACTATAGTCAATTAGCAGTATAACTAAAAGAAGAACTTGGCAACACATCTCTTCGTGCCTTGTATAGCATTAAAGGTACCATCTGTGTGCTTAACAAATTGACAATAATGTCTTGTTACCAAATGTTGCATGCTCATGTATGTATTAAAGCTTCTACGCTGCATATGCATTGAAGCATAAAAGAGAGACATTCATTCTGAATTACCTGAACCAGTACAATTAACATCTTGGCCACGTGCTAATCTAAGCACCATTTATCCACAGAACAGAAACGGTCCACAGAGGGACGAAACACAACAAACAAAATACCCTAGGATTCCATTCCCAGAATTTCAGTTCTTTTTGTTCTCTGATGTTCAAATTGCATCCCTCCTCAAATGAAGGAAGCCTCACAGCATTCAAATGCTCCTGTAAATCTACTGAAAGAAAAGACTATAGACTGCAATCCATCACAGGTAACTTCATGCAAGCCACTCACTCAAGCACTTCTGCCTGCTTCGGTCCAATTCTTGCTGCTATGTAACAATAGAAAGCTCTCAACCTCTGTCACCTCCTGCACTTCTAATAAAATTAGGGAATCTGGCTGCAGAGTTCGCCACAGAGGGAAAACCTTGTCAACTAAACATTCCATGTCACACTTGGAAATGAAACTGTGGGCAGACATCTTCTGGATCCAGCTGTAGAGCAGAAAGGAGAACCCCATTCAGTCTCCTCTTAGCTGCTCATCACTGCTTACTTTGGAAAAGAAAAAAGGCGAAGCTTATTGTTTAAACTGTTCTACTTAACTCACTTTGAAACGTCAGGGTAGGGAGCAAACAATGCAACAGTTTAGCTGGCAGAGGTGACAACAGTTTCCTCTGGCACAGAGGAAGAAACCAGAGCTAGTGATGAATGGGAATTTTCAATAAATATTAAAAGGAGTTTAACATTAGTTTGGTTTCAGATATGTCGAAGCTTTATGTTTAAAGAAGAAAAGAAATAGTGCTACAACAAAGAAAGTTCACCGTTGCTATAATATTCAAAACTTCTCCATATGGTTTCTGTTCTTGAAGGTTGGGGTGTTCATTCCCCACTCCCTGCAATAAAGCCTCTAGCTTCCTTATACATGTACTTTTATTGGTAGTAAGAGAGAATTGGTAAATAGATTAATTATGACACAAATACAGTGCGAGACTAATTTTAAAATATTATAGACTTTTCTAAGCCACATAAGCACTGAGGACCACAACTCACATGCATATAAATTCATGGCAGAATAATTACATAATACTGAAATCCTCCTAAAAATTCCAAAAGCAAATTCAGCAGTATAAATAGAAAGTAATCACACCTCAATTTTAGCAACAGTCTGAGTAAAAGACAGATAAAATGATACAATATTATGCTTGTGCATTGTCTCTGCTGTCAAAGTATCCACATCCCAGTAGCCTTTTGCCCCTCCTCCACCATAACTGCAGGCTCAGGTACTGAAACCACTGACAAACTTGCAGGTCATTGACACTTTGACTGTTAAAAGGTGATGGACCATGTCCCTAATCACAGTTGGATATCCGACATCAGCTTGAAAATAGAAGACTAAACTGCTAAGACATAAATAAATGTTTCAAATATGCATTTATTAGTGACCCATTTTATTCCAAATCACGTAACTAATTTCAGAATAAAGACTAAAATACAAAAGCACTTGCTTTATGGACTTCCCGTCATGAGCTCCCTCCTGCTAACTGCTAACCCTCGCGCTTCGTGTAAGATATTATTGCCTTATTTTTCTATGTCGTTGCCATTTAAAATATGAAAAAATAGATAATTTCAGCATATCACAGTACATTTTAACCTAAAAACGTTCCACAAAGCAACTGATGAAGCAAGCAAACTCTGTAAAACTAGTGCTGATTAAACGCAATATTAGGAGAGAAACACAGATTACACATCAGCATCTTGACTTTGTGTAACCTGGCACTTAACGGGTTCTGACACTGCAAAACAGACATCTGGCTATAGAAACAACATTTCTTTACGAGCTATCCAGAAAAATCTTCATATGGGACGAAGTTTTGTCACAAAATAAAATTTTGAAAGTGTTCTGGTCCAAAGCAAAAAGCTTCTAGATTATGATTTCAAATAACTAAATTTTATATTCACTGTTTCTCTTACTGCATATGACCTTGATACCAATTCCATGTGGAGTGTCCATTTGGCTATTTCTTCTCCCCTCCACCCCCCAAATGAAACTGTCTTAATGCACAGAGTTCAAGTTACAAATTCCCTTTGTAAGATGCTGTTTGCAAGGGATGCTGGTGAGGGATAAAGTTACATTATGATAGCTGAGAATACTGCTAAAAACTGCAGGTTTATTCTTCTAGAGGTAGTCAGCTGATTTGTAACAGATAACATCGATGCTAATGAGACACACAAAATCCTCTCCATTTTCAGGAAAGGATAGACAACAAAGCAGGATTTTTCCTCAGCATGATACAACTTTCTTTTTAATGACTTTTGAAGTATTTATCAGCAACTAAAGCAATCCACAGCATTCCTCTCCCAGCTGTTGTCTACATCTGAAGATAAAAATGCAAGTTACAGCTGACTGATGAGCTAAATGGCTTCTCACAAGTACAAGAATTTTTACAGATATCAGCCTTCAGCACAGAATAACTTTCTACCTTTAAAAAAAATGGCAAGATGTCCTATATAAAAATGTGGTCACAATTTCAAAAGACTCACTACCTTGCATTTGGGGGATGACAGAAAACACAAGAACACAGAACATAAATGTAAAAGTACTATAAAATACACTAATTCATAAAGACTGAGAAATTATGCATGGGTTCCAGAACACATTTTCCTATTTTCTAGTAAGTTTAGAGCTTCTGGTCAAGGTGGGATACAACCATTAACAGCACATCCTGCTGCATAAGTCATGTTGGTTATTTTGCAAATATTTTATTGTTCTCAGGAAGGATACCTGGCTGTCAGCACAAAGGCAGCAAGGCGGTGGCTGGAGTCCCCTTAGGTCCTATTCAGCATCCCAGTCCAGCTTTGTATCATCATGAGGATGGAAGACAACGCTGATGGAGGGGGACACACCACCAGATGGAGGGGGACACACCACCAGATGGAGGGGGACACACCACCAGGCTCCCACTTCCTCATCCCGCTTGGAGCATGTGCCTGTGGCCAGTGTGAAGGATGGGAAGACAGTAACCAGCTTCTCCCATGTGCCCTACGAGCCAGTCAGCTTGCAGGGTTTCCTAGAGAGACCCCCAACAAGGTATGCAGCAAGGATAACTCAAATTTATAGGCATCCTGCATGGCAACTTTCTTTTGATCTGTGGCACGCTGATACTAAGTTACAGAAGTCCTAGAGCCACGCAGTGTGGGTATCAAACAGACCCAGTTAGCTCACCGATTCCTGTCTACCCTCCTAAAAGATGTAAACGTACAGACAAAGGCACCAAGTTCAGCTGAGACAAACAATATATGAGATTCCCAAGTCTGCTGACCTTCAACAAGCAATTACATCGCTTGTGAGATGGCTCCTTACTTAGTAACCTACACCACTTGCAGACAAAGTCTCCTTTAAGAACTCCTAGAAGCTATTATCAGTGCTATTACCCAAGATCATCTTAATGGGAAAAGGAGTTTCCATAACATTGTTTCGTTATTACTGATTACTACATTACAGTTCAGCAGTAGCTGCTAAAGAGAAAGCTCCTTCCAAGGAAGCAGAACAATCTCCCACTTAAAGCTTGAGTTACATTCAACAAGCAAGGCAAGGGAATGAAATGGGGGAGAAAGCAAACCTTGTTATTCCACCAGACCAAAAAGAAATTAGGAAAATGAGGGGCCACTTCAACTGGTCTAGTTGTGTTAAAAACATTTCCACAGAGCAGCTGCTGTGTTTTCTCATACAGAGCAATCGTTATGGCCTGATGCAGTGTCATACATGTACTCTTAGAAACTTACTGTATATGTGTGTATTTATGTGCTTGCACATACACACAGAGATACTGAAACAAAATCAACTTCAGCAATAATAATGTCCTGAATAAAAGTGGTAGACTCCCAAAGCAGCAGCTCTGCAGGTTTTATCCACTGAGGACTTTCTACACTCTACATTATATTACAAACCACTGAATATAAAACAGGATCCATTTATTTTATCTGCAAGCAACCAGAGATGCTCCAGGCAAGTAAGGAATTTAGAAGTGTTAGGAAATTTACTTTAATATTCCTATAAAGTGAAAAGTAAAAAGTAAATATTCCTATAAAGTGTAAGAGAAGTTTCCATAATCTAAGCAATTTTTGAATTATTTTAAATCGTGTTCCATTGCTGACGCCACAGATAGAGAAAAAAATGGCAGAGAAAGAGGTGTAGCCATAATTTTGCTGGAGAACAGCAGGAAGTGTAAAGGCACAAAGCCTGTACCTAACTGCCAAACAAAACCCCATGGTTTTAGCATTAACAGTTGGGAAGAATTTGAAGTTAACAGCTTTAGAGATGAGGCATGCTCTCTGGGATGACTGTATCCCTCGCTTGTTATACATCTTCTCTGCTTTATTGTAGCTACCTTTCTCAATGAGATAATTAAAAGATCCTGCACAATGGAGAAATCTCAGGAGGAACGAACAGACAGTGCAGATCTCCTTAATGCCTAGCTTTATGAAAGCCAGGATAGCTGAGGGATAACACCAACTGCTTGACAGGCCAGGAAATGCAGTTTGAATGGAATGATATGTATTCACTAAGAGGGCAATGCATCTTTTCATATCTTGGCTGGGCATTCCTTTAGTAGAACCACTGCAACACTGAAGACAGACAACACTTGGTCTGCATGCCAAAAGGATCTGATGATGAAAGTCGCTCCCCAGAAGCATTTCCATTCCTTCTTCCTGAACAGTGTCTCTAGCAACATATTTAGAACCACAGTCATGAGAAGCATGTCTGAATACAATCCCAAAGCTCTTCCAATGAATAAATAGGAAGGTTCAACCGACCCGGGCCTTACACAGAGACTTTGGTCAATCTCATCAGAAAACAACAAGGTGATAGGATTACCATCATCTCTTACAGGCCTGGGAAAAAACAGGCTCATAAATCAGGGTTGGAGTACTGTCCCTTTCAGGCCCTCAACACTGCCATAAAGATTCTTATTTTTAGGAAGTAAAGAGAGAGATAAAGTTCTAAACAAAACAGAAACAAATACAGTTTGGCACAATTTAATTTTAACTGAACTTCTGTTTTCTGCTGTTTAACTCCACTGTCTTGTTTTCTCCTTTACACTTCCATTTTGACTACTTGGTTAATTAATTTACTACTCATCAAGTAATGAAGATAGTGTTAGCAGGCTGAAAACAGAACAGGTAATTTTCTTTTAACAGCTGCCACCTATTTTGACCAATTTCAGTCCAACTGTTTTCCTCCTACTACTTCAGCTGGAATCACCAGCTTCTTTTGTGATCTTTTAAGACTAAGAATATGCAGTTGGCTTTTTGTATACATATGTTAATTTGGTCATCTGGTAATGTAAAATTGTTTTTAAGAAAACTACACAATAATCAGTAACATGTGATAGCAAACGACTACAATCTTGGGACAAGAAAATAAAGAAATAGTTGTTAAATTGTATCTACCACACGTTTGGATTCACAGACAAAAAGTTTCAATATTCTGCAGGGTACTCCACCATTACTGGCTTTCTTCTTTACAAAAAACACCAAGGAATATGCACATTTATGGTGGTATGATACAGAACACATTTCTATTTCCTAACAGATAAGCTAGGAAGGTATTTCATAATACTACAATATACTTTTATAATAAATACTGCACAGTGTGCCCGGGAACAGTGTTTTGAGCCATCATTATAGGTAGGTGTATGTAATGCAGTATCATTACCAATAATATGCAGCAACTATATTTAAATATCTAGAGACAGTTTGATTTAGGTAAAATTATTAGCAGAATCTGACCAGGACCTACTGGCTTTACCTTCTACACGTAAAATTACTCAAAAGTGCTACAGAGAAACGATACAAATAAATTGGGAAAGTCGTGGCACTGAAATCTGCTGAAAGGCATTGCTGGCACAGCCCTAAATAACAGGAGTAAGTTCCACGTGGAAGTTCCACTTGTGGAAGAGAAGAAGCAGATATTTTACAATCACAGCTGCTTTCTCAAAATGCACGTACTTACTATCCCTTCCATCACACAAGAAATACTGCTGTAACTCAGAATCTCAGAGACACAGAAAATCAGATGTTGGGGGTTGTAGTTGAAGCACGCAAAAAGTAACTTGAATTGCAGGGGCAGCTGAGGAGGGAAATCAGACCAATATAGGTATCAGCTTTGCAGCTGGATTCTATTTGACATCTGACAACGAAAATACTTCAACTACTTCTTGCCAAAACGAGCATTAGATTAACAACAACAGACAAGATCCTATTAAAAAGATATCTGCTTTATTTTAACAGAAAATATTTTTATTCCTCCATAAATATCTGTTCCTGAAGAAACAGCATCTATCTGTTACAGGCTAAATGAGACCAGAAAGCCTTCAAAGGCAGGAAAAACAAACCCAGAATAGTCTAGTAACTCAGATCACTATTTGGTAAATACTGGGTCAGAATCAATCTGAAACAATACTGAATTATGACACACAATATAAAACAGCACTTCAGCTCATCCTTCCAAGGAATCCAAATAGCATCTTGTCATGAACAAGTCTGTTTCAAAACATTATGTCTCAAGAATACTCTGCTGCAACAATCACTACTTTCTTACATTTTACGTCCTTACAGGTGCATAAAGAAAAAGCAGGTGGAAAAAAAGCTTGTTAAAGAAGTGGTGGAAAACATAACAAAAAAAACCTGCAGGTGAATGGGAGATTGGTTCATGACAATTGGGGTTTTATGGGGGAGATGTTAAAAAATTCATCTCAGCTGAAACACCTTTAGAAAAAGAATTGAAAACAATTAGTCAATTAGTAAGAAAGCGCAAAAAAACAGATGATGTTCTCTCAAAAGGTTTAAAGAAAGTACAGCATGAAACTACTGAATTATTAACTGTGATGTGTACTGTCTCATTTAAGACATTAAACACAAAGACCTTACCACTGGCTCAGAAAGTTCTTGAGATAAGAACTGCTGGATCCAGTCCTGTGCCTTTATTTTGTTCCTTAGACATCCCCTGTTGGTCAGTAAGAGCCAGAATCAGGGGGTTTGGTGCTATAGTCCAGTACAGTTGCTATAATTTGCTGTTCCTACAGTAAGGAAAATCTTGCTAAAACACAGTTGCTTCTAGCATGGCCAAGTTAATTTTGGGGCACATCCAAACTGAGAGAAAAATCTTGACATTTAATTTCCAACTAATTATGATACTTAAATTATTGATAAAAATAACCTTCTAGTCCATTTTAGAGGCGTGAATGCTTTTCAAATTTACATAAAAACAATGTATGCAGACTAGAAATCTACAGCTCAGAACAAACACATTGCTCTATTTTAGGCTGATGTACATACAGTAAAATAAAAACAAGACTGAGTGCTTTGATTCTGCCCTTTGGAAGATCTGTGTCTGGCCAAGCTGAAAAGGTCTCCAATCACTATGCACAAATAGGACAGCAGAATACAGGCCAGATTTAGCCCTCCAAACAAAGAATTTCTAACCATGTCTTGGATTTTTTTTTCTTACAGTTATTCCCAGCAATGAAGATCACTGCAAACCACATAGTGCACATTTTACTGCTTAAACAAAACCACAGCTAGCAACTACAAGGTAAAATATGAGATATTTTCCTTAACTCGTTCATAGGATGCATAGACATAGCACCAAATTTTCAAGTAATCATTGCACATATCAACATAGAGCAGTATCCAACCATTACTAAAGTTGAGGGCAACATTTCACCAATTTCAACATATTTTGAAGTGTTACTATTTACTTTTCTAGGGAAGCACCTACCACCATTGCTACTTCTAAGCTGTCCAACTGTTAAAACACAGAAGATTCAAATCTCCAAGCAATGCAGCTTCATCGGTAATATACAAACCAGTCCATAACTTGACTTCTTCAAAAGAAAATTACATCTCAAACAGAATAAGCCCTTTTAACTTCCCTAAGTTAAGACAAATATCTATCATTACTCCTTTTCTGAGAAACAAATATTCCACCACAAACTTAATTAATATTGTAATGTTCAAATTCCAGGATTCAACTTCCAGGACTTACTTTCATTCCAGCAGGGCTTTAATATGTGCTATTCATGTCTGGAGTAACAGCAACTAGAAGTGAGGAAGCGTTTGCAACTTGGGAAGTCTTTGTTAAAATACATGATCACGGCTTTGTAAGGAAGATCCTGAAATGCCCCTGTGTACAGTAAACCCACGGACTTTAACCTTGTGGACTTATTCCTCCAAAGCTTTAGAGGAGAAAGGACAGCAAAACTGTTACTCTTATACCCTAAGATTTCCCTGTCTTGTCATCACATCCCGAGAAGGGGTTACCAATTGTGCAATGCAGAAGCAGCTGACGTTTCACAGTCCCCTCACGTGCTGAGTGCTGACCCTGCGTTGGAGTGTTTGGCCCACTGAAAGCTCCTTGTCAGTTGAGGAAATGCCTCTTCCAGACAAACGCGAGCCCACGTATCTGCCCCTGGCACAGGAAACTGAAGCATCTCTGTTCCCAGTAACCTCCTTAATAGTTTACAAAGGAGCAGGCATCAGCTCTGTAATTACACAGACTATGAGTGTGCAGACAGTGACTATGAAGTGACATCCAGATTCTGTAAGTTACAAAAATAAATATATTCTGCACTCCAAAGATCCCAAATCCAAATGAACTATCTACATTTAAAATTTGTTCTTTATCAGAGATCAAACTTTTCAGTAAGAACATTAAAAATTTTGCAACTCTGTAAAAGCAAATCCAGAAGTATTTTAAGGTTTTAACAGTATTTCATAAACTCTCACAGCAAAGAAAATAACATTACAGTTTATGTCCCATCCCTGGAGGTGTTCAAGGCCAGGTCAGATGGGGCTTTGAGCAACCTGATCCAGTGGGAGGTGTCCCTGCCCACGGCAGTGGGGTTGAAACTAGACATAATGTCCCTTCCAACTCAAACCATTCTGTGATTCTATCTTTTCTCACTAAGGGGCAGAACATGGAATTTAAACTAATATTTCTCAACTCAGAATCTTGCTATTCAAAAAGACTGTATTGATCTTGCAATTTGAGGCTGACACATGGGTCAATTAAGCCTTCTTCAGCATCACTAACTCAATTTAAAGATATCCTGTTTATGGGCAAAATAGGCATTTTCAAAGTATGCTTTTCAGAAATACTCTAGCTGCAAAATAACACATCTACTGTTCTTGTATGAGTAAAACCTTATTCTTTATAAATAATTTTATATTGATAAACATTGTATGAAGGATATTGATCCATCCTTGACAATTCACCACTTATCTAACCATTAGAACACAGTTATTGCACAGAAACCCTTAAGCACAGAGGTTTAATCCATCTCTTTAAATACTTCCAGTATCCTCAGCCCAGAAATCTATAGTTTGCTTAACTCAGTCATCGTGACCAATTTTGCCAAAATATATGTATTTTGTTACTTCTACACCTATTTAAAGGCAGGAAAAAAAGCAATTCTAGTGTGCTTACAATCCATGTTACTTAACCTTGCCCTGGAAACCCTCCATTCACTGAACAGGCCTAAAATTCATCAGTAAATCATTTTCACTGGAACAAAACAAAGCAAAGACAATCTAGCACAGCTTTATCTTCGTTCACAGAAAGGATCAAGTTCAGACTATTTATTAAAACGTGTTATGTCATATCTCACCAAAATATATTAAAATATACCCTCCTTCTGCAGATGTTGTTTAAATTCACTTTCTTTCCATTAGCCCTTCCAGTTGTTGGTTTTTTCCTGATACTTTCTGAAGTGGCCTCATTTCCAAATACAGACAAAGGGTACAAGATAACCCCTGCACAGAATACCTGTGTCAATGCTAATTCCAATTCCCCAGCCCCTTACTGTACCACATTTCAGAAGACAAATTTATCTAATCCATGCTTTAACTGATCAGCTAACTTCCCTGAAAGTTTCAATGTAAAAAAAGCCACCAGAATTCTACATCTTCCACAACTTTGGTCTGAAATTAATTTCCTACCCTGTACTTAATGTCCTATTCTTCCTATTTCTTTATTTCAAACAATTACCATTACAAAAATGAAGCTTTTATCCACCTATTTGCTTAGTCCTCAAGCTAAAGTCCTTATATGATCCCATAATTTGCACTGACCAGTACATAGAGAGGCACACACAACATCAGGCACCACCTCAGCCCCAGCACTCACTGAGAAAAATGAATCATACAATCATAGAATCATAGAATTATCCATACTGGAAGGGACCAAAAGGATAATCGAGTCCAACTCCTACCCTACATAGGACACTCCCAACATTCAGACCATGTGACTGAGTGCATTATCTGAAGTCAGGTGCTGCATTTGAGCTTTCAAACATATATCTAAAATAATTACTTGGGGATAATTGTTGAATCAATAGTAAAATTGCTGCAAGGGTTTCTAAAAATACCCTTGTCATCCACGTGTCACATGATGACACTAAAAACACCTTCAGTGGCACCATTCCCACCAACTGCACAGTTCACAGGAGCACGTTTGGGAACACTCAATCTCATGCTTTCTTTTGCTATGTACAATTTCTGTTGAATGGGAGGTTGCCTGCCTTGGCTTCATTCACAGATCACCTGTTCAAGGAAGTCACTGAACGTCCCAACCACACAGACATTGAGGGGTGCTTGTGCTACTAATACACCAAATAGAAGCTCAACATTAGCATTTTCAGATAGACATGAAACACCATATGGAAGCTTACTGTATCTTATGAGACATCTAACATTAACTCCCCCAAATTTCCTTTCCCACTGCTGTTTACCCAAATGTCACTGCTTTTGCTGTATCACTATGGGAACAGTGGCTGTTCCTACTGTTCCTACATCGCCACTACCAATCACTTTTTCTTTGCCAAAATCTACTGCCAAAACATTCTACGTTCTCAAACTTAAAATATAGCCTCTGACAACAAAATTCACCAGAAAGTGTTCACCAGAAAGTCAGCCAAACCATTTCCAAATAAAGACAAAGTAAGGAACTGTTTGAAGAGAACTCCCTAGACCTCATTCTCCTGTTCACATCAACCCTATTCACCATATCTACATGTTTTACAGTCTCAAACTTATTTTTTCCTTTTTGAGCAGAAAAATATTTTACTAAATAGCCTGGCCAAGAACACACAAGAAGTTAGGGGTAAACTAAAAATTTCAATGCTCATTTCTGAGGTTCTTGGCTAGCACTTTACCTACCTTGTCTTACCATTTCCATGACAGCCATGACAACCGTTTTATTTCCTTAACCCACATAATTCAGTGTTCCTCTTAGAGGAGACAAGCAGTTCTGTAAGCATGCAAATTAATAAAGCTTCATCCCTACAGCCTGGCATTGGTTGATGAGTTTTGGTATGACATGTGGGCTCCTGCTGCAGCCTGCCTTTGGGGGAAAAAGGGAACATGAAGTTTCTCTCTTTCTGTTCTCAAAAAATATGCAAAAATAACTTAGAAATCTTTGTCTCTGCTGTATTTGGTTGAAATCAGATGCTCTCAGAAGTTACAGAGCTATATCACAGCCTGTGGCCCACGTATTTTCCATCCACCTTGATAAGCACTCTCACCTGTACAGTGCTTAGGGAAAACACCAATAGTCTTTCACTGAAGGAGAAACAGTCAGTTAAAAAGGTCACAAGTCTAACCCACGATTTACTGACAGAGTGGGTCTGCTCAGTCTACCTATGCTCAATCTGCATTAATTATGGGTGTTAAGCTCACAAAGCCCCCAGCGAGTTTCAGAGTTCAGGGTAAGGTCTTCTTAATGTATTGAGAATACAGATGGCACACGTGCCTGATATTAAGATGGGCTTGCACCAAACACAACCCATGACAAAGCAAACACAAAACAACCATTATCCAGTAAAACAACCTGGCTTCTGCTGGAACCATGTTTTAGGGAATTTCAGTTCAATGTAATAGTTTTGTTATATTTAAGACAAAATGTACAAATATTTTAAGTACCATTCACTCTGGTACAAGAATGTAGAGAAACTTTCTGTTCTTTACTATGCCACCTCGAGTGCTGTGCTCAGATTTGGGGCCCTCAGTACCAGCAGGACACTGAGGGGCTGCAGTGTGTGCAGAGAAGGGCAAGGAGGCTGGTGAAGGGGCTGGAGAATAAGTCTAATGAAGACCAGCTGAGGGACCTGGGGTTGTTTAGCCCAGAGAAGAGGAGGGTGAGGGGAGACCTCATCACTGTCTACAACTGCCTGAAAGGAGGTTGTAGAGAGGTGGGTGTTAAACTCCTCTCGCAAGTGACAGGGGATAGGATGAGAGGAAATGGCCTCAAGTTGCACCAGGGGAGGTTCAGACTAAACTTCAGGAAAAATTTCTTCACTGAAAGGGTTCTCAGGCACTGGAACAGCTGCCCAGGGAGGTGTTATGGCAGCTGAAGCACCTCAACAGGAGACAGCGCCATGTGCACTGCACTACGAATGCACTACACAGACTTTGTACCTGGAAGTATTCATCTGTGCTCTAGCAGTCAATCAGAGCACAAACTGTAGTGACCATCGTTTAATACCATGAGACTTTTAGGCACAGTTGGGTCAAACACTGTTCCATTTTATCACTAAATCTTTTTTATTCAGTTTTTCTGAAGTATAACGAGATTTTGAGATATTTTTAACAAACGTACAAGATCTATATAGTCTGGTAGGTTGTTTTCTTCTAGTATTTTCCTTCACTATAGCAAGAGATACATTATTGAAAATGAAAGCTGCCTCAACTCAGAACTATTAAGTCTTCTTGGGATAAAGGTAAGCATATAAACAGTTAAAATATCATTTCATAAAAAATAACTGACATGCCACACACCACTGGTATGGATTTTAAAGGATTCTGGATGAGTATTTGAAAAAATCTAAGTAATGGCATCATAATAACTCCATCAGGGTGAAAACTGCACTAACAAAATGTCTGATAAACATTATACAGCTTTGGGGTATTTGCTACGCAGTACCTTGGAAGGACTGTGTTTTTCTGATTAGCAGAGTGGCATAAGATGCGATCTTGCTGGAGGCTGCTGCACTGCTGCAGCCACCGCCAGCCAACCCAGAGAAGGATAATTATTAAACTACTGAACCTTATTAATAAACACGTCTTATGTTTATGTTATTACATTGTAAAGAGCTTTCCGGCCTTTATGCCATACAAATGTAACTGTCTCTGTAAGCTCCTTTTGCCACCGGACCACAAAATTTTACTGAAAGGCAGCTTTGTAGTACAGTACAAAACATTTAAGCTGTAAAACACAACAGAATTGAACATACAACCTGCTTTGCATCATATGATAAGAGGACAACTAAAATAACTGGCCAAATAAATCTTTGGGCTGAGTTACTTCCCTCAATTAAGATATATTAAATATTTTCTTCAAAAATATGCAATAAAGAATTTGAAGATTAAATTCCGATCTTCTGCAAGTTGTTTGTCCAGCATCATTGCTTCTGCTATACTGACCAACACTGACCATAGTTTGTATTATGTGATTTATCATAGTAACACGTAGCAAGATTCACATCCTTAATAATGACATTATCAAAAGGCATAATTCTACAAGATGTCAAACTTGTAATCAGCTCTCTCTCCACATGAATAATGACCACCGGGAAACCATCATATAGTGGCAGCAGTTCGACACTGCACGAACTTTTAGCCATGCAACTATATTGAAAGTGTACTGGCATAATACCTTTTAATATTAAATAAAAGGAGAAAAAATGGTTCATAATTATATAAATACATTCATGCAAATAAACCCACTCATCATCTCAAAGTTTTATATTACTATCAATCACTACAGTATTTTTCTAGAACAATAGTCCTTACTAATACTGAACAGGCAAATGATGTATCCTGGTCACCTGTGCTGGTTTCTCTGAAAATGTTATTCTTATGGCTAAATTTTGAACATAGATCTCAAATCTTTAAATAAAATTTGGTGTCAAATGCTGAAGTCAAGCACTGAAGTTTCTCAGAACAATCACACTCTGTTTAATCAAGTCACTCTTCAAGAAGAACGGATCTCTAAAAGCACTTTTCTTCATAAAAACTACTGTGAAAAACTATGAACAACAGTCAGTTGCTGCTCGGTGCTACCAAGTGGATTTTATACAAGCAGGAACTAAGGGCACGCTCTCAATCTCCTCTGAACAGAGAGAAGAGAATGATATTCTATTTGCAATTCATCAAATGAACATTTTATTGCACAGAATTACACAATAACAAAAAACCTAACACTGAGAATCAAATCCATCCTAATTAACATTCTCCCACTATCACCAGATACTCATTTAACCTTTCTTCATGGCCCTGTCCTTCCAGATGGCCCAGCAAAAGAAAGGGTTCAGTGCATAACAGCAGGATGAACAAATCTGAATTTGTGCAAAATGAATGGTAAACCAAATCACACATTCAATTAACCAGCACTGAAAACACTTTGTCATTAAAGCTCACCAGATTAGAAAATACATTTCAGTTGATCTTAAACACCTACATGAGTCTTCTGAAGCACTCAGAACTTCTCCATTTCTGCTGAGATTAAGCAAGCAAGCCTTGGCCAGCACTTTGAAAAGCCACGGAGCCCAGCCCTGTGGTATTTCAAGACCCAGCACTCACATACAGACAGACCATACTGGAAAAAAAGAAACAACAAATACCAAAAAAATAAACACAAAAAATAAACAAAAAACAACAAACACCAAAAAAAGAACCCTTCCACAGTTCCCAAGGCATAATATGCTCCACCTATGAAAAACCTTTTTAAAAGAAAGTAAGCACCTATGTTCTGTATAACCTAAAGTTTTAAAGCAAAAATCAAATTAAAGGCAAAAAGCAAATCCAAATAATACTTATAGCAATCCACTTCTGGTTTGGCACTGATACATGGCAACACATAAAAACTCTCAACTTCGTGTGTTCATGTTTTGAGTGAAAACTTCAGAAACAATTTTTGGGGTTTCCTTTAGCACAGCAGCCACTGTCAAGGAATAAAACTGTATATTTGTATTTTGTTAGATTTACACGCTCAGTATTGGAATAAATTAGTAATTCACATGGTTTACACACAGACAGTAAGCTGGTTTTATAATCTAGGTTTGGTCATTTTTTCCAGAGGATTTAAAAATGACCTTTTTTTCTAATAGTTTGTATGAAAAGTACAAACTTCTCCCACTCATCTTAAATGCTCTTTTGATTTTAATTACAACAATTTGTCAAATTTAACTACCTTCCCACCGACCATTCAGCTGATATAGTAACTAATCCAGTAAATCTGTGTATTTGGAAGTGACCCCTCTAAAGTTTTGCAGCCATACGTTTATTAAGCAGGCAGTAAAGGAAAAGAAGAGCGGGGAGTCATTGCTCTTCCCAGCACAATTAAACCAGGGGGAAAAAACCCAGCCCTCTACCACCACAGCATTGTTCTGTTTGGGAGACTGACTTTAGGCTGTAAGGAAAAATAACTTTCTGGTGCACGCTGTATCTCCCCAGGCAGCTTGGCCAGCAATGCACTAACAGGAAGCTTTTTTAAGGAGAGACAAACCCTTAGCAGGAATTCCCCATAGGAACAAGCTTATAACTTTGAACACAGGAAAAACATTTCCTTTCAAATGGGAATGACTGAGTTCATCTCTTTGTAAGGCCTTCTGGTTTGGATAACTGAGAATCTGTCTCCTGCGTTAGAGAAATAAATGGGAAATTACTACCAAAACCTGTAAAACTTAAATTGTGAACCTTCTTCTCACTCTCCAAGAAGCCAATTGTTATCTGTGCTGAAGCAGCTACATTCCAGGTTGCACTGGGCACACAAAACAAAATGAAAAAGAACAAAGACTAATCTAAGTTATTCCCAAATCTCAAGAAACCCAAGCCACGTTTATTACCAGTTGAAAATTGCCAGTCATCTTGATCACATATTTCTTGCAGGAATGTACCTTCTCCTAAGCCAGAGCGTGAAATAAAATTTCTGTTTCATTCACACTAGAGAGGGACTTGACACATGCAATTATGTTCACCAAGAAAATTTAAGAGCTATGTCATGCTACTGGTGCAGCACAGAGCAGATAGAATAGGCCTGGGAGCTGGCTGCAGGACAAAGTGGGCATAAACCACCACCAACTCACAATTTTCATCTATTTTTCAGAAGTGTGCATTACAACACAAAGGAAAGTTTTGTAAATATATGATCTGCACTGATAAAAGTCAAAGCAATCCATAATAATTCACTAATGCATACTACTGGGGATTCTGAGCTGCTAGTAATATTTTAAAAAATGAAATATGAAGATAGGGCTGAGTAGAGCATTATAATATTTTTCATAATCCCCTTGCAGAAATGTCATCTATTAAGGCATTCCTGCAGTTGTGCAAAGGTTACTTACTGATGCATACTGTCCCACCTAATAACCATCAAACAGCTCTGCTGAAAGATAAGTCAGGCTGCTCCAGTAGTTAAACGGCTCTTCTTGTTATTTTGAATCCGAAAATAGTTGTCAAGGTAATTGATACAGTAAAAATAAAAGAAAAAATATAAAAACTATCCCTCAGAGCATTTACATATATATACACAGACAGAAAACCTGAGGAGGAGAGAATTCAAGCCTCTTCATTTTTAAGTCTGGGTGAAAAGAAAAAGGATTGCGCCTAACATTTGTTTTATTTCAAAATGAAACTACTGAGTTTCTCACAGACCCTTGTGACTACTCACACACAGAACTGTAAATACATTTCCTTAACTTGAATTGATCTGCAACATAAAATTCCCCGTGGTTATCAGTTATAATTAGATCAAATATTTCTGAACCTTTTTTAAAACTAAACTTAATACATTTTCCCTTAAAAAGAATGAATCCAGTACTTTTAGTACCCACAGTTAGGTGCTTGGCTAAATACACACCAAACATTGTAACATCTCCATGTGTTTTCCCATATGCAAAATGAAGTACTTCTAGTAGGCTCCAAGTTATCTTGTATCTTTCCTGAAAAATTTACTTGAGTGACTTTTACCCCAGCCAGCAGAAGCATTAGGAGAAAAGACTGGAAACACAGTACCAAAAAGTTATTTAGACTGGAAGATGTTCTAAGGCAGGGGACAGAGAGCCTCAAAGACCTCAAAACTGAAAACGTAAACACAGCAAAGACAGTAGATATATGTAGAAGTCTTTCTAAAATACAACACAGGTCATTTACCAATTAAACACAAATCTTTAGAATTATTTACTAAATGTGGTTAAAATTATTAACATTCTACAACAAAATTTACAGATAAACTATGTGCAGAGGATAACTGGGTGCAAGGTAAAAACTAACAGCCTTTTCAATGGATGGATTAATTAGTCATGTGGCCTTAGAACTGAATGAGTCATAGGATTGCTAATGAGATCAGGATAGCAAGCCTGACACCTCTAAGTCAAGAGTTCAACCAGTTCTTCTCAGAGTCCTCTCCTGCTGTGCCTTAGATTGAAGGCACAACTAAGGGTTCAGAGACAACACTGGCCTTCCTATTCCTGGAGGCACTGAAAGATCCACCTGAACCTATTCAGAGAGAAAATCTTTGCCCAAAAGACAGGACACAGGCACCTCCTTTCTGCAGCAGTGTCCCCCAGTACGGCTCTCCTTGTCCCACGTGTCTGGGACAGAGAAGAGAAGGTGTCCAGGACCATCACCTGACCTGCTCTGTAGGCACAGGCTGAAGAGACCTTCTTTTAATGCAGAACCTCACTCATAGAGAGGGTTCCTCACTGACAATGGTAGTCAGAAACAAGGCTGAAGAACCCTGCTGTCAGGGGCATAGTCTTCAGTTATCATTAGGTACCAGCCCTTTATGCATTAGGGTCAAGCTCTTTACTCACATGACTTTGCACTTGCCTTTCTGCCGTAACTCAAGCAAGTCTTTTGAAATGCACAGGCTGCCAATCTCTTCTCAAGCAGAATATTGTCACCAGTGAAAACCTGCAGGGTCTGCTCAAAAGAGATGCAGTACACCCAAAGCAGATTCAAAGCCTTTTTCATGGATGGATGGATATCTTCTTATCATTCACACTTATGATAAAGAGAATAACCAAAAATGTCTCTATTGAAGCCAAAATCCATACATGCATTCTGCCAGTCTGCATGCACATTGTAAAGTAAGAAGCCCAGTGCTAGTCAGACCAACAGGAAAGTTAGTAGAGGGCAAAGCATGGGAAAATAGAATGTGGTACAGCAGGATGCTACAAGAGAGAAAAATTGAGGTGGGAGAGTGAGACAGAGCAAAGCATGCTGCAAAAGAGAACAAACAGAAGAGTAAACACAGATGGAAGCCAGAGGGCAGAGACAAAAGACAACAAGAAAGAAATGAGTAGCTACAAAGTCAAAAGACACGAAGGCAAAAAACATACCACAGATGGGGAAAGAAATAGAAGGCAGAAACACAAGATAGATACATACAGGAAACCCTTCCTGCCAGAAACTGCTTCTTATCAAGCTCAGACAAGAAACATTGCCAAAAGAAGAGCTGAATCAAGCATGGAAAGTTCAGATCACCTGAAACTTCTGAAGGCAGATGAAAGAAACTGCACTAAAATATGACATAGTGAGCTTAGGAGGATTTCACCCCAGAGTGAGCTGTTCTGCTGTAGGAGAAAAATAACTTCTCTGGTTCAATAATAGTTTCACCCTCTACTTGCAGAAGAACTGGGCCCACTCTTGAAAGAACACTAACTGAATAGGGACTAATTATTAATTAAGCAGACCTCAGGATCAGGTTCAATAACTGCTTTTAAAGTTCATTAGTCTTATTGCACTCTGCAGTACAGAAAAGCATAAGAAAACTACTCCATTCAAAGTATAGAAAAGAAAATGCCTTCATCTTGGCTCTTGCACACACCAGAGACACAGGTCAGGGTGTTTTAGACAAAGGATTAGATAAACTTTCCCACAGAACCCAGGACTGTAACACCCAGCAAGCGGTCAAGCACAGTGCTGTCTGAATCTAACTCTACATTTCTGCTTTGTTTGAAATGCATTGATTTTTATCACCCAGTGCTAATGCATCATAACTGAGAGAGAATAAGGATGGCCATGAATCCACTGGGCAAGAAGACAGGAGTAGTGCACCATCCCAGAGAATAGTAAAAAAAGCAAAACAGAAATCTAATCCTACCTGCTCAGAAGATGAAAAGACAGGCAACCCCCCCAATAACAAAAGGGTTTCCTATCCTATATCATCAGTGATTACCATCTGCCTAATTTAGTCACCAATATCACAAAGAAACCTTTTCTTGCTTCCTCAAGTTTTAAGTCCCTCACGGCTCACAGCATCCTGCTGGGTCTGTCACAAAACTTCAGTAATCACAACTTGCACATCAGCAAAGATGAGTGACCAACACAGAAACACAAGTGTCCCATCCTTATGCTTAGCTTGCGCTGTCAGTTTTCTATAAACTGTCTACTTCACTAAAAACAAGGGTGTGGAACCTTCTCACACACATCATAAGATACTAAAGATTAAAAATTGATTCATATTCAAGAATAACATATACCCAATATGCATTCTGTTTTTTAAAAATATATAAATATGCATATATTTGTGGTTTGTTATTTCTCTTCAGAAATATTTACCTGCTTCTTAAGATGTTTCTTATATTTCTGGTTAGTTTGTGCTACAATTTCTTTTGCTATTACTACTGCAACATATAACTGTGGATTAGACACCAGCTGTTGAAACATTCATGACAGAGTAAGAGCAGGGCTCACTCACAGCTCAGCCAGTGGTGAGAGGGTTAACATATGGTCAGTGTTTCACTGGCTCAGTCACAGAAGAAGACAGACTCAGAAATCCTATCTCAGGTTTCTCTTACAACCATACAGAAATTCTATCATACAGAAGCTGTCTTGTAACATCCCATCACTAAGAGGAATGAATACCTGTTCTGCACGTACACCCTTGGCTCCAGGTTTCCCTTGCATTCCTGAAGTCATAAAGAACGAACACTTCAACTGCTCAAATTCTCTTACATACAGTCTTCTCCCTCGATCAAGCACAACTGGAAGTTTCCATTTCTAGCCCACGCTTACCAGTGGGTCTACTGGATTTTGCCCTCTTGTACCATTGCTTCCTCTTTCCATGGCTGATTACAAGTTAAGTGTATTTTGTACTCAAAAAAAAAAAATCCACATGCACAAGTATTTAACTTTTCTGTTTACAAATTTCAAAACTATGAGCCAGTTCAGCCAGCTGACAGAATGCAATTCATCTATTCAATTCAATGAAGCAATGCTGATTTACTCCTTGAGATCCAAGCCCTACATAAAATATCCACATGCAAAAAAAAAAGCTGAACTTTTGGGGTTTCCATAACAAGGCAGAGAAGGGGCTGGAGGCAGATCATGTTTGTGTTCCTCACTCCAGTCTCTCCCCTCAAGGTACTAAATGATACAGGTGCTGCAATCTGTACAGTATCAATGGATGCCCATGAGAGAGAGTAAAGGAGGGAGAAGAGGCTGTGACAGGGCCAAATACCAGGGCTGGAAGGAGAGAGATTACCTTATTTCCTTTGAATTTTGAAGCTGAAGTAGAGCCAGAGCAGGGTACAATCTCCTAGCAAGATCAAACCAGCAATGTAGGTCTCATAGAGGATAAAGGGCACACAGGGGGCTAAAAATCCTACCAAACCTATTCCTAAGACTTAATACTAATTTTTAAGATTGGGTCTGGTTTTAGACCAGTATCACAAAAGTTATGAACATTATTCAACAAAATAATCCCTCCTTCCCCACTCCCTCAAATACACACTCCTCAAGCATCAGGAAATGCATGCTCATGCAGGTTCCCAAGCAAGCCTGAAGATTCCTAACTCTGTTCTTCTACGATATTGCCTCACAGTACACTTGAATCCACACTAAGAATTCAACAAAAGGAAATGGGTCTATGCTAGGAAGAATGACAGTGAAATACCAGAGGAAAAGACATGAACCCAGACCACTGGTTAATGTATTACATTATGTAGAACCCTAGTTGTAAGAAAATCAAATGCTCTTCATTCCAGAACTATTTATTTTATTCAATCAGGTACATGGGATATTCCTGTGTGTTCCCTTATTGTGCTTAAATCTGTTTCAGCACCTGAAAATACGTTGTTAGGATAAAGTCTGTTCTTTGAGCAAAGTCAGAATTACTCCACATCAGTGAAACAGGATACAAACTTAAATGGGAATCTGAGAGAATTTAAATGGCCAAGTAAACTTTAAATACATATCATTGCAGATGTTCACAACCCTTTCCACTTAAAATTGGTAAAGATCTCTTACTTAAAAAAAAAAAAGTATAATTTATTTGTGCTTAGACTAACCCAGCCACATTAATGAAAAACCATCAGGGATGAAAACATCCATTTCTTTCTAAATACGAGTGCACTACAGAATCAGGTCAGAAATACCAGACTTTAGCCTAACAAAACCAATGCTAAAAACATCTCTTCCAAAACGATTAGCCTCTGACACAAGTAACTGCTTTACCCTTTTCATGTAATGCTTTATGAAATTAGTTATTAGCGGATCTCCTGGTGGATTGACAGCTACAGAGATTTGTGCCCTGAATTTCTCAAGGGGAAAAAAAAAAAAAAGGAGAGCTAAAGACTGTTGGTTGGCTGGATACACAGCTGCATGAATCGTTCTTTACGTTGACCTGAATTATTCTGCCTTCCGCCAGCATTTTTATTGTCTGTATTTGCTTAATCTTGATAAACAAAAAAATACATAAAATGGGTCATGTGTACAGAATAACTACTTTGAGGAAAACAAACAAGCTTACACACAACAAATTACACAAACACGTTCATAAAGAGAAGACCTCATATCATCCTAAATTTTCCAGGTAAATTAATCCAAAATTACCTAATTCCTGGTATCCAATTCTTTATTTCATGAACAAACCTCCTCTCCCCTCCAAAAAAAGTCACATGCAGATTTCGAGAGCACAGGACCACTGAACTCCACTAACTATTTCAAGATGGTGTTTAATATAAATCACTGAAATTACTACAATTTAATTACTACCCTTACATGTGACAGCCTGTATATTTTTTAAGGAACAAATACAAAATTAGTGTTTATTACATATTTTGAAGTACAATTCTAGTACACTATTTCTAAATGAATAAACACACCTCTACACACCACATAAACGCAGTACCACTCCTTTTTGAAAGATCACTTATACCAGCAATGACTGCTTTTAAAAATTCACATTGACGTTCCTATCCCTTTAAAATGTATTAATGTAAGATTTCCCACCGTCTCAACAAAAACTAAAATATCTAGTAAAACACACAGCTAAATAACATCATTAAACATACTCAACAAGTATATTAGGAAAGGCAGTAAAACCTCAGGACTAAAACGTGTCAGAAACATGGTAACAGCTACTAAATATATTTAAACAATATAAGTGACAGAAATTCAAATGAAAGGTTTTTATACCCAACAAAGATATGTATACATGCAGCATAATATTAATGCACATTCCTCTGCAAAGAATTTCACTGCTGAAAAATCTTATTTTAAACACACGACGCAAGGAAACACTTATTAAAACTGAAAAAAAACCAAAGCAGTTCCACATAAATGTGTTTTTAAAGTATCACTATATACCCCTTTTTTTTTTACTAAAATTATCTATACCTAATACAGTCCCAAATACTGACAGAAAATCATGACCAAGTTAAAAGCGTAGCAAGCAAATACAAAATAAAAACTCAGGAGTACTTACCAAATTATGATTAGTTGAATTAGAATCATCTTCTGGGAATGGGATGTAAACAGCTAAGGCCACACAATTGGCAAAAATAGATAGAAGTATAAATATGTCAAACGGTCTGGAAAACCTTGTTAAGGAATTCATGAATTCAGAGTATCTGCAAACATTTAAGTCTAGTTCTCCTTTCAGCATCAACATTGGTAATACAAGACTTACTTTTAAGGCAATCTTTTGACTGATAACTGTGACAAACACTTCAGCTTTAGTTATATCACTGTAGCATGTTATTTTCCATCACAATGTCTTTCAGTGTCCTCTTGTTTTTGAAAAAAAGAGAAAATTATTACTCTTGCTGCCACAGAGCACTTGATATTCAGTTCCAGAGATGAATATAATTATACACTCTTAAATCAATAGATGGGCCATCGTGATGGGTAAGGAATACTTATTGAGCTGTTCTGTCCTCACATGCTCACGTAAGTCTCACTAATGTTAAGAGGAATGTGTTTGTCCAAAGGAGGAAAAATCACTTGGGGTCTGGTTCGTAGTCGGATATGAGAAAGATTCCCAGCAAATCACAACCGCTCTCCTGTTAAACTCTCAGCCCCTTAATATCTGTTAAATTGTTTGTCAACCTATAAAAAGTTTGTCAACTCAAGGGCAGAGTTTATATTCACAAATCCTATCAAAATAAACAGCTGCTACGTTGTGTACAAAATAAAGTTACAAGTCACGTGTTTAGAGGCAGCATTCTCCAGACTGAAAGGAACAAGTGATACCAGCACAAAACTGACAACTTTGTTTTACAATGTAGGGCTACTGGGACAAATTCTGCCCTGAGTTATTCCACTCTAGATCCATAGTAATTTCTTTTAATTGACCTTAGCCAAAGAGAAGCCAATTCAATGAAATTAGTTGGACTTCTACCAGTTTAAATGACAGAAGAATCTGTTTCACTATCTTTAATTTGCAATTGAATTACGTTCAAAGATCCAAAAAAAAATAACCCCAAGCTCTATAAATGAGTAACGCTTCCTATGTCCAGACTGGATGTTCTGTTTAAAGTAACCAAATGAGTTTGGCTTCAATAATCTACTCTCTTCAACAGCTGTTCCCCACCACAGGGATGCTGCCACGGCTAATAGGCTAACATTTTTCACCTCATCCCTCAACAAAACCATTTTCTATATCAAACCTTTTCTAGAGAATTAAATAATATACCAAATCAACATGCTATCAGCTCTGCCAAAGAAATCCACATACTTCCACTTCACAACCACTAAAGACAAAGCGATCCTTCCCAGCCACTATGAGCACAGGAGAGTACATCTGATCTCCTGTCTAGAGATGTACCAAACATGCTTAGTGGTAGATGTACCTTGTAAGGGTTCAGAAGTTCAATATACTTCAGACATGAGTATGTAACCAGAGTGACTACTTGGCTTAACTAAAGACCTCCCTACTTTCAGTACTTGGAAGAACAATCTTTTTAAAAGATTTCTACCTCTGACCCATTTGCCCTAATGGCAAAACACCAAATTGCAATATGGACGATACAGGTTTGACATCTTAGCTCATCTTCCCGGTAACACTGCCAGATGCACTCCCATCCATCCAATCTTAGTTGGAAGGGCAACAACACAACACACAGATTTGCTGAAATATAACATAACATTGTAACTTTAAAACTCTCTGAATATGTTCCCCCATCTCCTCCAAGAAAAAAGGAACAGCTATGAGCTCTTCTCTGACTTTGAACTACTCACTTCAGTAAATGATATTCTCTGCCATTATGCCAGAAATAAAGGATTATCTTTAACAGCAATTCAAGCAAAATTAACTACCATCAACATTAATGACAGTTACCCACACCTACAAGTGAACTGATGTGCTAGCTGTGACGCTGTAAGAGATGCTGTAAACAATCCCTTTGATACATTCAGAAAATGCAGAGAACAGAGTTTACAAAAGGAAACTGCATCAAAGGATACTTCCATTCTACTAGACTAATGCAGGCTCTTCGTATTGGGTTGTTGAGGGATAAACAGAAAAGGGCACGGGGTGGCCGACTGTTGGACGTATTACCCTGTTTTTTGCTCTTGGCATATTGCTGGCGTTTTCTTTGGGAAAGAGATCCTACAGGCTGGGCTGTGGTGGTACTCATATTTTGGGCAGCCTTTGCTTGTCTAGCAGCATCAATTGCAGCTTGCCAAGATAGAACAGTTTGCTTGGATGGTGCTGAACTGTTTGACTGAATCGCTGGTCCGTCACCAGGGAGAGGAATTCTGGTGCTACTTGCATAGTTCACCTCTGTAGGACAACAGAGAAAAGCATCTGGTTATAATTTTTTTTATGCTAAGATGTATCACAATATTTCTGATCAAAAAAATACTTCAAGACCTCTTTGCAGTGTGATGTTTCCATTACAGCTACTACAGAGCACGTGTGTGTAAACATACATATGTAATTTACGAGGAGTAAAAAATGCTCCAGAATCAGTATTATAACACCAAATTGTCAAGACACAAACACTTCATGCTTCATTCTTCCACTCACAGCATTTTTTTCCTAACTGGATGGCAGCTTTCCTGTCACCATGTTTACCCAATAGAACACAGCTAAAACTTAGCCATAGTACCTCAGCATTTACTATTTCCTCACTTCATTTTGGTAAAAAAAAAAGTAGTTGTTTAAAATTCTTACGTATTCTTCAATTAAGAATAACCAACACTGGTGAGGGAGTGCCGTAAGCAAGTTAAATATTGCCTTATTCTGCAACCTCAAACAAAAAATGCAAGGATACCTCTCAGAAGTGAAAAATCCAATATCACCTGCTGATAAGCACGTTCATAAAGCACCGACATCTTTCACGCTACAACCGTGAAACCACTATAAAGGGATTTTTCACAAGCAAAATATAAACTGCACCTTCCAGATAATATAAGAATAAAGTCCTCTTTATCCAGATGACAGCAAAGGAGGGAAAAGCACCACCTCCTCGCGAGCTCTCTGACTAGAGCAACAGAGTCTACTCCCACATGCACCTGTAGGAAGGAGAGACTCCGAAGAGAAATTCAAAACTTGAAGATGCCTGAGGCGGGGGGGGAATGGAGGAATGGCACAATATCCATGCTGGGAATTCGGGCTTGGCAGGCGGGGTGGCTGTGAAATGCATCTATCCAGGCAGGAGAGGGAAAGCGCTGCTCGGCAGGCGAGGGAGCCACAAGACGCCGCCCCCCCCCCCCTTTCCAAAAGAGGAGAGTGCGGGGTGAACAGCCGAGGAGAAGGACGCTAGAGCCGCGGCCACGGAGCAGCGCGGGGGCTGCCCGCGCCGGGGGCGAGGGGAGCGGGAGCGCTAAGATGGCTCCCCGGGATGGCGGCGGGGGGGGGCACGGAGGCGGCCGCGGGGACCCGGCACCAGCGCGGCGAGCGGTGGCCGCAGCGGGCACCCACACAGCTGGGCGACCCGGGGGCAGTGCCGGCTCGGGGCGGGCTGGCAGCGGCGGAGAGAGGCGAACTGCATCTCCAAATTGCATCTCCAAATTGCATCTCCCAGGCTTTTCCAGAGCACCCCTGCTCCCCCTTCGCCTTCTTTTTATATTTGTTAAATAAAAAAAGCAATGGCACAGGCATCTCCCCCGCATTCCGCCTGCCCTTTGGGATGCTATGCAACGTGGCTCGGCGCAAATAAACCATCCATCCATCCATCGTCTTTTCAAATCAATACTTGAAGGGGAAACAAAGCCCGGGAGCCTGCGTTCCCCGGGGGAGCCCCTGCCCCCCGGCAGCGACAAAACCACAAACTTGCTGCTAATTGGGGAGCGAGGAAAGACTGAAACACACAGCGGGGGCTGCGGAGCCCCGCGGGGCAGGGGCCGTGCTACATCGCACCCCCCGCCCTGCCCCGACCCGGGAGCCGCTGCTCCGGGGAGGTTCATCCACAATTACACAAATTAAGAGGGAAACGTAAGGCAAGCCGTGTCCTCCCCCAGCGTAGCCAGCCGGTATTAACGGCCTCGGGGCAAGAGCCAGACGCGCATAAACTCGCTCCCATGTTGGTCACACACCGAGGACAGCACCTGATCCCCATTCACCCCATTCCCTGCCCTTCCCGGTGCCTCCTCCAACCCCGCCGCTCATCCCTTCTTCCCCAATCCCGCCGCTCATCCCTACCCCAACCCAGCCCATCGTCAGCCCCTTCCCTAATCCCCGCAATCCCCAAATCCCCGATAAATCCTCCCCCGCCCCCCAAGCCCCGCGCACGCCGCTGCCCTTGCCGGGCTCTTACCTTCAGGGTGCCGCTCGGGCTGCTGCTGGTGGTGCATCATTGTCACTTTCTCCGATGCGAGAGAGGAAAACGAAAAACAGAGCGGGCAGAGCCGCCCCCCACCCCAGCCCGAGTCGGGTGTGCGCTGCCCCTGCGCTCCCCGCTACCCGACCCCCATGGTGGCGACTAGCGACGCGCGAGGGGCTGCTGCTCCTCCTCCTCCTGCTGCTGCTGCTGATGCTTCGCCGCTGCCAAATCCCTCAGAGTTTGGGCCAACATGACACTCACATCCGGGTGACACGGGATCTCTCCATCCCTAGCAACCCGGCTGCTGCCGCCGCCTGCTCCTCAGTCCCCCTCCTGCTGCTGCTGCTCCTCCTCGGTCCCCCTCCTCCAGCTGCCGCCGTCGGCTTCTCGGTTCCAGCCCCCCCCCGTCCTCCTCCTGCCGCCGCCGCCGCCACGGGGTTAACTCCCTCGCTGCTGCTACTGCTGCCGCCGCCGCCACCTGCTGCTGCCGCGGCCGGGCGGGGGCGCGGAGCCGCTCTCTCTAATCGCCCTGAGCTCCGGCAGCCGCAAATAGAGCCGCTGCCTTAACCCTTTAGCCGCCGCATTAACCCCTTCGCCGCCGCTCCTGCCCCTCAGCACCGGCCGCGTCCCCCCCCCCCCTCCCCCGCCACAGCCCTCTTGTCCGGTACCGCTGTAACGCCTGGGGCGCCACCGCGACCTGAGCGGCTTCAGCATCTCCGCGCACTCTGCCCACCACGTCCCTCGATATTGACGGCTTCAGGCTTTCCCTGTGCCCCCCACTCTCGCCGTCCGGCCCCGCTCCGCACCCATGGGTCTCTGCTTCAGCCCCAGGGAGCCATGCCAACCTGGAGCTCCCCGCTTTTCCCTCAATAACCTAATTCTGACTCCAGGCTAACCCTGAGGTTTTCAAAGTTTATCCAAATAAATCATTTGCCTTTGAAAAAAAATGACTTTTGGGATTACCTTTCACTGCAGAACCCTAAAAGCTTTCATTTAAGTCTTGGACCCCCCAACACGGAAGCTGCCACGCATGGCTGGAGGGGTACCGCAAAGGAGAAAACTCAGCGCAGCTGCCCTCACTTACTGCGAGGCAGCATTCCAATCACTACCAAAAGTCATTAAGGAAATAGAGTAAGGATTATAACCACACAAATTGAAAACAGAATTCATGCTTAAAAAATTGGTTTCTCTGCAATTAACTTTTTCTGATTATTTTTCTTTTTAGAGGACATTGTTTTGAACAAGCCATGATCAAACCCGATGTCTTTGACAAAGGTGGAATTTTTTTTCAGAAGACATTTCATTGAAACTACTTCTATCTCTTTCCTTATACTTGTCCCTATCCACTCTTTTAGACATCCTCCACGCACAGCTATACCACCTAATTAATAATAAATAACAGCTACAGACAGTAATTAGAACAGGAGCAATAAAATCCTAATAGTGCTGATAGTCTCCAGGGGCCAGCTGAAAAGATCTCGTCTTCGAATTCTGTTAGGTGGAACCTGTCCCTTTTGGTGTTACCTTTGTAAGTTAAGGGGCAGACAACATTAGCAGCAAGGCTGATTTAGAGAAAAGCCTTTTAAAGAGAGAAAAACCCCAAGCCACTTCTTGACCTTGTCTTGAGCACTTCCTTTCTCATGATCTTCTGACGTTGTGAATTCAGCTGTCCCAGACACCTATCAAGCTGCTGGTTTGGGGTAACGGGAAAGGTACCGCACACATTTGACAAGTTTCTATCATTGTGGCTTATGTTTTTCCATAAAGGTGCTTAGGTACTTGCCTTAAAAGTCCATGCAAACCAGTAGGACTTCTTTTCTCCTCAGTCAGATATTTGGGTGTCAAAAATGCTTGGTACATTTTCACATGTGTCTAAATCAAGACTAGTTGCCTAACAACCACTGCAGGCACTGGAAGCAGGCACCTAACATGCTTAGCAGGAGCCAGTGCCTAACCTGCTTCGGCATTTAGTTCCTTCACAAATCTACTCTCAATCATGTTTTTCAATAAGGCTTATAAAGTTCAGCACTGAGGCACTATCAACAAATTTTTAACTAATAAGGCCTTGATCTAACATAAGCGAAAAGCATCACATAGAAAAGGGTTGCCTCCCTTGCAAATGTTTTCATGAAATTCCTGGATCCTGGCCTCACCAATGCCTTTTTTCTAACCCCCAGTTCTTGTAATGGACCATAGCAATATGCATTGGAAACGACCAAATACTCCTCAAAAGTAAAGTTCATAGAATCACAGAATGTCCCGAGTTGGAAGGGACCCACAAGGATAATTAAGTCCAACTCCTGCCCCTGCACAGGACGACTCCAACATTCACACCGTGTGTCTGAGGGTGTCATCCAAAAACTTCTAGAATATTGTCAGAACTTGTGAGCCTCCCAATAAAACCATGAAACAGAGAAAAAAGTGTTTTCACAGTTGATCCAAACCTGCAAGCACGTAGTTTTGCATTTTTCAAAAGCTAATTGGCTTTTTATTGCTAGATCAAATTATCTGCTATATTTTCAAAATCAAAATTGTAGTTAAAAAAGAAAGTTCTGAGGAAATATTCAACAGCAATAATGTTTAATCACAAAAGTGCTAATTACCGAAGCCATCAACTCTTCTCCAAACAGCTGGTTTCCCTTCTTCTTCTAGAAACTTGTTTTTAATTATTTCATTAAGATTGGTTCACTTTTATGTCACTTTGATACTAGTTACTCATTCCTGAATGAAATGGCCAGCATTATAGGGATGTTTTAGGATGTGTGCCAGCTACCATAATAAGTGATGATATTTTGAATGGAAACAAATATTGTTCAGAGAAAAAAGAAACGTGGATGCCCTCATGTGCCATATGCTCTGTGATGTACCATAGGCGGGGTACCTTCTTAATATATTAAAGAATGCTAGAGCAGGGAGCAAATACTTTTAATAATATCATACAGCTATTGCAGATTTGCAACTAAATTACTATCGTTTACTCCTCAATAACATTTATTGCTTGTCAGGGGTTTATTCTCTGTAAGGAAAAGAGGTGCCTAAAGAAGCAGCTGCTCATGGACATCATAGGAGCAGAAGCCCATTAAGAATTCAGGAGCATTGTGCAGGAGGATAAACCTGCTTAACTAAAACTTCAGCCACCATGAACTTGTGGAGCCGTGCACAGCAATACTGTGCAGCATCTCTATGCAGGAGGAAAGCATAAATCCAATTGCAATGCGTGTGGGAGGAACTTACGTAACAAACACGTAATTTTATAAAAGAATGGGAAGCAACAGACTAGCCCAGTCCTTAACAAGGCAGGGATTCTCACTCATGCAGGTTAATCCATTATTAATTCTAATAGTCCAGCTGAAGTTATTAGTATGCTAATATATACTAAAGTATTACTATCCTTATACATGGGAGGAATATTTTAATGAGATGCCTATGTTGCAAACAAGGACTTGCAAGATTCACTCGCATCCATGTTACATATTTCCTTTCAATTTCACACATATTTTCAGGTGCATCTTTTTCTTTTTTCCCTAAAGGCTTCTGTTTTCATTCTTCTCATCTGAAGTACAGTTTGAGTTTGAAGATGTTGTTTAATTTTTATCTAAAATATACCATGATTAAATTTAAATGTGTCTATATATGGTTTATGTCCAATCAGTGAATATCATCTTTCTGATGTTGGCAGAAGTAACGGTGACTTTCTAAAGAGCTTAAAAATAATTTTTATGAATATAGCTTACATGGACAACTATAATAAAGTGCATACTTCTGAAAACTCATTAACTGGGATCTCAAAAATAGATAATAATGTGCATAAATGGATTTTAAAATACATGAATACACTATAGAATAAAGATGATGAGAAGGCGGCTTAATTGTCCATGTTATTGACCTTATCCATGCTCCAGATTTAATAGGTAAAAAATTTCCAAGAGGATTTAACACTGAATATTTATTTGCCCTCTGCAAAAATAGACTTTTATGGTTTTGCATAATTGTTTTTTTATTAATTTGCATGAGCAGAGTATCCTAATACTACACATAATTTTGATTTTTTTTCAAGATACAAGGAACCTACCCCACTGAGGTCTTACCATGTAATAATTTGCATATAATCTCACCAGAAATACAAATTTTTGAAAGCTAGATGTAAATGAAGTGAGTAACACTGCTCAGTCTAGCTGGGGATCTAGCTAAAAAATCATTGTGAAAAATTGTACAGAAACAGGGAGAGAGAGAGAGAAGGAGGGAAGGAGAAGGAGGGAGTGAAGGTGGGAAGGTGGTGGGGTGAGCAGACAATGCTCTTTTCATTTGTTTTGGCTGAGATACAGCTTCAAGTATGTCTCATATTGCCCGTGGATGAAAGAAAAGGGTGATGGTCTGCAGTAATGCTTACCAGCTCAGCTTTTTCTATCCTCTCAACAGAACTTTATATAATGGTACCCAGACATTAAGGGGCAACTGCAAACATGATTTTGAATTAAATGCTTTCTTGTGTCTCTGAAACTGTATTTTGCATTTTCTCTGTATGCCAGCATAAAAGCATAATCTGCTCTGAACATATTGAAAATCTGTTAAACTTAAAATCCAGTTGGATTTTTTCAAAACAAATTACTAAGAATGTAATGAAATGTGTTTTCCTGACTAATTAGATTCTTTGGCTTTCTGTGGCTTCAATTAGGATGCTATTACTCAGCAACACAGTTTATATTCTTCCAGAAGTTCCCTCTCCTAGCTATAGTTCTTCACTATTTTCAGTGTTTTCCATATCTTTTCACTAACTTGTTTTGACTCTTTGGTTTTAGACCACCTCATTTAAACTATATATCACCTAAAATGCTGGACCACACGATCCCTTGAGGTCCCTTACAACCTGGCATTCTATGATTCTATGTTTATTTGCCTGAAAACATAGCCACTTAGAAGTTATTGAATATTGTGTTGTTCCTTATCTCAAAGCTTCATCGCTTAGTAGTCTTCTTTTTCATCTTCTCCCTGTTCCCCTCTGATCTACACTCATGGATTGTCCTCATGTATTTCTCCAGTGATTCGCCATTATTAATAAATGCTTTCCACCCTGTGTGCTATCCACCTTCCAAAACTCCCACGTGCCTACGCCAGACCTAGTCATTTGAGACCCAAGCGAATTGGCTTTGATGGGCACCAGACTGGGTTCCTAGCCAGAAATTATTTCCAACTGTATCAGTGTGCTAGCAAGGTGAACTGAAGTGGTGACAGCAGGACTACATCACCTTAAATTTAGAGTATCCATATTTAGGATAGAAAATATTTAATCTGTTGACTGCAAGAACACATTTCAAACTGTCATTTAAGTAGATTTGAAATTTTCTCTGAAGAGTTTCATCTCTATTTTTAGTGCTCAGTAGAATGATGATTTCACAGATGGGCAACATAGCCAGCTACCAAAAAAATTCCACTACACAGAATTGTGCTTGAAAATGTCACAGTAAAATGGATGGATGACTCACAGTATCAGCACATGTGCCTCATGCAAACAAATAACTTTTATAAATACAAGCCACACTCCAGCTTTTGCAGGATATTCTGACGGTGGCTTGTGATGCAGTTTCAAAACCCCGCACCGGAGGCTGGAAGGCTGCTAAAAACTGCACGGATTTTAGACAGAAGCAAACACGTTTGTGTGGGGGCTCTCCCACGGCAACTGCAGGAGACAACAGCCAGGCATCTCCAGCCCTCGGCGGGTGCAGTGGGAGGCAACAGTTGAGGGGGTGGCCGGGTCCAACAGCGTCAAGTGGGAATTCCAGCCCCGAGAGCTTCTCACACCACACCCGGTGACAGCCACCCAAGGCGCTGCCCAAGCACCACTCCTAAGTGGAGCCCAGCCCAAGAGAAAATACGCTTTCAGGCAAGAGTCCTTGCTCTTCCTACAAAGCCCTTTAGATTTCTCCTATGAAGGCACAAATGTACCCTTTCAAATGTAAACTTACTTTGCACTTTTAAAGCAACTCGTTCTGCTGTGGTACCTGGAGTATTTTTGCCAGAACAAGTAAAATTAATGTGCTCTCTATTAAAAATTAAGAAACTGGCACTTACAGAGATTAGGGAATAAGTAAAAATTCATGGGTTTTAGCATATAGTAGAGTATAGAGTGAAATAAAATCCTCAAGTTTACTGTTTCTGCTCCAGTTACTAAACACAATGCATTACTTGGGGTTCAAAAAATGTTTCTCACTTAGCAAATTATCTGCAGAGTCTCTCCCAAATAGATTTTTAAAATTACTTTGAGAGACATTCCTTGTCAAAAGTAGCTCTTGAAGAAGACTACTGCTGCATGGCTGAGCACACCAAGGTCAAGAAATGTCCTACTTCATTCTGGGGCTGCATCATGACACAGTTTCACATGATCCTTTCTTCCTTTTACAGGAATGCGCACTATGTAGCTTGTGAGACAGCCTACACTTAGAGCAAAAAAACTGGCAGTAAATATTTTTATTTATCTTTTCATCCATTTAATTAATTTATGTATTCAGGAATGGACATGACACAAAAAATATTCCAAACATTTTGTTGAAAGGCAAATTTCTATTGCGGCAAAGGCTTGCAGGATTCACCCATAGTTATTTCACAGTAAGTAGGGCTAGCAGTAAGCACAAACAAATTTTAGAATAAGCAGGAGCTAATAATAACTGTAAAAAGAAAGCTTTCTATCTATACTAATTGGTACCTACTGGAGAAAATACAGTCATGTCTCTTTGTTGGTGTTGTCACCCTGTATTAAAACAAGAACCACAGATAATAAGAAAATCACAGGCCTATGGAATGAGGGAGGATTCACAGTAACTGCATTAGTGGAAGGGGAAAAGAAGTAGGAAATGCTACTGAAGTAAAATGTAAGTCTGGGTTTTCAGATCTGGAGCAAGCTTTTGAAGTTTTTTATCTTTAAAATTCAACGTTCTTACAAGTAGATCCAATGAGCTGCATTACTCACAGAAGTAAAGGATTACAATTATCAAATATATTAGAAATTGTGGTGTAATCTCAACAGTAGATGACACGACAATGAATTTTAAAGTGCCTCTCACTAAGTCAAATGGAAACTGTCGAGCAAAGATCCCATCTTTGCTTTAACAGGAACATCTCATATATATGTTCAGTCTTTGTTTTTATGGATACATAAAAACATCCATGGGTTGCATATTGTTCAAAATATCCCTTTCCCCATCTCTCTGAATTCCGAAGGATATCCAGATTGCTACTCTACCAAAAATTTTTCCTTCTGGCTTTATGGTGACATTCAACAAAACACAGAACCACGTTAGGTCAAGTCTCTGACAACTGTGTTTTCACTGGAGTTCAAAGAGTTTGAAAGGACAAAAGCAAAAATAAGGAAGCAAAGTAAATATCTTTTCATATCATAAGACCTCACTGTGTAGCTCTTGACAACACAAAGATCAGCTTAACAGACTATGGAAACAAATCCCTATAGAAAAGCGTTGACGGATCATGCCAGTAGTAGACAAGGCAATATAGTAGCTTTCAATCAGTAATAGAGTAGCTGCAAATAAAATTTCTTTAGGAGAAAATACACTCTCTGTTTGTGTTTTTCAGGTAGCAAGTGCAGGTGTTTGTGGGGTATGGTTTGTTACTTGGGTTTGGGGATTGTTTTCATCAGAGACACCGCTGACCAAGCACATCAAATGAGAATGTGCTCTGACGTCTTTAACTTAGTGGAAATAGTCCAGTTTGCATCACAGCAATATTTGTAAAACAACTAACAAATTGTGTCACACTTTTTCTTTCTTCTGCATGCCCTTGAAACTAATTGAAAAGCAGGGAGTGCAGCCAAATCTCGATATTCTATAATCACCTGCCTTACACAGCTCGCTTGTTGATGCAGTTCACTTACAGCTCTTGACTCGTCTGTAAAGCTCCTTTCACTGACCATGGAATGGGCATCTCCATGTACGGTGCCATTTCCCAATGAAGGGACTGTACCCCATCATGGATATTTGCTTGAGATAGACCTGTCAACATCCTCTGCAATTTCAATCACAAGAAAGCTCTTATTATGCATGCAAAATAAAACTTAGGCTCAAGTGGATTATGTCTTGGGGCTTTTCCAGTTTGCCATTGTAGAGAAACTCTCCAAGTATTCTTTTCTGCAGAAGCCTGGTTGTGAAAACATTGGACACTGATATCTTCAGTCATTTAATATGCATTCTGCCTTTTTTTTTTCTTTTTTTTTGCCTGGGGTCTTTATTTCCTGTCAAATAAAAGGATTATTCCTGAAAATGACTCTCACTAGACTAGGCAAGATTTTTATCCATTTCTGCATCTGAAAGGTTTGCATCATCAACAAAGAAACTAGAGATTATGGCAATGAAAATATGTGAATAAAAGCAAAGGGACAGATGCCGAAGCCATAAAAATTACTAAGGCATAATCTGTGTTTGCTGTTCCATATAAATACACAGTTTAAAAAAAACCCAACAAACTAATGGACAACAACACAGAGTACAATCTCAAAATTTATTTTCAGCTTCTGGCTGATTTAGTATATGGGGATTTTTCTGGTTTGTTCTGTACAGAGGCGAGTGATTGAGCTTATTTATGGGCATATTTTAATTCTCTAAAGTTACAGATTGCTTCCTCTAGTCTCATACTGAATTTAGGAAATTGTAAACAAACCAAATGGTGAATTTCACTTAGAAGTTCAATTTAGATTAAGGGCTCTGCTTAGCTGTAGTGCATTTGACCTACTTTGTGTACTATACAGTAGGTAAAACAACACTTGATGAAAGAGAAATGATGTTTAGTATGGCCCCTGAGAGCTATTATAGGCACCTAGCAATATAAAACACAATGCAGAGCCCTACACATACAAAATTATATTCTAAAGTTACACAACATGGGCACGTTTCAGCTGTACCTTAAATGTGACACAGTCTATCATAAATTCTTGCACAATTTTGACAAAAAACCCCCAAGATTTAAATACATTTAAACAAAAAAAAAGAATTTAAAAACAAAGAGACAACACAATTATTAACAAATGAAGACTTTCTCTCAACCATCGCTATTTTTTAAGTTCCGATGTCTCAGAGGAACTCAGAACTGTTTTAGCCCTTAGCACATGGTGTTCTCAATGGAAATACAAATGACTGTGACCTTTGCCAAGGAGATCCCTGGCTAACGATACAGTTTCTTAGCATCTTGCTGTCAGGCACATACTTGAAGTGTCTCCAAGGTTAGTTAAGGAATGTCAGATACCAGACTAGCCCCTAGATGTAGTCCTGGATTGCCAGAATGTAAAGACATCTGCAAAATACCTCTTTCCATCTCCATCAGTGCCATCTCTCCACAGAGCAGTTCTAATTGGAGAACAAATTGTAGCTGAATGTTTTCTTTCAGAGTGGAAAGAAGAAAAAAAGACTTCGAATATTTCAGGTAGTTTTGACAACAACAACAGCAAAAAGACTGCAGATCTTTTATTACTTCTAATATCCAACACAAGAGGAGAAGGCTAATGCTGACTCTGCGGCTGCCGGTATTCTTGAGCAGTGGATCTCACCTGGAGAGGCACTGCAGGCAGCACAGGTACACACAACATACACAAGCCCATACGTGAACTCTCACCCTAGCTAGGGAGCAGCTTATTATAATAAGGCATTGAATTGTTCCTTGTTGAAGGCAGCGAGGCATGGTGCTGGGATGCCTGGGAGGTACAGCTTCACAGCTATGGAGAAAGCAAATCTAATAGGTACTTCAAAAAAAGGTGCTGTGAACCTACTTTTAGAATAATAAGCTGTTAAACTACTAAGAAAACATGGGGAATCAAGCTACATAAAACCAGACAGGAATGCTTCTTCTGTAGGCTGGATCTCTGTCAAATAGTCTACACGGTAAACCCATGTGAAATATTTTCTCCGTCCTTCAATTCTAATTCTGTTCTCAGATGCAATATTTCAATGTTATAAATTCATCAGAACCACTACTGAAATTACATTCTGATATGACAGTTTGGGGTTGGAGTATGTGTACATAAAATGGATTTGATCTTTCTTCTAATGCACAGGGGCCCACTGTAAAACCAGATGCCATGTAGGCATGGTGCATTAGCTGATGTACTTTACCAAAAGGCTTTTTCTGGCTTCCTAGAAATTCAGCACATTATCTGACAAATGCAGCAATTTAAGCTTATTTTTTACCCCTGCCTAAGCATCCTGCTTACATACGGATTTACCTTTTGGCAAGCAAAATCTGTGTCTCTTCAGTCTGTGCCTGTTGCATCACCAAGCACCACCTTCTCTGCTGTTCAAGTGAGCCAGCAGTGCGGTGGTGGCCTGGGGGCAAAGGCTGACTCAGAACCACTGAAGCTAAACATCAATGCTTCCCCTAAATAGGCAGGCACTTCGATATCATTGACTTCCATGAGATCTGGTACTTCTTTCAATCCAGCCACATCCAGTGCTAAATAATGAACAAAACAGGAGTTGGGGCAAGGCGGGGAGGTCAAGAGATTGTGAGAGCATGAGAAAGATTGGCTATTCTAGGCATGAAAAGAGGGATAAGACTGATGTGGATGACTAAGAATGTCAGAAAAGCTCTGGAGGAAAAATAGAGGGTATATGACATATATAAGAACATGAAATCTGAAGAGGATTAAGAGAATTATGAACTGAAACTGAAAGGCTGTAAAAAAAAACCCAAACCCAACAACAGCACTGTTTAAGGCTGCCAAAATTGACAAAGTGAGAAGATTGCTCAGACAGGGAAGAAAAACAATAAAGGATCTCAAAATATTTAAGTGATGTGACGATCAATGAGGAATTAGCTACTGAGCTGGTAACAGAACCTGTGCCTGAGAGGACTAAATGAAATGACAAGATAAACCTAGAAATGTAAATGCACACTTCTATTCAATATCCGTGCGGCAGAGAAAAGTGAAATGCCAGAAAAGAGAACACAACTTCCAGAGGAGAATACTGTAAAAATAAGTTTTTAAGAGCAATAAAATAAGACCTAGCCTTTGTACCATGTAGAATAACGAGTGACACAAAGAAGCTGTGAGGCTCGATTATTTGTGACAGATATACTTGAAAGAAAATTTCAAACAGTGACCCATGATCAGCAGTGATTTTGCAGAAAGAGCTCAAGATGAACACAAAAATAAGTGAATGTTACCCTAGCCTTCAGAAACCAAATCTGAAATAGCTAGGAAAAATGACTCATCATAATCTGAGTGGCCAGAGTGCTCCCACCAACATTAAAGCATGAAATCAGTAACTACATATAGCATTAGGAAGAAATATAAAGCATTCCGTAGCAATCCACAATGGGACAACTTTTGCAATTATAGTGTGTTTGCAACTTCATTTTCCATTACTTTGACACAAAGTCCATCTGAGCCAATGGTCTGCCATCTCCCCATACTTTCTGTCCTTGTTTTCTAACAGAAGCCAGTAACTCACTACTTAGGCAGAACCACTGGAGAGCAGCAGCACCTGTATTCACAATGTGAGACAAACCTTAAGTTTGAGTCTATTAAAATCTGATGGCAGATCTGAAAGAATGAGTATTTCAGGATCAGTCATGAGTCCTATTTCAGCTCCATAAAATAACCCCAAAGCTGAAAGCCCTTTGCACCAGGGTATTTACCTTACATTCCACTAACTCTTCATATAAAAGGTCAGCAGGCCCATCCTGCATCAGATCACTGGCCTTAGATTTAGCAGCATGAAGGAAGGAACTCACTGACCTTCTTAGATTCAAAAGATATTATCAGACAATATTCAAGAACATAATATTTTGCTGTGACTTAAAGTGAGTTTAATTAACCTTTTTGTATCAAGTAATCTAGTTAACCACAGATAAAAAAAGAGAAGTTAGTGCCTTCTTGGCTTCTCTTCACCCAAGCATGCAATAACACTGTTTATTTTCTTTGATTAACACATTTCCTGCTGTGAAGAGGTTACTGATGTCTGAACCTAAGAACTGCCAAAATAAGTTGCAAATACATTTTATCCAACTCCTCTCTTCATCAGATTCAAAGTACTCCAGCCCAGATTTTGCACCCTAAATACATTCACCACTATGGCACCTTGCATTCCTTTTTCTCTGTAGATATCTGTCTTTCTAAACGCACTTTCAAATAACCTTGGGCGTTTTTTCACCTTTATGTCACTGGATGCTGCTTAATTTAAATGTCTGTGGATGTGCTTCTTACCTGCTCACTGGCCTTTCCCCAACAGCCTACACTGTCCTGTGTTTCAGGCTGTGCTGAAACTACTACAGATGCTCTATCTGATGACATTACATTAAAGAGATTCATGCCAAAACCTTTTGGCCACCACAATCATTGCTGATGTCAGCATCATTTTAAGAACAAGCCTAGTTAGCTAATTGCTTTACAGAGCAATCATAGGCAACAGAGAACTCGGAGCCAAGTGTTTTGCTGGAGCAAGCAGGCAAATCGCCATTGAAGGCATCAATTCCATCAGGCCAAAATTCACCCTCGCAATGACAGCCAGCACAAAGGTTTATGTATGTGCTTACAAAACCAAGAAGAAAGGTTTCAGTAGGCTTGCACCCCACTGAAGCACAATACTAATTGTCTGTATCAGACTGAGTTTTAATTACAATCAATCTGGTGATTTCTGGGCAAACCAAAACAGTAGTCTTCATTGCTTCATATCGATTTTATCAACATCAGGAAAGATTATGCATTTAGGTTAAAATCACGGAATTACTGAAACCCTGCTGTTAATTTCAATAGTGTTAGGACTTAACTTTCTCCTATAAAATCTATTCCAGCAGTGTAATGAAGATTAAATGGAAGAAAACTCACTGATGCTATATAGCAAGCAAGCAAAAATGCTGTGCACAAGCAGGCAGAATTCAGATCTGTATTTTTAATATTCTTATTTATATCAAAGGACCTGTTACATAAATTTTGTCACAATAGTTTCTGCACTATAAAATACACATTGATCTCATGGCTTGCAATAGAACCATTACTAAAGCTAGTTGCAAATAAAATAAACCCTGTCAAAATTTATTACCTAAAGACATTAAATCCTTTTTTTTTCATTTTGATTTTTAAAATCTCCAAGGACAATTTCTTAACTTGGAAGGAGAATTCAATACTACAATTCTGCTTGACAGAAGAAAGCTAAATGGTTCCAAATTTGAACAGCATAAATGGAGGGACCAAGGTAATTATAGGTCTGTCAGCCTGATAATGATCCTGGACAAAATAATAGAAAAGCCAGCACTGGAATTTTTAAAAATTAAAGGAAGCCAATAGATTTCATGCAAGTCATCATAGGATAAGGGAAAATAAATCTTTCAGACTACCTTGCCACTTCTTTTCTTTTGAGATGAGGAGATGTTTTGATAAAATAATTTCCCAGGTTCATTATATTTAGATTTCCCTATGGTATTTGACCAGTTCATTTGATTATTAAATCAGGATGGGAACATAAAAGTGGCATAGAACATATTAAAAATTGACTGATTCCCCTGATGGAGAAGGGCTTACTGTGCGCTTGCAAAGGAGTTTGCATCACTGCAAATCTTCAAATCACAGTCAGATATTTTTCTAAAAGCTCCATTCTCTTTCAGTTGTAGCTGTTGGACATGATACAACAAGTCATTCATAAAATTGCATAGATCAAAATAGGCAGCCACAATGGCTTCTTATGTTTTAAAATCCACAGCTCTATACTTTATATACTGCCATGTAGAATCACTGTTAAGTGAAGATTGTTCTTTCAACATCTTTCTGAGGCAAAAATGAATGGTTCGTAGACCTCCACACATTCAAAAACTATTACTGAAATCAGGGAAAACTATTAGTGAATGGATGGGATTGTGGCATTTTTATAAAGCACATTGAATTTTTTTTAAAAATGAATACTTTTGATTTGCCTTTTAAGATTAAAAAAAAAATTTAAAAATCAATTGTGTCATGAATTCGAGCAGGAAAATGAGATTTTTTTTTTAATAGATCAGTATAGGAAATGCAATTAGTCTGATAGATGTTTAGACCTTCCTTTGCATACCTTAATGCATCAGTATCTCAACAGAAACCTTATGTTCCATTTCAAGCAGACACATTTATCTTCCAGAAAGCACGAATTATGGATTTTGTAAGATCTTATGAAAGGTATTCAAAAATTTCTAAGGAAACAAGGAAGTCAAGTCTTGACCAGAGCCCCTCCAGGAAAGACACAACAGAATTTTTCAATTTTACTCACTTCATTTCAGCTAAGCAACCAACTATTTGTGTCAGTCTGTGAAACTTTGGCATAGTAACAGTTACCCATTAAGAAAGCCAAGCATGTAAGACAGCATAAGAGAATATTCAAAGTTATTTAAAGGTGTATTGTAGCACTCACTGCAAGGAAGCACAGGAAGCACAGGTCTCAGACAGACATCTTTTCATTCAGCTAAGCTAGTAGGATGTGGAACAGACACAAAGTATCAGAGGCAAGAAGCAAAATAATTAGCTGTGTTAGCATAAATAAATGTGACTGTGAATGACAAAATACGTGTGTCTGCCTGCCCTGTTCAGTTAAAGAGACTTTACGTTTGGTAAGACCTTTGCTGTGAGATGGTGTTGCTCTCATGTTGAGTTACCATAGTTGGAGAGGTTTCCATCTGGAAAGCATAAATATTCTTCAGAGCTTTCTCTCTGGTGCTTCAGTTGGGTAGGGTTTCCTTCCCAAAAGGCAGGCAGCGTGTTACAAAATCCTGTTTGACATTGGTAGGTGTGCGAGTTTTGTACTTGGGTCATGCATGATTTATTTATGGAGTGTCTATACTGCGTTGTACTTTATTTACTCTTTGTCTCCTTTTTTAAAAATATTTTCTTTAAAGTTCTCTTACATTCATTGTGATGATTTCCCAATTCATTTGGGGCAGGTGCCTCGGATGTAATTTGTTCCGAGCTCTAGTCAGGATATGAATGGGATTTTTGGAGGTGCCTGCAGCTAAAGATATGGCTAAAGGCTTGCTGGGGATTGCCTGCATCGGCGAGTCAGAGGCAGCAGGATTTGCAATTAAAAATGCATTGAAAGAGAGGGAAAGATATCATCTGATGGTGGGCTGGGAGGTTCTACTATCGTGTGCTTAAACTGGCCACTTCACTCACAGTGCTGATGATACAAACTAATACATCTGTGCATGTTCATGCTGAGCTAAGTTAAATAGACTTTTAAAGGATTGCACACAAGGTATTACATATATTATACTTTTCTCAAAATAATATTCAAACATAATTTTTACCAAAATTGTGACCACATATGGAGTGCAAGAATGACTAGAAGCAGCTTCATATATAACTAGGACATGCCTTTAATTCCCTTTACTCCTGAAACTACAATAGCCAGAAGAATATAGTGATTAGGCTTCCAATAAAGTAGGGAATTGTCACTCTGTGATCACATCTTTTTCCAGTTCCCAAAACGGTAGTAATGGTACCTCATCTGCTGCTGCCTACTCTCATTTCCAAACTCACATTTTAGTGGTCATAGCAATATACATTTGCAGAGAAAGTAAAAGACATTTCCCTGAAGGCATCTTTTAGAAAAAGCTTCTCCCTGTTCAAATCCATTAAAGATCCAGAAAAAGAAGCAACTATTGAACTTCCCATTATTTCTTTGTAAATGTTATTTAGTATTGAAAAAACTGAAGCAATGGAACGTTAGGAATAGGCTTAGACACAAAGCAGTTAAATATCTATAGGAAGAATAAAATTTTACTAAACTATTCCTTTAATTCCTTAAAAGTCTGTTTCTGGCAATTTTACACAAAATGAACAAATACTCCTTTCTCCAAAAAGTAGTTTAACTTATGTTAGGCAGTCAGTCAATGCAAATAGGGTTAATAAAGTGGATGCCAAAATAGGGCTGATCGGTCCCCTGTCCCTTCAATTTCTGTATTGTTGTCACTGACTGCTTTTTTCCCTTTTCCACCAGGAAACCTCTGTAATCTGGATACATCATCAGTTGTTTCCCATTGACTGCAAGTCTTAAATCTGGGAATCAACTCAATCATCAGCTCTTAATTAGACTTTATCATGAGTATCTCATAATTTTAGAGTATTGTTAAAATAGATGCTATGTTTTCCCTGCTCTTTTTCTATCTTTTCTCACAATAAACAAGATTCTCATTCAGTTTATATACATTTTACATTACTGAGTGAAAGAGACAATGAGAGATAATACTCCAGATTCCTGTGTAGCCAAATGTCAAAAGTGTCTCCCAGCTGAAGTCACACAGATGAATGAATTTTTGTCAGCAATGAAATGTTAATTTACTATTTACTTATTTTTCCTGCCCCTCAACTCCTCTCCAGTTATTGTTCATTCATTCTTCAAATTGCATTCATAACAGCAGGTACAATTTGCATTGCAGTGTGTGTGTGATTTGGGTGCTGAGTTAGCACAAGCAAGTGGTTTCTTCCATTTGGTTCTGTGAACCTTGCTTCATGCCCATAAAGAGAAGGGTTTATTGAAGAAACTAAATGTTCTCACTTAGTACAGTCCCCACCAGGTTTTGTCTCAGCCAGGAGTTCATGCAGAAACTTACAATTGGCTCTGACACCAGTGAAGGCAGTTGCAGAAGTGGCCATTTTCATTTATCCTCGTTCTGAACTGGGTTAAGAACTAAGCTTAAAATCCCAGTGGACATTTGACTGCGGGCTCACCCTGCACATTAGTCTGAAATGGAAATACAATGTGCAAAGCTGTGCAGCAGTCATAAGAATGAAACTTCTTAACTGCCTTAGAGGAATGTCTCAAAATGTTCCCTGAGATGTTTTTAGAGCTCAGCCGATGAAGTTGTTGCCTGACCTGAATAAAGCTGTTGTTCATAATCAAGAAAATGCTGGACTCTTAAAGAATTGTATCTTCCAGGAGACTGACTCTCACTTCAGTAGCAGAGTGTGAGCACAACACATCGCTATAAACAACAGCACAGAAAGGTCCACTGGCTGTAAGAAATACATTTATAAAATAACATTTTTTGTCACTGACTACTTACGGAATGTATTTGTATGTCCACCCTTTAACACACGAGTAAAGCAAAGTTCCACAGAGAAATGATCCATATATTTGCCAACAGATATTTAGAAGTTGGCCAGATGTACAGCTTGAATGACATTGTCAAAATACATTTTCACCCCTACATCCCAGGAGCGTAAGAGTGACTTGAAAGCTGAAACAGCACGGTGTGTGAGGTTTTCAGTGGGTATACTACAAAATGGGAGCAAAAGATATAACCAGAGTTTCAGTTTTTGCATTTTTTCTCAAACATAAAGCAGTAAACCTTTTATATTAAAGAACGGCAGCATTAGGAAAATGATGTGGGTTGATTCCTTTAAACCTGAGCCAATAATTACATACCATTTGTGTGAGCACAACGCAGCGTTCCAAGCTCTTTTGCACACTGCGTGCAGTGCATAGTACAAGTGCATCTGAGAGCTGTAAGAGCAGACAAGGTCAACAAATAATTTATTAAATGACCTCCTAAACACAAAAACTAGAGGGATTGTATTTCAGAAGACAAATAGTTGTGTGAAGATTTACCTCTATGAGATTACTAAATTACCTTCATTCGACTACATTGTCTGGAAAGGGTAAGTGGCTGTAAATGCCCCAGCTGTCACGATGTCACAAGGCTTTGTAAAGAAAAAGAACTGTAAGCAAGGCTGGGTTTAAAACCAAAGGAAATAGAATTTGTATGAGACTGATCCTCATAAACCAAACAAGGTGCTGAAAACAAAATTTGCCTGTAGTTAACTTTGGAACATTTGGGATAACGTTCATGTGTTTCATTTCAAGCTATACAGAATAAATATATACTTGTTTCTCACATATTAAATATATATTCTACATATGTCAAAATTACATGTACTGAACAATAGGAATCCTTTTCCTGTCCTGTGCTAAAATCTGTGGCGAAAACAATAGGATGGCTTTTCCTAGGAAGAAATACTTCTAATTGGAGGGATACTTCACTGGAGAGACAGAAGAGTCTCAAACTCTTCAGGTAGAGGTGAATAAGTATCTGTCTCAGTGGTGGTTGTCCCATTTTCCACCTATGCAACAACAGTCTGGAAACTTAGTGCCACTGGTTTCCCCCACTCCTTTCCCACAAGCTTATCTTTCTTGCTTATCTTCTTTGCTCCTGCTCCGCACATGGGGGCTTTGGTATTAGCAGAAAGGCATTTGTAGACTCTCGGGTTTATAGAGCAACCTCATACCGGTGAGGAAATGCTGACCTGCAAGATCTTTCCCGCACTGAATTTGTGATTCTGTGCTCTCTGTGGTGGTGATGAGACATCTAATTTATGAATGACTGGGTCACAGGAAAATTAATGTACCACAGCAATGGAGCTCAATATGCAGATCAGAGAGGGAGGAAGAATTTGGAGCTCAGCATATCACTTCGTTCTCATGTAAGCTGATGCTCAGCTTAGAGAGGAAAACCATACTAATGATGCAGCTGATGTCTTATTAGAAAAGATCTGAACTGTGTCCAATTTTTCTTGACAAGAATTTTTATTCTGTATAAAAATGAGATGCTTAGTCACTTGGAAAATAAAGACTAAATCAGTGATGTAATTTCATTCAATGATGGAATTTCAAAGATGGTCTTGGTTTTTTTCCTTTTTTATAAAGAAATCTTTTAACAAGTCTATTGAACCAGCCCATTAATAAGCCTCTTTCCCATCAGCATCAAAAGAGAAGTTAGAGCACGGTGCCTAGAGGATAAACAAGCATATAAAACCTTTTCTTGCCATTTTAAAATCCAAAGTTTCCATGTCTCTGCATAAGGCTTTATCTGTATATTCATGCACAAGTAAGAGTGACAAGCAACAAATATCCTTGACAATTTTTAGCCTCTTGCTGTACACGAATAAAGGGCAAATGTAGAAGAAAATGTAATGTGTCAGATATCTACACACTTTTTTCTCCCCGCAAGATAGATACGACTTCTCCATAGGGAAATCTTCAGGAAAGTAGTTCTCAGAATAGAGAATACATAGCAGGCTTGATGATGATGTAATGTATGCATTTAAGAGAGGAAAGTGGAAACAAGCCAGACTAGGTAGGACAAGTTTTAGCAGCACTTAATCAAAGTTAGTGAGTGAGCTCCAAGACAGGGAGATATCTGAAGGGACTGTTGTCTCCAGGGAGATACCTGAAGGGACTGTTGTCTCCTGCAGATCTCTGCCATTGTACCTCTGAAAATGAAATTCTAGTTTTCTCTTAGCATCGAGTGCAAAGGAGGCTGTCAGAAAAAGGTCACTGGGCAGAGGTGGCTGAGAGCACACCCGCGTACCTGTCTGTCTCTTTGCAGGGCATTTCTTTCCATGGCTGTCTGGCTAAGCCACACATACAGTGTTGGCATGAACCAGCAAGGGTCCATGTGTGGCCACATATACCAGAATGTTCCAGTGTCAAATATTGCCTCTGTTCATTCAGGGGTGGAGAATTGTGTGTCTTCTTGGGAATAATATTGATAATTGTTTTTCTAAAGCTTTCCTCTTGACTTGATACATGGAACTTCCCATAAGCTATTTGGAAAAGTGGTACAAAGGACAAAAAGTCTAGAATTTATCACTAATGTATTAGTTATGCTGGGCTTGGAAGATTTTGGAAGTTTTCTCAATGTTTACTAGACACTTAACAAATCAATATTTTTAATATTTCAGCTCATATCTGTGTCTCAGAGAGAAATCAATGAAATCAGAGAAATGATGAACACTCGAGTCTTACTAATCATTGCATTTGGTTGTACACTTGTGTATCTGTCTCCTGTACCCATATTCCCAATGCAGGAGTTACGGAGAGCAGCTTGTATCTGTTCTGGAGGTGCTGTATAACTGCATTTTCTGACATGGATTCTTTATGAACTCTTTATGTCATCCTGCAAAACAAGAGTCCAGAAAAGCATTCTCAAAAACGTCACCTGGATTTTATTACCATTGTAACCCAGCACAGTAGACTCCTAAGCAGCAACCTTCAAACCTTTAGACTCACATCTTCTTCTAAAGATTTCAAAATACTTTACAAAGATGAATGGTTAAACTTCTAATCCTCCATTTTAATATAAACAAACCCCCCACATTTTACCTGGGGGTAAGATGAGGCAATGAAAGATGAAACAAGTTTTGTTGCAATTACAAGTCTGGGCTGAGAATAAAACCCCAAAAGTTCTGACTTTCCTTCATCTGCTGTGATCTATCCTGGAGTACAATGATGGCAAAGCAACACAAAGCAAGCAGGTTATTTGGATCTTTTTTCATAATTTTTTGTCTCATGCTCATATACTTTATGACCAGCAGAATATTGCCAATGAAGATTCCAGAAATATAGGAAACTGTTCTAGCTGAAGAGTCAGAAATAATCCATAGAAGGCTGTGATCACCTGTTTTGCAATTCTGATTCTCAGAAACTTCTTCTGATGAATTTTCACCCTCTTTAACCAAAGCTGACTCAGAGAACCATGATATCACCCCCATTGCTGCTGTTCTCACTCTTATTAGCATTGCCCTCAAAAGGCTATTAATGAATAACTGGTGGGAGCTGTCAACTCAAGAAACCAAGTATTACACCCAGTTGTACAGTGTTTCTGCATACCTTCTCTAGGCAGTGAAATCTTGAAAGACAAAGGGGAGTGAACAGAAGCCGATGATTTGGAGAGTTTGTGCTGTTTCTGGTTCCAGGAGCTCCCCAAATCATACCCTGCAGAACCTGAGAAGCGGGTGCAAGGCCTGCAGTGTAACGCTGTTATGTGTGAAAAGCAGAAGAGAAAACGAGAGCAAAGGCAGGGATGATGCACAGGAATCTCTTCTCTGTGAATCAACGTAATTTCCATACTGTAAAGCAAAGGGAAAGTGGGACGATTTCAGACAAAGCAAGGGTGTTCTTGAGGCATAAGCATTTTGATTCAAAGATCATAATAAAGAATCTCATTGTGACAGGGAAGGATGGAAGATCAAATGAAAGTTTGTACTCTAACTTTGCTGACAGCAATGATCTAATCTGATGCTGGTAAAACACACTTGAAGGGCCTTCCTTCAATGATCCTGCCAGAGAGATTCACCTCCCTCTAGGTAGGCCTAAGCACCCACTGGTTCAGTAGTTTAGTCAGATTCACAACACAGAGGACAATGATTTCACTGCTAATCTTTCTTTTAATAGACCAGATTCACGGAACAATATTCATAGAATCATGGAATGGTTTAGGTTGGAAGGGATCTTAAAGATCATCCAGTTTCAACCCCCATGCCATGGGCAGGAACACCTCCCACTGGATCAGGGTGCTCAAAGCCCCATCCCACCTGTCCCTGAACACCTCCAGGGATGGGGCAGCCACAACCTCCCTGGGCAACCTGTGCCAGGGTCTCACCACCCTCATTGTGAAGAATTGCTTCCTAATGTCTAATCTAAATTTTTCCCCTTCCAATTTAAAGCCATTTTCTGCTGTCACTCCAGTCGGACCTCTGAAGATCACCTAGTCCAATCCCCTGCTCAGAGCAGGACCAGCTTAGAGCAGGTTGGCCATGGTCTGTCCAAATCAAATCTTCTCCATGTCCAAAGATGAGGATTTTAGTTCCCCAGTGGGGAAATGGGGCTGAGTTTTATGAGGCTCATGTCAGTCAGTGTCCATAGGGTGTTAACATCCCTCTGCAAATACATCTTGTTTCATCTTTGTTAATATATGTATATCATGTTTATTTTGTTCAAATTAGCACAGTGTTAATCTGTGTCACCATGGGAAGATATATGATGGATCTAAAAGGATTATAGTTCCCTTCTTTACCTGGTCACATGGTACAGCAAGAGCCATGCATCCACCCACATAATAATTGCATCCAACAGGAATCAGGCAGATATGGTCCAGAGGCAATTCTCAGAGCCAAATCCTTGTCATATGCAAAATGAAAAGACTTCTGCCATTTAAGAAAAGGTATAGATCTAATTCAAGAGGCCTCTTGAAGATTTGTTTCTGCTTTCACTGAAATCGATGGGAAACTCCACAGGATCACCACTTCCATTGCTGCCATGTCACGTACAGGCAGACAGAGAGTGAGCACTTCAGTTTGGATTCATATCTAGTCCATGCATATTTGTGCTGTGGTAAGGTCAGAAATGTTTTAGACAGCATCCATACACACAGGAATGTAGACATCCCGCTTCAAATGACTTCCAGTCTAAAATATTAATGCCTACATCATCAACTAATATTTCTCCACTATAAGTTAAATTTTCTTACTCTTAAGGCTTCGCTTTTTTCCCCTCAACAATACAAAATGCCCTATTTCTCCCACCTTAGAGGACACTGACCTTTCCTCAGGCAGTGATATATAAAATAAAGTGTCATTAGAATGAGTGGTCACGGGGGACAAAGTTGATGGCAGTGCTGAACTGGCGATGTAGTATCAAACATCTTGCTAACGGTGCTTTTCTTTTTCAAACCTTAAATTTTTTCACACCTCTAAAATGAAGAAGGTATCCCCAGAGCGGAGTCCTTCCACCCCACTGAACAACTCACTTAACTGCACAACTTCTAAGCCATAAACCCCTTGAGTAATCCCACTGCTCAACACAGGATAAAAGGAGAAAATAGCATTAAAGATTTAAAGTAAAGAACATAGCAAACTCAAATGATAGCTGCACCATTCACGTCATTACAGCTAGAGGTTTGTCAGCACTTTCATTATAATGCTCATTTCTCTGCTGTCACTCCAGGCTAAAATTTGGCAGAGCATAAAACTTAAAGCACAGACAGACACAATAAGAACGCAGTGAAAAGGAAAGCAAAGGCTTCAAGGACAGCATCCTAAGTTACCTTCACATTTCAAGAGCAAACAGTATCTTACAAAGCATGATGCTAGAAGTTAGGCCGGGAGAACTATCCCTCTTCTCATTAAGATGGTGTGATAGAGAGGGAATTGCACTGAAAGCTCAGTAAGATATGTTGTTATGAAACTACTATGAATGGCTTAAAAGATCCAGAAGGCTAAGAATTAATATGGCAATTTAAGTTAAATTTATGCTGCAGTACAATGGAAATACATAAGCTAGAAAGAAGAGGCAGGCTGCACACAAATATTGCATCTGAATAGTTGATATCAGAGCTCACTTAGGGAATGTATAAAAACATGTCTGCTTGGACTGGTTAGGGGAGTGGGAAGTGCAGTAACAGAGCCAGCTGCTAGGTTAAAGCGTGTATAGAGCCACAGTATTAGTTGTTAATTTTTATATTTAAAAAAAGAATTAACAGGTTTGATTATATTTGTGGTTATTGTTACACAAACTGGGTGCATTGGATGGTTTACTGACTCCCCGTTTCTGTCAGTAGATGCTGTGGAAATTAGCACAAGCCATTTAATTTTGTTTCAGCATCTATGAATATGTGTTTTATCTTTAAAAAGCACTTGGAGATGAACAGTACTGTCCATGCAACATCTGATTGCTATTATTATCTCAGTAAAATTTTATGAACTTTTGAAGAACGCTAGTAGGTCAAAAAAAGAAGTTGCTTAGTTCTCATCTTCAGAATTATTTATAACAAAGACCTTAAGATAACAGTTATATAGGTCACCTAATCCCGTTGACTTTGTTTGAGCAGCATCTTCCTTGACTTCATAAATAAGTGCACGTTTGGACTGTGATATTTTTTCAGCAGCTCTTGGAGACAGGCAGGTGTGCATCATTCATAATATATGTTCAAGTGTTTGAGAAAGTCTAGTGCATCATTCCTAAAGCCATGCAACTGCTGAACAGGGAAAAATTACATTGTGAGCATCATATGGGAGCTCCAACGGTTGTAAGAAACAGGGAATTAAAGGCAATATTAAAGCAAACATGTCCACACAACATCAGTTTAATTTGTTAGCAAAGGAACTATTTTCACTGTAGTAATTAACAATGCTGTTGCTTAAGAACCAGAGTTCTGTTATAAGTTTATCAGGACATGCATGCATAGTTATAATACAAAATTCACCATCATTCATCCCAGAGAAGGGGTGGAACTCCATTCCCCTGATTGCCTGTCAGAGAAAGCCGTGCTGTTTGCATAAGATACAGGTCACACATTCAAACCCGTTTTCTTGGCACTCTCAGCCTTTTTCCTTTGTGCAAAATGCTGATGCTTTTGAGAGGCAGTGATGCAGCGTGTGACCGCGCCAGCGTAACAGATGGCACAGGGTGGAGAGTGAACGAGCAACAAATGAGGGACCGCGTTTCGCTTTTGTCAGCGGGCGATCTTTCAGCGGTTCTGACACAAGGCATCTATTATTCACTCTTTTTAGACCAATTAGCACTACCCAGTTAATAATCAGATACATTTTTGGAAAAATTAGGTTAAAAGTTTGCAGAATGCAGAACTAAGGGGAGAAGTGCCTTCTCTTTTCAAACCTGAGGTTCTCATTTCTTTCTGACAGGACACCAGAACAATAAGTGAAATCTTCACCTTATGTCTGACCACACAACTCCCTGAATCAAAACCAAGTGTTTCCTAGACCTCTGCCTCTAGACCTCCTCTGCAAAGCCTGGCACAACCCTTCTGTGTCACTGAAGCTCCAGATAACACCTGAAGTAAGGTTTTTAAGTGGGGTATTCTTGGGCAAGGACCTTAGACTTTGCACTGACTCTTTATACAAGGATAAAACTTATAAAGGGTAAGAAAAAGAGAAAATATGTTGAAAGTCTTCAAGGTAGCATTCAGATGGGTGACCACATTTATCCACTCACTAGGCATGAGGAGCAATGACAGTCGATTAAAAAAACCCTGTTCTTACCCACAGACAAAGAGCAAATAACTGCAATATAAAAGGCAATGGATAACTTCTCTCGTACGAGTTAAGGATCACTGAGGTTCAGCAATATTCTTACATTTTGTCAGACCTCAGGCAGCTGTTTCACATATTTCAGCGTCTGCAGAAAGGAAAGAGTGATACTCTTAAATACCAGTGTATATGTTAACATAGGAAGAGGATGTATCAGGTGAAAAATAAATTATAAGCTCTTGAAGTCTAGGTATTAAAATATCAAGCTATGAAAAGCACTGTCACATTCTATAGTAACAGTCCAAACACTGCAGTCTAAAAATGTTACAGAAATGTTTACATAACCGGATCTAAAGACCTAATCCAATGCTCACGGACTGCAGTGAGACTAAAAATCTTGATGCAACTTCCTTTTTTCTTTAAATAATCCCTTGGAACTGTAAAAACAGTTCTGTGCTAAGTGTTTGGAGACCAAGGGCTTTCCGCTGATAAAAATCCTGGAAAAGTCATTATTTTCTGAAGTTATTGCTGTCTCTGATGGTTAATTAATGCTGGCTTGATTTGGTGTTAAAGCGAAAAGAAACATGATTTTTTTTGTCTTAATTTCCTTTAATTTTAAACAATGTGTTACTGATATACAGTTCTTACATCCTTAGACATTCTTTCTCATCTGACAGCTCTCGTACTTTAATAGTCAAAACTGCAAAAGAAAGCTCACTTCTTTGTGTAATAAGGATACAAATCCTGCTTTAGGGAGCTCTCTTTTAGTTAGAGTAATAAATTGTCTATCCTTTGGGAAATTCAGGCATTTCAAAATTTCTTTTCACCCTAAGTGAGTAAAAAATATTGAAACCCCAGAATGTTTAGTAAAATGTGGATTCCACTGTCTTTTAATTTGGAAATATTACCCAGGCCCTGCTGAAATATTCTTACAGCTGTATTGAAATAGTCCATGTGTCTAAAAGTTTGAACATGAAAAAAAGATCCAAATGAAAAATTAACATGTTGAAATGGAGTATTCAATTTTATTTTTAAAATGTTTTGGATGTTTTCCATATGAAGTTTTTCTTCCATGTAACCAGAAGACATTTTGAATTAAGAATTTTCCAACAGTAAAAAGTGGGGGTTTACAGCTTATTGAAAAATTTTAATGTTATAATATTTCATAGAAATAGTAAAAATGAAAAGAACTACCTGAAGCTGCCCTGACTTTTAGGAATGTGTCTGCACTTGTACACATGCCATAAATAGTGCATCCTGTGTCTGTGATCTATACTCGGGGAGGGAGGAAAAAAGAGTCTAGAAACAGCTGCTACTAATTTAATGCCTGTAACAACTCCAGAGTCTATGAAGCTTAAAGGTGTTTAAAAGTGAATGCACTGTGTTTTCTTTAGTCAATATTTTATATGAACAGAAAAAGGAATTACAGTATCACATTTGAAAAAATATGAAAATTGTTTTTTCACAAGTTTCTTCCTCACAAACTGCTAAAGGCACCTAAAAGTTGCTTTTATCCTAAACACGACTTCCACATCACCTTTTTTAACAGCTTTTTGCATCCTAAACCAACACCATCTTAAGGCTGATCCCTCAGCTGTGGAAGCAGGTTAGTTTAAAAGGCATCTTTGATCCCCTGCCACATAGAATGATCTTGTTGCAAAAAAATAGATATGGGGCAGGACTTTGAAGATAATCAATTCACTGGAGAAAAAAAGCCTCCTAGGCTTTGGCAGGTCTTGCTCATACCTATGGAGTGTTTGTGCGTTGTAAAATGTGAGATCCATCAGCATGTCATTATTAATGAATAATGGGAAATACAAAGGAAAAGGCAAAGCCCGAGTGCAACAGACAGTAACAGCTTCGATGGCTTTTTATCTCACAGGTTATAGATTTGCTTTCTAAAATATCAGAAATAAAACTGAATTAGAGTCCACAATGCAAAATGCAAGGTTTACGTGACATCAAATACAAGGAACCCATGGAAACTGCTTCTCTCAAAGTAATGGTCTTCATATATGCTGTTGAAACACTTGAAAGTGTGCATCAAATCAGTGTACACAAACCAGGATGAAATAAAACTCCAGCTAGTTTTGCAAAGCAGAAGACAGCAGCTCCAGCTGTCACTGAGATACAAGTGCTGCAATATTAATCATTCTGGTGGCAGTTCATCAGATCTTCATAAAGAGCAAACTGGCACCACCACCTGAACGTTTTCTGAATTCAGTGTAATTCTTTACCTAATTCCACTTAACCATTTCATTAAACCAAAAACATTCTAAAGAGTTTCTAATAACAATTCAGTAAGGAGGGATATTTTTAAAATAAAAAAGTTGAAAGGATAATTTAAAGGATCATTACTAATTCCTCAGCCTTGACAACTGACAACTCCTTTAAATTTTTTTTAAAAATATATTTAGAGGACACTGAGGTCCTGCTTCTCCTTTACCTCTAAGGCAAGTTCAGCTTTGTTGTTCATATGAAAAATATTCTGAGCTGACTCAAGGTCAAACCTACCAAAGCCCAAAAATGAGTTGTCCACACCCTTGATTTCTGATGTGCAATAAGAGAAGAGGACAGTGCACATTTCAGCCTTGCTCTTTAACACATTTTGGCCTGGTGTGTGTCAGCTGCCTCCGTTATGCAAAAATTTCTTTTCTGTGCTGTTTACTGTTTTAATATTCTAACATTGTGGGGTTAAACAGCAGCAAACCTGCCCTACCACAAACACCTCTCAAGAATGGGCAGATGTTCACTCAAGGAAGAAGTTACAGTCATCAAAACTTAGTATTTGGGTCTCTGCCTATTATATATGAATATCTTAAATGTTAGTTTCTTTCTTTGCACCATACATATTTCATTAAAAGTAAAATTTCACAATTTCATGCAGATTCCAAATGTGGCATTAATTTTGTAGATGGAACTAAAATATAAATTATTATAACAATTTGACTACAGTTTTAAATTTTTTTATATGACCATATTATGAAGTACAGTCATATAGAGTTAAATCACAGTTATCAAGCCAGGTCCTCAATTTGTTTTTCTACCTACTACTTTGCAAAAAGGACTCTCTTCAAATTAATCTTCTGCAGCACATTACATCAGTCAGTATACTAAGAAATCGACTTAATCCTTGTTTCCCCTGCAGAAAGGCTGCTACAGATGAGCTGCAATGCAGTGTAGAATAATGTTTTAATACTCATATGTTCAGTTTTGCAAGAACCATTTATTGGAAAGGAGTGCTTGAAAACTGGAGTGTGCTTCCTCTCTAGTTAGCACATCCCAGCCTTAATACTGACCATTGGAAATAGTCATTAATTAATACCTAGGAAATACCTGTGTTTACCTTTTGTGTGCCAAGACATCTTAGATACACTGTGAGAACTGGTCCTAAAAGAACAGGGTTAGACCTAGCCACTGAATTTATTGACCTTCCACCTTCACAATTTCTACAGTAATTTATTGTATACATATAAACAGCAAATCATCCACTAAGGCATCAGAGTAACAGAGAGCTTGTGGTTTTTTGAAATTGCTGAGAAGAATGACTATGGCACACAGCCTCTCTTTTCAAATAACAGCTGTCTCTACACTGCAGGAAAGAGAAGAAAAGAACTTGGGCTTTTAGAGTCCAGGGTGGGGGTCAGCAAAAGAGATAAAGAGATGATAAATTTCAAAATGCTGCCCTGACAAGTACCTGCTCCCGCTCAGCAGTAGATTTTCTTTATATAAAAGAACAAGAAAAATTATTAGTTGGGGGGAAGGAGAGTGTGGTGATGTGACTCGAACTGACAAAATGAGCTGTTGATTCCAGACCATATGCACTCAGTTCTCCCCCAGAAACCGAAAGAACAGTCACTTGGTCCATCTGGTCCCTGCACCGCAGAATAAAGGCTCCTTTGCTCACAGCACTCGGCGCAGCACATATATGCGGTTTAACTTCACCTTCCTGTAATTATCTTAGAACATTCCCCAGGAAGCTTGTCTTATCCACTTGACAGCTACCAAGTGATCCAGGCAGACCCCAGCGCTCTCGCTGAGGCAGTGGCATGTTAATGGACAGCCACACCGCAGAAGATGTGACAGGCGAGCCGAGCAAAAGGGTTATCGGGCATTTCCTCCGTGCATTTCCCAAGCCACTACACAAGCATCAGCACTTAGTGGAGCTGATTCTCCCTATCTAAGCACCCTTGCTAAGGCTGTGACAGTGATTCCTGTTTGAAATGTTACACAGCATTCCCAAGGAGGCCCAGATTACACTAACCACGGAAGAAAAGGACAGTATTTCCTGCAAAATTATGACGCATCCTCACTTGAGGAAGAACTGGATCTAATTCATTGAGGTCCATGATCCAAGAAAAAGCTGTGACAGAAAGGTTCATAAGCCATTGAAAATATATGCCCTGCATTTCCTTACATCCCTTTTTGCCATTAAATATACCAAGTAATTAGTCCTTTGTTATAAAATACTATTGGGGCTGCCTGAATAGTCTTGTAGTTATTTAATAAATTACTCAGCAAAGGAATGAATTTAGCCAGGCGTCCACTGGTAAGAAGACTGCTAATTAACTGATACCCAGGCAGGCAGCAATTATCCTTCTCCTCCCAGACAAAAAGAATATCTCTATTCCAAATACACATCCAGAAAGAATTAAGAGCTCTGAAATGTACCTCTCTTCCCATAGGAAGTGATTTGGAATGGAGAAGCAATCAACCCAAAGATCTCAAATCATTTTAACTAAATACAAAAGAAGATAAAATAAAGAGTCTATGCTTTATTAAGGGAGTGAACTGGCTTCAGAAATAGGTTTCCAGCTGGGACCAGATTGGAAATGCCTTTATTCACTCCACAGGAGTAGTTATTCACGCGAACAGTCCCTGTAAAGCCAGGCAAACAAGCTCACATGAGCATGTAGTCATGACTGGGAACGTGAAGCTTGCCATCTGACATTCAAAACCAACAGAATTTTGTGCTTCTACTGAAAATACTATGGAGAAGTTGTAGGTTGTTTTTATTTTCCTTAAATATGATTTTGCTGTCATTTTATATCAAACGTTCTAAGAGGAAATTAACATTTAATTTTTAATTTATGGAGATTTTTTCATTCTGCCGCAAATGCTCGACTCGGCCAGTTTACGGGTTGGTGTTTCAGCAGCAGATTTCTAGCAAACTGGATGCTGGGATTTATCAGGCTCACAATCATTTTGTTTTCTGGAATGTCCAGACATAAAGCAGACTTCCCATGGCCACCTTGGGCTGAGACTCTGCTGATGGGCACCTTCACCTGCACGGAAGCTAGGACCCATCCTAAGAGGTAAGTGGGAGCACAAAGGCAACCAAGTGACTACCTACGTTGAGTTGTACTCCTGGGGGAGTGTCCAAACAGCTCTGCATCCTCAGTTTAATGACCCATGAGAGAAAAGATGCATTTAGAATTGAGCAACATAGAGCTGTTCTGATTACAAGGGTTTTGACTCGTTTACATAAAGACTGGAAAAGAATTGTAAGACGTACAATTAGTGACATAAGAGGAAAATTTCAAAAGCATAAATAAGATTGAAGTGCCAAGCTGCAATAAGCAGTGAGAGCTAATAGCTGAAATCATAATCCAAGCCTAGGATAAGAAGTGATCTGGCACACAAAGACCAGCAACCAGGCTAAATACCAAAGGTCAAGAGTCTGAGACAGAAACCAAGGCAAAGGTTAGGACTGAAATAGGTCCTGGATGCAAGCTGAAGGTCACAAAACGGGCATTTTCAACTAGCCACACACCTCAGCTACTGAGTTGTCCAAGAACAAATTTAGATGCTCCCTTAAATAGCACTGATGTTAGCACCAGTGAGCATTCACAGGGGTGACCATAGTCACTATGACTGTGAACGTGCTGAAAGGACCATCCCAGCCTTAGCCCACCACAGAGGTCAGTCTGAGTCACTCAGATCCAGAGCAAGGCCAGTAACAGCTCCCGCTGATTACGTAGATGGGTGAAGCCCTTAACAGCCACACATACGTTTGCAGTTTCCCATTGGAAAAATAAGTTAAGGACATCTGCAAAGTTCCTCTCTTCCATAAAAGTGGTGGAAGAGCAAACAAAGGCAGCTCCAGCATAAATATGAGAAAAAATGGTCCCCAAAGAAACTGGAGTAGGCTCCACGCGCTGCAGGTATACCCACAGCTCTCCCTCCACATTCAGCTTGCCTCCTAGACACAGCCACTCATGAATTATTCAGGTGACAAGTGCATCATGAAAAGGGAGCTGATCAGCATTTTTCTTAATCCAAAAAAAAGCAAAAATACTGCATGCTTCTTTTATTCCAGAGTAAAAATATTTTACAGAGGTAATTTTTTGTTATTTTTTAGTGACTGGTTCTGAACGTTCTTCCATTAGGGCAAATAGTGGACTCTGGTCATTTCTGCCCCATAGGACAGTTTATCAGTTCTGGAACTTGGTTCTCTTGGTTGGCAGGTTTTTTTTTACCATCCTAAAAACACCCCATCTCTGCCTGGCCAATGTCAAGTGCACATATGCACACAGAGACAGGGGAAAGGCAAACATGGCAAGTTTGACCTACTAATGGCTTTAAACTGGAAGGGGGAAGATTTAGATCAGACATTAGGAAGAAATTCTTCACAATAAGGGTGGTGAGACACTGGCACAGGCTGCCCAGGGAAGCTGTGGATGCCCCTTCCCTGGAGGTGTTCCAGGCCAGGTTGGATGGGGTCTTGAGCAGCCTGGTTTGGTGGGAGGTGTCCCTGCCCATGGCAGGGGGGTGGAACTGGATGGGCTTTGTGGTCCCTTCCAACCCAAACCATTCTATGATTCTACGATTCTACGATTCTATGATTCTGTGATCACTGATTTCTATACCAGCTGTCAGATTGCACTCACAGGTAGAGCAGGAGCTGGGCAGCTACGCAGGCAGTGGGTTTAGACCTCCAGGACTGCAGAGCTTGGCTGAACTGGCCAGCTCTGGAAGGCATCATGCCAGAAGGAAAAAGTGAGAGGAGCTGTGGTATTTCAGCTGGTTTTCCACATGTGCATTTTTCACACTGCAGTTCTCAAAGTCTGTTAAATTCAACTGTTTCAAAAATCACATAACTTATATAGAGTTTGGAAGACACAATAATTTTGAATATAAGAAATAGACATCATATTGACTGTGAGAGTTTTGAAAGAACTTGCTAGAGCTTGTCACGTAAACCAGTACTCAAAAAGTGTTTAAATAATTATTTGTGATTAATACAATCTATTGGAGAGATGCTCATCAGCTCTTCAATCTTTACCTGACAAAATGTATCATCCCTACGCAAGCTCTTTGGATTCATCATCAATTAGTACACTAATTCCACATGTAAATGTAATTTTATCATGAAGTACCACTTGGGAAAGATTACTGTTTGAAGTCAGTGGATGGGTTCATCACACAATACATTAGTTAGTTCTTTTTCCTCTGAAAACACGCCAAAGTAAGCAATCTAATTTGTAGGTTAATCTCTAAAGTTGCATTCATTTTCAAAATGAAAATCCATTAATCTGTGTACAGAATTTTGTAGAAAACATCTTACTGCTTGACTGCCATTTTGCTTTACATGCGTAACTGCACACAACCTGTTTGAAATTAATTACATAAGGTGTTACTGCTTTTGTTCTTAAATAATTCACTACTATTAGATCACTTATTTTCTAGCACCAGAGTCAGGGGACATGAGGTCCCACAATTAAAGGCTGCAGTTGCACTGCCATCGCCGACGTTAAGGTCTGCCTGAACTAAAGCAGTTTCTTACCCCAAGCTCCCTGGTAGTTTGGCTGCAAATTTCCACAACATTGCGTGTTAATGTCTTCCCCTTGAAACGCCCTTTCTGTGCCATTCCTCACACATCTTAACCCCAGGGCTCCCCAGAGGATCTTCAGCAGAAGCTTTACAGCTCTCTTCTGAGTGACTACAGGATAGGAATTCTCCACCAGGCAGAATTGCAGTGGTGAAAAGAAGCCAAATAAGAGGTTAGGATTTCATCTGGTTTATTTACTTAGTTGTGAAGTAATTGAGTTCCCCTTTTCACCAGTATGGTGACTGTTTTCCACTTTTCTTAGCCTGCCTTCCTTACCCTCTGGAGGAAGGTCACCCCATCCCAAACAGGGTGGGTCAGCCTCAGTGTTTCAGTTTAAAGCAGAAACACGTTACGTATTCTTGAGTACAATTGTTAGGGGCAGAACTGAGCACACAACAGATGTTAAATCCACCTGGTTATGTTACCAAATACTCTTGGATATGATACACCCTGGAGAAAGCTGACAAAGCAAAGAGCAAGAGATATACATGTGTTTACACTCAGAACTAACCAGTGCTGTGCCTTGGGTGTCTGGCTGCACACGTGCACCTTCCAGTTTGCAGCCCAACACCAGGACGCAGAGAAGGTGTTAGGTGGGGGACCTAATGAAACCCACCCTGCCAGAGCAGAGCGGCATTCCTGACCCTGCTCCTTTGTCACGACTGCAATATTACGATGACAGCAGTCAATGTAGCTGCTGCTCTCACCATCAAACATGGTCTTGTGATAGATCAGCATCCACCAGTGCTTCCCTAGATGAACAAAATACTGTCATTACGCCCCCTGTTTATATTACTCTTCCAAAAAGTACTTCAGGTAAATTTATAATAATGAGTAAATGCATTGTACTCATTTTATGTCTGGGAAAATGAAGGTATGAAGAGCTGAAGTCATTTAATAACTTATGAAATGAATGCAGGTTTACTGATTCCCATTCCTTACACTGGATAATCTAAGAGGCACCAAAAGCAGTCAAAATCACCTGGCTGTTTTAAATTATATTCGTTCCCAGTCACGTCTGAAATCTCTAGAAGCTATTTACTCTCAGAATTGTGTTGCATCTTCTTTATTAGCACTGTACCACATCAAGAAAAGCCTAGTGAAAAATACACATTTGGTCATAAAAAATTTATCTAATCTATTTTAAAGATGATTGCTCTGATATGCGTATTGTGCAAGAGGACCAGCTAAAGATATTAAAAAGGAATAGTGATTTGCTATTTTACAGTGAGGCTTCAGAGATAAAGAAACACATAAACCCACATTATAAATGCTATATGATTGTCTCAATATTTAAAGGTCTAGATACACAGCGGCATCAAAAGTGGCTCAGGAACCTTAAAGGATACAAAAGGATGTTTAAAAGAAAACAGAAATATAAGCACACAACAATGCCATAAAATTGACACAGTATATTTAAAGTAGATAATAATTAAAAATTGGCTGAGCCAGAAACCAACGTAATTCTACTACAGAGCTTTCTCAAGGCTCAATGTATTTACTACTGATGCACAGTTATTCCTGACGCATTTCCCAATTCTGAGCAGAACCTTGTTGATCTAATTGTAATTTTTTGATCAATGCAATCTGTAATCTGTACAAGAAGATTTTGGAAAACCAGCTACTCTGCCTTGTGATAGTAATTGCATATTATTTTTCCTAATGTTATTATACCAATAAAACAAAAACGACATGCCAACTGAATCAAGCAATAGAGAAGCCCTGATGGTGCACCTTTGCTTCTGCAATACTTTTCCAATTGCTAATTTGGCAGAATACAGATTTGCAATACAGTTTATTTTTGGTAATGAAATTTGTACAGTTCTAATAATTCAAGACTAGGGCTTGTGTCTACTGTTGGATAAACTATGACAAAACTGCATAAAGACATATGTTCAAAACCCTATATATTACATAGAGCATATAAATCAATAAAAGTCACGCTGTACACCAGAATCTAATGTACTACAGAAGCTACAATCACCAAAAGTCTTGTGTTCAAAAATAAGTTGCATTTACATTTTTAGGCATATTTAGCCAGGAAGAACACATTACTGGATATTTACAAAAAATGCAGAGTCCCATGAATAACATTTTCTCTCTAGTTCTGATTTATGTCAATGATAAACTTCCTTCTTTACTCTGTTCAGTGGCAGATTATAACTAAGGGTGAACATGATATAATTTCTGTGTGCTCTAGCTAAAAAAAGCTGGTTTTACCTGTCTAATTTCACTACCTACCTTCGTCAGAGAAGAGCTGTCATATTTTGATGCAAATTCCAGCAATTTACGTTTCAAGCTGGCAGGCAACGTCTTCCTAGAAAAAAATTGCCACCCTTCCACAATCCCCTGTGAAACGGCAAACCAGGTTAGAAAGATAGAGGAGATTGGATTACCTGTCTGTGCCAGATCATTGTTTCTAGGAGATAATCCATAAATGATTAATCCTTCTAATGTTCTTGAGCACTGTAAGGAGGGCTGCCTGTGACCTATTTCAACCTCTTGCACTGTTGTTGTGGGAACAGCTTTACTCTATAAATCGAATTGAGCATTTTCATTCTCTTGGTTTTATTGAATTGTAAGTGTAATTTAATGCCTTTGCTTTCTTCAGTGTTTTTTAGGATCTCTTAGAACCATAACTGTTGATGTCCAAATGGCAGTGAGCACATATATGGCTAAATGGGATCTTTTTATTGTAATTTTCCATATACTTTACTGAATTACATTAATTCAGTAATTCACTGTTGGTTTTAATACTTCCTGCTTCACATTTTCTAGAACATTTTGCCAGTTGTACAAGGATTAAACAAAAAAAGAAAGTAAAAAAGGAAGTCATCCATTTCTGTTACAGAATCGTGACTGCAATCATCACATGACAAAAATAGAGCAAAATAATTTATAGTTAAATTCAGATTTCAGTATTGCAACATCTGAGAAACTCAGATACTCCACAGAGAGGTTACACGTTATCTCTATGCTATGTACAGCACAGAAATAGCACAAATCCCATACCTACAGCTGGGCAAGCAGTCCCAGAACTATGTTCCTATATTGTTTTGACCCAGCAACATAATAATTTCTTTTGTTTTCTCTCACAAGACATGCGCTCTCAGTCTTCTGTCATTTGTCTAGCTTTTTCCCTGAAGTCTCCTCAGTTTGTCTACAATTCTTTTTTTAGTGCATCACTCAAGTAGGACAGCATGAATTGACAAATTTATCATGGAGTTAATGACTAAAAATCCAAGGAAAGTGTATTAGTTGTATATCTGGTGATACTTTATCCTGATGACAATCAACAAGTGCTTTAACAAGTTTTGTAGACAAGGGAGGAAGGATAAAACTAAACTGAGTTGGTGACCAACAGGTACTGCAGGGTGTCCAAATTTTAAAAATTCAGATATAAAGAAGGATTTTGCTGCCCTATAGGACTGTAATAGGCCTGTAACTCTAACAGTTTAGAAAACTCTCCTCTAAAGGTGGAAAAGGATTTTTCACAGCTATAAATAAATATCTGCCATTATGTATATGCAATAAGGTACCTGTGGATGCAGCGTTAGTGCAGAAGGAGCATATTGCAAGTTGGAAAACCTCTAAAAGCCTTATGATCCACTTGACTCTCCTGAAGAGCAGAATAATTGCCAGGAAAGGTAACTTTTCCTTATATACATAAATATGCCATAAACTGCCTGGAGCACCATACTAGGCCATCTCTAGGCTAATCCTCAAAAGGTGAGATTTTTAGAAATCTCATTTACAAAGAGATGGGCCATAATCTCTAACAGTAGCAGTTCTCAGTTATCCTTTATCATCTTGGAGAATCACCACAGGAAGGACCATTTGTACAGTAAGGTAGAGTAAGGAAACTGAATATCAGGCATTGTCAGCCTCACCAGTAGCAGAGTTCAAAGGTGTATTCGCAGTAGAGCAAAGAACACAACTGAAGTAAATGCTGTAATAAATAATAAGCAAATACAAATGTTCAAGTAATGCCTCCTGTAAAATAAAATGATTTTTCAAACAAATAGGTGATCCTTGCAAAATTCTACTATCTCCTCATGTTGTTGTTTTAACCACTTTAAAAATAACAGACATTTGCTTCTCATAAAAAAAAAAGGCTTAGACATTTGCAGGCTTGCTCAGAGAATTAAAATGCAAAATAAAAGTTCATTAAATTATTGATCATCAGGACAATTTGCTCTAGCTAGGACTAAGCCCAACTAACAGTCTGTAAAATTACAGCCATTATCACTGGAATTTAAGGTATAGATAACAATGCAATTACTAGTCAATAGCCCAAGAATTTCCTGCTGCTACAATTCAAGGAAAACCATCTGTCTGCAAACCAATAGAAACTGTATCATTTGCAAAACACCTCATGAATCCAGAAACTTCCAACAGTTGTTTCAAGTGGAAAACGGCAAAGGCAGAATATGAGCTCTATGAGTCACTCAGATTTGCTGGACTCCACTGCACCCTAATTCAACTTTTAGTAATAACAGAAAATGCACTGACTGGGAATGCTGACTGCACTCCTCCATCATCTTAACAGCAGCAATATATTCTTTCCTGGTGATATTCAGCTAAGGGAAAAACAAAAGGACTTCAGATTAAAGAAGACTTTTTCCGTATGAAGTCTAAAAGGAGTGACAGCAGGCTAAATAAACTGTGGGAATACATAAACTGTGTGAAAAAGCAGGGGCCAGAAAATGAGTCTGTATAACGTAACTACAAACAGCAGAGCAGATATTGCTGGAGAGACCCAGTCATGGTGCCACAACTGGAGGCACAGAAGAGGGTCTTTATTATTTCACCTACCCTAATATTAACAAGTATCAAGTAGATAATACTTAGGGTAAGAAACCATCATATCCTGCCCTATAAAACCTCAGCTGAATAACTGAAATATGGAACATAATGTTCTCTTCACTTGTTGAAACACAAATGGAATCTGTCCCACTCACAGAGGAAACATCAAAAGGGCATTACGTGCATCAGCCCACTGCTGCCGGGTTCAGCGCGAGAACCGGGAACAGAGAGTGATAGATGAACATTTCCCCAGCAGGAACTGCTCCATAGCTTCAAGGGAGGACAGAGCGATTTGCAATATACAATAATGACAGAACAAGCCTGCATGGATACAGCCAACATTTCAGTTTACACTGAGGTCCCAGCTTGAGTCTAAGTATACTATACACTTTGGTGCACTTGAAGGTTGAGGAAGCAGATGGCAGGCCATATGACTCATTTCTGATATAAAATATTTTATTCCAAGGCAACAACAGTGAGGAAGGGCAGGGAGAACAAATTCACTAAAATGCAGAACTGGAATTAGCAGATGAAGGAGGAAAACAATCCATAACCAGAAAGCATCGCTTCTCTTTTTTTATCAGTGCTCCTCATGTTTCACTTTTAATTCAAGATGAAGCCAAGGAGTTTTCACACTTGAGAAGATCTCACACAGCAGAAGGCTGTCCTTTGCCAATAAGTTTTTCTTTGAGAGATACCGTTTTTTACACTAATTGTATAGAAAGGAGCAAATTGGTGCAGATGCCATTAAAAAAAGCTCTTAAAAAAGCTTTAGTGATTTTCTTTCTGTTTCATTTGAGCCCTTACAATTCTGATTGTCTCTTTCCAAAAGATCATTTGCAAACTTTGACTTCCTCATACTATCTTTTCCTAATATAGAGTGTTACTCAGTAATAACTAGACATTTTACATCAAAGTATTTCTGACATCTTAAGTGTCATTGTTTGCCCTTGATAGAAACAGTTTTATGCACTTCACTAACAGAACCAGTGAAAACTCAACTGTTATGGAATAGATTGTAAAATCATTACAAAGGGAAGGGAGCTTTATGGAGATGTATTCTTTTTATTATTTTTTTAAGATGCTTAGATTTTGGATTCAGGGGTGAGTTACTGGGATGAAGTACACAGGAGTTTTGTGACCAGATTACATTTTCTTCCAAAAAATTTCTTTTTACTTTATACTAGAACTTTGACACCAAAACAGGTAAATTACTGTTCTCTCCAAAAAGTTTTACTCTTATAATTTTTATAATTGTTATAATGTTCTTATTTTATTGCCACTACTTCTTAGAAGGACTTTTTATGTAATTATACAACCCCTGGATCCTTGCTTATAGCTTGGTGCATTAAATGTCTGCCATTGTGGGAGAGGATTACACTGCAGAAAAATCAGAAGTGCGTCCATCTGCAAAGGAGAACATAACCTGTGGAAATACAGAGCTTAGCAGAAATTGTTTACATTCTCAGAAGGGTCAGAACCTTGCCACAAACATGGTTATGTTTAGAAATGTACAATCCTGTTTTTTTCCTATCAGACTGCACAAAATGCTACAAAGACAGTTCAGTCTCAGTCTTGGCAGTCATTCATGCTTTGGTCCTAATAAATATTTTCTACTGTCCTGCTCTTAAAATCCACCAACAAATGAAAAAAATGCAGGAACAAATCTCAATGCACTGCATGTTACCTTGTTCTTTTTCCAGCCAACTTAAATACATACAATATAGGATACCAGCGGTGCCCAAACCGTGGGGCTGATACGAGAAATGGTCGTTGTTGCAGAGAGTGGAATATTTGGACTTAAATAGAGTGGGTTTTCTGTAGAATTGGTTTTCTAACTAACTTCAGTTAAGTGATACCTAAGTGGCACTGTTTGTGAAAGCTAGACAGACACACACTGTTTTTCTGACAGTCTGTTCTTCTAAAACAATGTTGTTACCAGATGATGCTGCTTTTCGTATCTAAGAATGCAAGGACAGACAGCTTCAAAACTCTTAAAGAGCAGAGTTTTGGATGTTGTGAAGTTCATCATAAAATCAAGATTAGTCCTTGGAAAATAATCGAATATACGTCAGATTTCTGCGGAAACTTATACACGTGCACGTAAGTAGGAAATACATCCTATAACCAACTCGTCCTGTTACACGATTGATGGAATCATTCCCTCACGCGCCCAGCGCTGAAATAAAGGCTGCTGCTTTCTAAAATTCCCAAACGAGTCTGACAGAGTTTATTTGCCGGCATTCTCGGTGCCAGGGCACCGCCAGGGCCCCCCGGCCCAACGGGGGCGCCCGGGGGCGCGGAGGGGTCAGGAAGACCCGCGCGGCTCCGGGCGGAACGGGAGGCGCGTGGCTCGGCGTTCCGGGCGGAACGGGAGCGCGGGGACACCGCGCGCTGGCTCTCGCGCTGCCCCGCCGGAGGCTGCCGGGAGCCAAGATGGAGTCGGCGAGCAGAGCGGGGCAGGAGATCAGCCTGGCGGCCCTCAAGCAGCACGACCCGTACATCACCAGCATCGCCGACGTGACCGGCCAGGTCGCGCTCTACAGCTTCAGCCCCAAGGCCAACGAGTGGGTAAGTGCGGGGGGGGCCCGGCGCTCCCCGCGGGCCCGGGGCTCTGGGCCGGCCCGGGGCACTGGGCCCGGCGCCTCCGTTCGTCCCAGGGGAGGTCTGAGACGCGGGGCCGATCCCGAGGGGCCGCTGTGGCGGGGGAGCGGGGGCTCCGGGCTCCCTTCGCTCCTGGCGGCCCTGGCGGCTGCTTTTAATTGTGACTTTTGTTGGCGCTCATGCGTGCGGAACAGAGCCCCAATTCGGGAGGAGTGGGAGTTGGGCGGTGTAAGTGTTCGTCGTGGCGTTAAACGCAGGTTTTGCTTGACCGCCGCTTTTATCTCAAAACTCTAAAAATGGAAATATGTGGAATTCCCATTGTTGTACGCGAGACCGAAGCGGCCCACAACTTTTTGTCACATAATAAAGGTCGCTTTCAAAAATCTAAGTATGAAACGGAGCCGTGGACCCTAGCGATATCGTTTTATTATTGGCCGTGTCGTCACAGCCATCGTGTAAACTAAACAGCTGTGGGAAAGAGCCTGTCCAGTCTTTGTTGACAAATGACTCGTCTGGATGTACACTAAGGAGCTGTGAGAAAGGTGTTCAGCTCTGGCTGGTCAGGCTCGGCATAGGAAGGCTGTGCAATATTGTAAGTCACATCGCTATGCTGATAGCATGAACAAAATCTTAATTTCCTAATCTTTCTAAGAAAACACTGGTAGTTTCTTAAAATAAAAGATTGTAATTTTAGTCCTGTGGTGTCAAACCTCATGGAAAGATAGGAATATTGTAAATCTATAAATAAATGCCATACAAAAGCTGCATAACTGTATAAACAAGCATATCTCTAAAATGCAATTTTTTTTTTGTAGGAGAAAACTGATATAGAAGGGACCTTATTTGTGTACAAAAGGTAAGAGCTTTTTTGTGGTGTTTTCTTCTTTTTCCTTCCTTAAAACAAACCTCAGATAGCTTCATGTGGAGCTTTCATATATGATTTACTGTGTTCAGTAAACTCAGAATTACTTATTTTTTTAGTTGTTAACATCTGTATATTCATTTGAAAAGAACAAACTCTGCACATAGGTGAATAACCGTCAAAAGCACCTGAAAGTGCTCCTGCAAAATCATAAAACTTGATGAAGGCTATATATGTATCCACACAAAACACTAACTTGTTTTGTTAATCTAATAGGATTTGTTAAAGTGTTGAGGTTTTTAAATGCTGGGTCTTTCTTTGTCTCCTAAAATCCAAGTAGTTGATTATGAAAACAATCTAGATGACAAAATAATCTGCCCAAATTTAATTTCTGCTATTTCCCAACAGTTTTGTAAATGGACAAGTTGCCTAAAAGCCTAAGCCAACAGTTCCTTTGTGACTAACTGATTATTTCAAAAAAGTTCTGTTAGGCCATTAATTGGCGAGTTTGTGATGGCAAGGATCATTTGCCCAATCCTTAGAAACTCTTGACAGATTTTATTGTTGATCATTCTGTAAAGGTGACCACACTGTTACAGGAATCTTAACAATTATTCACTGGTTATATCTGATTTTTACCCTGCCTTCATCGTGCTGCTGTGTTGATTATACTACTGCCTACTGGCACAGCTGAGTGTGCTGACATGATGTTCATGCAGCATGACAAAACAGATCTAAAACTATATTGGAACTTCCAGAACTTGCTTTGTGGTATTTTTTTCCCGCCTGGTGTCTAGCAAAAAATCTAGATAATAAAAATTGTTTCACAAAGTAAGACAATTCTGTATAATTAAATACCTACTTTGAGGACACTGGCTTACATCTTTAAGAATCTCCCTTTAGGAAGAAATTACTACTCTGGTTTCCCTCTAAGTGTATATCATATTGTTTAAGCTAACAGCTTTTTTCATTGTTGTACCTGTTTACGATAAGGTAAATACTGCTGCTTAAGTGACTTGTTTTTCTTGTCTGATAAAAGATTCTGAAATGCCTCAAAACTATCTTATGTTAAGTATTGAATACCCTTGCATTTGAATCCTGGACATGCTCTAGGTTTTTTTAATTGGGTTTTTTGAGACATATCTTTGATTCAGCAGTTTAGCAGTGCAGAATGGTAATGTTAATCCTTTGCCTACTTTGAGGAAAGCATAGTCTTAAATTTAATGTAGTTGGCATGCTAAGAAGTGACATGGAAGTTAAAGTCAGCGTCAGAGCTGCTAAAGCTTCAGCTAATAAAGCAGTGAAGATTTGAGTATAAATTCATAACTGTTTTTCAGAAAACTGTCTACATTGATCAATGTATTAATCCTTGTCTTTGTTTCAATTGAAACAATAGGTCAGCTTCTCCTTATCATGGTTTTACGATAGTGAATCGACTAAACATGCACAACCTGGTTGAACCAGTAAATAAAGATCTGGAATTTCAGCTCCATGAACCTTTTCTTCTCTACAGAAATGCTAGTTGTGAGTATAACTTTCTTTGAACCATATAAACATCATATTCTGTTTTATAACCTAGAACACTACACTGATGCCCATTTCAAGTATAACGTAACGGGACAAGTTCCGGTGAAATGTCTGATCTAGTGCTAAATCTACAGTGCTAGCTGTGGAATCATATTATGATGACCACTTGCTTTCAATAGAAATAGGATATACTAAGTTCAATATTGCTATATTCTTTTTAATTGTTGATTTGATAGGTTTAATCTAAATGTATACACAATGCTATAGCATTAATTAAAAACTATGAAAGAATAGCGAAGACTGATAGAATTTGGAAGTATTTAACACCAAGAACAGTTCTGAGGGCTTCCTCTTTTGCAAAAAAAAAAAAAATGGATATTAAATGGTAGATGCTTGAAGAAGTTGAGACAATTGCTCAGCTCTAAGCTGAAGGTTTGTTTCTGACTTAGGAGACTGATCAGACTGCTGGCATTTCTGACTTAAATGGCTTGAGAGCTGTTCCAAGTGTATCAAGTGACGTACTCCAGCCTATGCAGAGCTGCTGACAGGTTATATGAGAAGCTTTGCAGGCAGTATATAAACATTTTCACTTGGCTGGAGGCTATAAGAATTTGTCTGTCATGCTAGATCATAATATTTTTGCTGGTATTAACCATTCATTTATGGGTTGATTTGTTTGAATACTTATTTTTAATATACAATGGAATTTGTAGTTTACTGCATTGCTTTTGTTAAGCTGTAGCTATGAGATCCTTTATCCAATTGTACAGAGGTTTTGCCATTTCATCCTCATAGGGAAGGAGGCCTAACTTATCTGTCATGGTTGTTGGGAGGGTCTTTCCCATTTTTGCAGGGTGGGCTGTGAAGGTGGTGTTCTTGAAGGAGAATAGACCAAGTGATAGAGTGCTTCATCTGCTTTTTTTTGTGTTCACTGAGTGAAATGGAAGATGTTTGTGTCAATTTGCTATTTGCTGTTCTGGTTAGATGTAAGACATGTGGAGGGGTTTTTGCCCTTTTTTTTTTTGTCCAGAAAATAATATCTTTTTAATACTTTACATGTTAATGAGGAAAACCTTCCCAGCTCCAGATCCTATTTTCTCAAAATCGTTCAAGCCCCAAAAGAATACTTAAACCCAAAATTTTGGGGAAGACTGTATCTACTTTAAAAGTTGTATGTAATGCTGCCCAAAAACTTGCAACTTATTTTCATGAGACATTGGATCCTAAAGCAAAAATGACAGGGGTTGTGGCTAAGAGCCTGTGAGACATTATACAGGTTACAGTGCTAAACAGGGAAAAAAAGAGTTTCTATTTTCATTGTTAGAGAGAATTAAAGAAAGAACGTATCTCCATATGTGAGCAAATTGAGAAATTAAGTCAAACAATTTGTTTTGGTTTTGGTAATGTAACATTTTAAAATTACAAATTCTCTTAAAAGGTAAAATTTTTTAGATTATATGTCATACTTAATGTGCTATTTATTATTGCTTAATCTGGAGTATGCGTTGCCGGGTACATTTGATCCTTGTCTGACCCTCTGGATGCGTGCACATTCTTCAGAGCATTCAAAGTATTTGTTCATAAAGCACTGAATCCCATTGACCTGGTTTTTCTACTGAACCTAAGCTTGTTTCCTCATCTGTATTATGTGAAAAGAATGGTAAACTCTGTTTTAAAAAAAGTACCTGCTGTTCTGCCAGTGACAATAATAACAGTCCAAATGAAAGTTCAGTACTTTCAAGCTGTAAGGTGAGAATTTGGAGCTGATAGTTGATAATTTGCTTAATAATAGAACAAAATTAGTCAAAGTTTTAAATAATGGCCAGCTTACCTCGTAAAGTCCGCAAGAAGTATTCTTCTAAGTCTTTCTCATTCATAACTTTCCCTCTGTATCGGTGGTGTTGGTCTTGATAAAAAGGCTTTTTAATCCAAGCTAGTTCACTTGAGAAATCAGGCGGATTGATTTCCATGGTGCTCAAAAGACAGATGCTGAGCAGAAAGCTTGGGTATCAAACCAATAGTCCTTGTTTGGTGTGGGTTTTTTGTTTTGTTGGGGTTTTTTTCTTGCTTGCTTGTTATTCCTGTCCAAGGGTAAGAGTGAGAAAAACAAAAATAATGGATTTTGGAGAAGTTTATACTCAGTTACAAAGTGCTTTCTTCTGTTGCATTATCATTAATTAAAAAAGAAGAGCAAAAGCAAAATCAGTTGCATTATTTCAAATGGCACTTAAAATTATTTGTAGGCGCTCCTGACTGTTTTCTAAACAGGGCATCTTTACTGGTAAGGAAAGTCTTTCATTATCACCTTTGTTCCCAGCTGGCCATGCGTTAAGTATAACACATCTCTGTGACTGCCGAAACCAAATGGCTTTCCAGCAAGTGCATTAACCCAGTGGTTTAGACTGAGATAAGAAGGGAGCCTGTTCTTGATACATTTATAGCAGAAGCAGCAATGCAAGCTAGAGGAGGAACCATTGGAAGCTGTTAAGATGTTCTAAAAATATTTTGTTTGACCTGAGAGATGGCCCTCTGAGTGGCAGGGGGGTTCCACTCTGGTTCAGTGTTGCAAAGTAGTAATCCCTCATTTCACACTGTACTTTGTGAGGTGGCAGCTTGTTAAAGTGTTTCCGATCTTGGGTGCTGTTTGCAACCTGCTGAATTACTCCAATGCAACTGCTTGGGGGACTGTGCTGTGAACTGTGCATGAGATGGCCTTAGATACTCAAAACAATAGGAAGGGGAGGGACTTTATTCATTCTAATGATTTATAAATCTATGTGGCAGGCTAAGATTTAAATTGCGAACAATATGAACAGTGGGTGAGGAATCTCAGTGGAGAAGATATTAGAGCAGCGTGAATGAAAAGAGGTGGCATTTCAGCTACCTTCTTACTGGAAGGGATATAAGCTTTGAGAGAGATTGTTTTATGGGCTTATTTGCTTTATGCCTTAAACTCTTATATGTGCTTTTCTTATGACTTCATGTGTGTCAAAATGTAGTGTAAATCCAGCTGAAGAATATTGCTGCTGATGATTACAAACTCCTCCTACTTGATTACTGAAGTTGCTGCCCAGCATTCAATGTTGAAAAGCTATATGGAAAGTGTTAAACTAGATAGAAAAAACCAGCCACTTAATTTCGTGACTTCTGTTCAACAAAACTCTTAAAAGAACTGCAGAAAGTTGTGCCACTAAACATGTGAACATTCCACTAATGGTTATGCTGGGTGTAGTAAAAAGATCACAGATTTGAAAGAACTGGCAAGTATCAACTCTGTTTTTTTATTAAGATGTTCATAGCTCAGGTTGCATCCATATAAGAAATACATCAAGTATGGTAATTTAGTTGGGGGATGCACACATACTTCTAGGGCAAGGGAGCCAAACTGATAGTACAAATGAGGCCTTCTATGAAAAGAGGAAGGTAAACATTCCAGCCTATGGGACCATATTTAAGTTAATGCTGAAGTTTACTTGTGTATAATCTGCTTTACATCTTTGTGATACTGTTAATGTTTTGCAGTGGTTCCCTGTGATTTCTTGCCAGTACTACAAAGTGGAAAAAAACCTCATATCCTGTATGCCAAACTGAGGCTTGGATCTACTTCTGGTCTTGTGTAGGCCTGCTGCTGGCAGGATTGAGTGTGACTTTTATCATTTGTCCCATTAAGATATCATTGTAGGTTCCTTATCTTCATTTCTTCAGCAAGTATGCTTTTGAAGGAGCTTTCTTGTCTTGGTAGTTTGTGTGATAATGGAGTCAGGGAAAGGAAAGAGCTTTTCTTCATTGTTAAAATATGCTACATGACTAAAGAAGTAGTTCAAAGTGGAAACATATTTAGGTTTCTATGCAGTAGAAAATTCGGTCGTATTAATCTGTAATATTAATAAAGATTTTGGAAGCACTGGCCTCACGTTTTAAATGCTTTTTTTTAATTGGCTTACGCCTTTTGTAAGTAAGAAGTTGCTTAATTTGTACTGTATTGATTTGTTTATGACCTGAAAAGCTGTATTGCCTATTACTTAAGCTGTAACTTCTAAAACAAACACCCAAATGGATATACTTGTTAATAAATAAAATAAAATGAGGTGTGGGAATGACTTCTTCAGGGTTTGGTCCAACACAGTAGGTGTAGGATAACTGGAAGGTCTAGAAAAATAGTTTAGTAAAAAATTGCTTTTTATGGCTTGAAATAACTTTGAGTTGGCTTTGGTTGAGATTTGTGAGTGGTTTGAGGAGGAAAAAAGTAGATGGGGAAGCGTGAGTGTTTTAAAAATACGGGTATTCTTTAGCCTAGTTTAAGTGGTAAAATCAGTAATTCAGAACAGGTTGCAACTGTCATGGGAAGGCACCTGGTAATTAAAGCTTCATATTCTTGCTGCTTTTGTTTACAGACAGTATCAGCATTTTGTAGTTCTTGGATTTAATCTGATTGACGTTATATTTCTGTTTGCAGATGTACTGTTTCTGGTTACTTTGTAAATGTTACTTGGTCACAGAGAATGTTTGAGTGGAAACTGATGGTAATTTATGTGTTACAGATCTAATGGAGTGCTGGTTTGAGGGGGAGTTCCTATGGCTTTGCATTATATTTTTTAAAACCTTTGTCTTACATTTGCTTTTTTTCTTATTTTCAAGTGTCAATTTACAGTATCTGGTTTTACGACAAGAATGACTGTCATCGAATAGCAAAACTCATGGCTGAGTAAGTACTTGTATTACTCTAATTCTTTTATGCAATATAGAAAAAATGTTAAATGTGTTTGGGGTTTTTCTCAGTAACCTTAAATAAAAAACCACAATGTCCTTGCTGGTCCTGTTTTTTTTTAGTAATGAATGTTGTGAATTGGAGGTTTGGGGGGTGGTTTTGTTTGTTGTTATTTTAAATCTACAGCATTAAAGTTTTCAGTTAAGTGGTAAAAAAAGAAAAATCAGTTGAAGTATTAGTTGGCATTCTCCAAAGAAAGCAAGTATGAACAGTGTTTATTAATTTATGCTTTATTTTATATAGGAAAGCTGGCAAAAGGTCCTCTCACGCAGAAAGTGTAATTAGATAAATGGTGGACATGGTTTTTTAGTTGGTTGTATGGCTTGTTTGAGTTGGTTTTGAGAGTGTTTTGGGTTTGTTGTTTGTTTCTCTTAAAAAAAGTGTACTTACTTTCCTAACTACCATGAAAAGATTAGAGAGTAGTGGAAAGAGCAAATAGAATCTTATAGAGTTAAGATGATGTTAGGAGAGCAAGCAGAATGATGAAATAATAGGACCTTGTTTTTGTTGTTAACTTCTGGATTGTTGTTTAATTATTTTTTCTTTCTCTGCCCCACTTCCCTGGAGTTAAAGTCGGTTTATAAAGCTGCTGTGTAACTTGCTCTTGTTTTGCAGTTCCCAGGGCTCCTAGAGTTGTTATGCAGCAGGAGAATTTCTGAAGTGAGGTCAAGTTAAAGAAAAATTAAAAGACTGTGTTTGCAATAGCATGGTTTCCTTAGTTTGTTTAAGGTGCTGTCACTGTAGCCATGCAGTTAGTGTAGCTGGGTGGTTATGGTGCCACAGCTGAGGAGGGCTTCAGGGGAGAGCACTGGTGTCTGAGGGAACAGCAGGGCCCACAGGGGGCTGGGGCTGGTAGAGTTGGCAACATGCAGGAAGGCTTTAAAACATCTGATTGGAAGGTATGCGTGCACTTTTCTGTGCCTTCAGGTGAAGGAACACCTTGCAGGAGAAACCAAGACTTTTTGTTGATAGAAAAGGATGAGAATTAACTAAGCTAATTTTCAATATCCTTATGAAAGGAAGGGGCTTGAATTGTGTGTCGGTGTAGTTACACTCACTCTGCAAAATGCAGGTGTAATGCACAGGATGTCTTCTCATCCCTTGTGCTCTGCTTGGCTTTGCTTTGTTGAAAAGGCACTGTAGAATGAAGTCATGTTTCACTTGGTACCACATGCCGTGTTGCTTCTGAGTATCTGAAGAGTCAGATTAGAGAAATTAAATGAAGGAGTTCTAGTTGCACATTTTCCATCCTAGGATGGAAAAGCTGCACTTCTGAGGCTGATGTTACAAACTTGATCAAAAGCGGATTGATGTGATTTTGCTGGCATCTCTTTCCACAAATATCAAGCTTTCTTTCCCCCAAAATGGGTAGAAGGCAGTCAGAAGAAAAGTAAATATGCTGATACTCCTCCGTAAAGAGTTGATGAAGCTGCAGGAATTATTTTATCCTTGGATGAAAGAAATGTTTAACAAAAGTTAAAATATACAGTTTTATTTAAAAAAATAAACCAAAATTTAATCTTAGAGAGGCAAATCTGCATTTCAGGATGTGGTAGCAGGCTCCATCAGGCTTAGTTCAGGAGTTTTTGAAATAAATATTTACATTGTCTTCCAAGGGTATTGGTTTTATTCCACAGTTTTTGTCTTTGTCTTGGGTAGAAATCCGGATTGGCACCTTTTTGTTTAGGTGGAGGGTGTTTTATCACTAGTAGGAAAGAGTACTGCCTTCATAGTTACCTCAGAGCTTCAAAAACATAACCATAAAAGGTTTCAAGGAGATTTGCATTCTCTTTCCTGCTGTTTGACTTGACCTTATTGTGCCAGACTGAGTTAACAAGATTGCAGACCATCCATTTATATTTTGGGGGCTTATCTTTCAAAAGAAAAGTAAATTAGTGTTTGAAGGCTTTGTAATCAAGGACTTCACTTCTCACTTTCTTTCTCCCCCTGCTTGCCTTCCCCTCCCGCCCCTCGTGAGGTTATGCCAGGTGTATTTTCAATGCCATAACTGCAGATATGCTTAAACAAACTGTCACAGCAGCTACTGTGTCCCCGAAGGAATGTGTGCCTCTTCCGCTATCTGATATAATGGAAATCAACAGCAGGCCTTGCTTAAGGAAGATTTAATCCTGGAGTGCGTACAGAGCATGCTCAGAGTACAGATGTGCAATAGTTGACTTTTTCTCCCCAGCAAAGTTATTTGATTTTTGAAACCTTTTTGGTTTTTGAAAGATTTGTTGAATCTTTTGAAATGAAAAAAAATTGAGAAAGAATTAATCTGAGTCAAGTTGATTTGAGATGATTATTTGAGGGATGAGCTGTCAGAAACTAGGATTTTTAAAATCTTTGTGTAACTATTGCATTCTGACGCATGAAAAATGTAGGGGTTTTTTATTTGTCAACTAGTGTGTAGGCTTATTTTACCCTGTTTCAACAGTCACACCCAAATTGGCTTCTGAGATACAGGCAACAAGCTAGGAGTGGGAGAGTATCTCAGAGTTTTGGGGGTATATGCCCTGTTTCACAGGTACCTCGTCACCACCATCTGAATGTAACTGCACAATCCAGAAGATGGAAGAGAAGCAGTTTAGACGATTATCTATGTGAGGAGATAACTGTTATTCTTCAAAGAAAGTAAACTTTAAAAATGTAACAAAACATTTCACAATGGACAACAGAGAAATGTTATGAAATGTTTTTCAGAAATCTTAAACACTTCAGTGAGATGGATGTACTCCTTGAAGGTGTTTTGATGTAAGATCAATTAGTACTGTTTTGATAGGAAGATGTTTTGTTGAAATCTTCTGGACCAAGTAATTAAGTGCAGGAGGAGGGTCTCAAGTCTTCTCTCCTCTGCTTCACCTGTTGTACAGCACATGCATGATTCAGCTTTCTAGAATTTTCCCTTTAACAGAAGTATTTATATTTTCTGATATAATTATGTATATATTTCTGATACAATTCCAGTTCTTTTACCTTGCCCTATCTCATCCCTAGTTCCGGAGTTGAGTTTAGACGAGTCCTAAGTCAGGACTGTATGACCGCATGGGGTGCTAGAACAAAATGTGCTCTCAGGGTGTCACCATAGAAACATTTGTACAGTGTTGAGCTGCTTCGCCCAAACAGGCACATGCTGCAGCTCTTAGAATTGTCAGGCAGGGTGTAGATTGGACTGCTCATTCTGAGTTACATTTGCAGGTGAATGCTTGCTCACACAGAAAGCTGTACAAATGATGACAAGCTAGTTAAATAAGCAGCTTGTTTCATTAGAAATTTTCAAAGTAATTTTGAAAGCACCATTGAATTGTTAAAACCAAAATCTAATTCTTCTTCAAATAAAAGCAGCTAAACTCTAGTGAAGTAAAGAGGCTTGGTTGCTGGAAAACTGGGAAGAAACTTCCAAGACTTGACCTATTTTTTTTCCTCAGAAATGGCCACATGGAGGTGCATGTAAATATCTAATTACTCTATAAAATGTAGAGTTACTCCTGAATCCTAACTGCCCCAAAGAAATTGAGGCTGGAATGATTGGCACTTTCTGTGATCATTATGATGGCACCTCTTGGCTCCCGCATCAGTCATCAGCTCCACAGCATGAGAGTTCCCAAGTGACATGCCAGCTCCAGAGCACTGCCCTGTTTGCAGTGCTTGTTTTTTCTTAACATATTTGATTAATGCAGGCTTAAAAAAGAAGGGATTACAGTCTAGTGTGTGTTTATTTCAAGAGGATAAGCTTTAGCGCATTGCACAGCCATGTATATCTTGTGAATTGTGTATGGATTAGGAGTGGAAGTAAATGCTGCCTTTACTTTTATTAATGAAATGTACCAGGTACGCATCGTCTCCTTGCATATCTTGGCTGTCTTTTAATCTGAAGGGTTTTGATACTTGAGGCAGATAGCAGTGGAGTAGAAGTGGTGAATGAACCGTAGGCACCAAGGGCTGGAGGAAAAGATGTGTCGTAGACCTTCAGGTAATTGGAATGATTGCACAGCAGACAGAGAAAGTGGTTTTGCACTTCTTTCCAAAGCCTTCAGTGTGAGAGTAACTTGCTTTGAGCCTCCTTGCAGACTGACTCTAGAGACATCTGGTGTGAGCCAGCTCCCTTCTTTCCCACTGTCTTCATGTTGTTGTATAATGGTAGGCCTCATCCTTAATTGGAACTGTTTGGTATTTGATTTCCTTGAATAACATGGCTTGATTTGGCTAAATATGGAAAATATGCATGTTAGGAATTAGAGTGAAAAATGTATTTTACTGTCTATGTTGTAACACGTGCTCTTTGTATGACACATGCTTGAATGTCCCCATGTTTTATTGTAAAGATATTGAAATATGACAGTTTTATGGAAGTAGTGTTTACTGCAGGCAGGCTTTGTGAGACAGACCAGCACTGTCTGGATCGGAGACAAATTCTACAGACCATTTGAAAGTTTGAGTTGTATAAACCTTATAGCAAACGAAAACTTGTGTAACTTTGGTCAACTATGTGTCAGGTTTTCATTCAGGTAGAACAAAATGTGTTAATGTGCTGGGAGAACACTTCTCTTTACTGCTTTTTGCAAGACGTTAACTCCAGATAAAATTTTAAAATCCTCTCTACTTTCTTGTTACAGAGTGGTAGAACAAGAAGCTCAGAGATCGCAGCAAGTTTCCCACGACAGGAAAAGTCCCAGCAGAACCAATGGCTGCAATGAAAACAGGCCCATTGACATCCTGGAGATGCTTAGTAAAGCCAAGGATGAATATGAACGAGTAAGGAAACATTGTGTTTGGATTTTTTCCTTTCTTTTCCTCTTTTCTTTTTCACTCACCTTATGAACAAACAGAAACACTACTTGTGCACCTGTAATACAATAGGGAAATAAGCAGGGCATGGAGTAAAGCAAAGCTACAGTATAATTGGGGGGGTTTCTGTCTTGTTCTTGATTTGGTTTTGGTGTTTGAGTTTGGTTTTCGTGATGCTTCTAGAACGCTAGGGAAACTAGAATAGTTATTCCATTTCCTTCTTGTGTATGTGAACTGTAAACTGGATCTGTTGAATATAATCCCATAGCCTGAGTGACTGTAGTTTTCTAGAAGTTGCCAGATAAACAGAACTGAGCAGTGTCAGTCACATCAAGCAAACTTCTTTGGAGAATGTTCTTTTAACAACCTTAGCTTTAGCATCAAACCTTTGGCACATGAGTTTTGGAACTCCTTGTAGCCAAGGTATGTCAGTGTTAACACGATTAGCCAACAAGCTTGTTTTGAAGATGGCTTCTTGACAGACGTTTCCTGTCTTAATATATTTTTTTAATATATGTATTATTTTATAGCACTCAGTAATTATGCATGAATTTGTATTTAGGAGCAGAAAGTACTTATCTGCCTGGTACATTCCAGATGGATCATACAGTAATCCTTGTGTGCAGCCCACATGAGATTGGCAGAGTGTCAGCATGAGAAGGGGGCAGAGAGAGTGAAAAAGAGATTTATGAAGGTCTGAGTGATTTAATCTAGGATTCCAAATCAGCTTAGTCCTTCAAGTACTCGCTACAGCAAGTCCATATGTGAAAATGAATGAATTCTGAGATTTTTTTTTTTAAATGAAGTGAATGGATGCTTTTTACAGTATGGTGTTCTGTGTTTGTGTGTTTAGTATGAGCATGGACACATACTGCAGCTCATCCTCTCATGAAAAGGAAACTATGCTTTGTATGATTTTTGTAACCACAAGGCATCCAGTATTTCAGGCACAAAGAGTTTTGACCTTCGTGATAGTGACTAAAAGTCAGAAAGGTGAGGGGGAGTTGCTTTACTTCTCACCTCTGCCCCTAGATCGCAATATACAGTCTTGATTTTAGTATTTATTGCTTTCAATTAGAAATTGAAATAAAAAAAAATAGGAAAACTCAGATTTTTTGACTTATTGCTAAAAAGTTTGTTTTTCTGTTGTGGATGAGTGACCAGACCAATAATCACATGTTGTGCTAATGTGCAGCTGTGTCATATGCATAAGGTGTAGTTTACCTGTGGAAAGCTACACAGATCTACAGTTTGAGGTTTTTCACTGGTGATTTAAACGATAATACAACTACTGTTTTCATTTATGTATGTGCATATGTTTAATAAAGGTGGAAGTCAATTTAATCTGTAAACACACTGTCTGTTACAATGCCACTCTTGTCAATTTTCTTCCTTTTTCACAGACAACAGAATTAACACCTTCTGAAAGTACATGTACATTGTTAATTAAATATGGTGGAAATAAGTCAGTGATGAGCTCTCTTGTCAGCCAGTTAGAATGATTTCTGATGGGATTATTTTTCTAAGTTATTTCTAGTTCGGGTGCTTGATGTAATGAGGTATAGCAAAGTTCCTTAATAGCAGCTGATGCAGATAAAGGATGTAAAAAACCTGCCGTTTTTAATTTTAATTTTGTTTTCTGTCTCAGTGAAAAAAATATGAAGCCAGTTTTCACACTTTTTTTTTGATAGAGAGTAAAAGCTTTATGAATCAGGTGGTAAATATCTTGGTATGATTTTCGTTTCCTAAAATTTGTAAATTCAGCAGTGTCTTACAAAAAAATCAGTGCTCTGTACATGGTCTATACTGTGTATGTAAACCAGATTGTAGTAGTGGATAAATGTAGAGTTAAAACTCACGTATTTGTGTTGTGTGTTTTTTTTTTTTCTTTCCAGAATCAGATCAGTGACTTGAGTATTATATCAAGTTCTGGAATGCAACAAAATACAAATCCTCCAAAGCCAGAAAGCACAGAGCCTTCAGAACAAAAAACTTCATTACAAGTGCAAGAGCAGGTATGTTTCATCCAAACCTAAATAATGTCCTTTTTTTCTTTTAGTACGTTGTCTTGGTACCAAAATATTTTTTTCTTAGAATGCCTGCGGTGTTGTTTGCTGAATGTGTTACCACTTTGAATAAACTAATAAGTTTGAAGACTTTCAGGATCCTAAATTCTGCCTTTTGACTTTAGCATTTAAAATTATGAGGCTGTGTTCACACTGCTGTGAATGTCCAGGTTTGTTTAAAGGGGCTAGCTTGCCTTCTGGAAGAAGTCAGTCTGTGGTAATGTGCAGGATGACTTGCAGAGCCAGAAAGCAAGAAGATGTTGCCTCTGCCACTTTATTGTACTGAATATGGCATCCCTTTGCTGTATACTGGGTTACAGTCTTTCACATGTGAACTTAAGCACTATTTTCTCACGTTTGAGACGTTGACTTGGGGTTTATCTGTGCTGCCTTCAAAGCGATAGCTGCAGTCCTGCTAACTTAAATTAACATTGAATTGAAATGGAAAGTGCTTCAGTCATGGCAGCATTGTTCTCTTTGGCATAACTGAAAAAGCTTTTACCTGCCTTCTCCCACATTTCTGTAGCTTGCGTTAAACCTGTGCTCATGTGACTGATGATTATGTCGGTCAGCTTGGCTGATGCCTTCGTACTTAGATTGTGGACAAATTGTAGATGGTTTTGTGTTGGTTTGCTTCAGGGGTGTTTTGTTTTGTTGAGGGCAGGGGAGGAGTGGTGTTTGGTGTTGGGTTTTTTTCCTGTGTTAAGAACTTTTTGACAATATATTCCTTACTCCGCAGGAAGTGAAATACTATAAAAAAGAAATTTCAGTGTTGTTCGGGAGGGATATTGCTAAAGTTATGGTGATAGTAGTTTTGAGATCTATTTCAGCTAAGTGTTTAAAAAAACATGTTGAATCAGTGTGTATCCAAATATCTACAAATTCTGAAGCTTGGTGTGGCTCCCGTAATTAACGTTTAGTTAATTTAGCCAGTGAAAATAAGATCTGCTTCATGTTAAAGTTGTCCTTGAACCTCGGGAAACTTGTTAGGAAATACTTAGTATCATCAGTGGAGTGGCTGGAATAGGTAGCAATTGTTCAGTATTTGGCTTCATGACAAATCTAAAAAAATACCTTTTGCAGTAACTGCTCAGGCCTGAGTGCCCTGGGCCTGCTTACAGCGCCACCCCGTGGGCAGGGGAAGGAAATGCCCCACTGCCGGCAGCTGCCTCCCCTGCGGCCTGTAGCTCGCTGTGGTGTTTCTGTTGTGTGCAGCCTTGCACTTAGAGCTTGTAAACAAGACACTTCCTTTGTTGTAGCCGTAGTGATTTCTAGTACAGGTCAGGGCTAGGGTATGGGCAGCGGGAATCTGCTTTAGGGGATGGGGTAGTAACAGTTAATGAATTAAAATGAAAGGTAAGGGAGTTTGCTGGGATTGTTGGCTATCACAGCCCTCTCCACCCCCTCAGCGGCACCTCTGCTTTTGGATCAGCACCAGTGATAGTGTGACCCTGGCTGCCAGCACTGCTTGCTGCGTGCATGGGCTTGAGACCTGGCACCATGGTTGCCTGAGGCTTTGTTTTACATAGAAACATAGAATGGTTTGGGTTATACATCAGCCAGTCCAACCCCCTGCAGTGAGCAGGGACATCTTCAACTAGATCAGGTTGCTCAGAGCCCCATCCAACCTCATCTTGAATATTTCCAGGGATGGGGCATCTGCCACCTCTCTGGGCAACCTGTGCCAGTGCCTCACCACCCTCAGTGAAAAAAAATTCTTCCTAAGATCTACTCGAAACTTCTCCTCTTTTAGTTTTTAGTTTTAAGAAAAGATATTTCCTTTTAGTTCACTCCATGTAGACCTTACACAGTCAGAGAAACCAAATAACTAGTAAAGGAAAGACTGGAAAGATAAGATTCTAACAAATTGCTCTGAAGTACTTAAAGGGAAAGAGTCATTTTATGGAACAGACGAAATGGTTTCTTTTCTGTTGAGCTATTTAAAATAATAGCTGCAGAGATATTGAAATGATAATTAGGTATCATAATAATTCTCTAAAGCTAGATAACTGGATTCAAATATATCGCAAATGTATGTGGTTTTAATAACATTTTTTAGTGACATAGGTAACAGGAAGAGTACTGGAAAGACATTGCAACTGTAGAAATTAATTTTTCAGCTAATTGAAACGTATGACCAGTGAAATGTCAAAAATGCTGTAATTACAAGTACAGTGAAATTCCTAAACTCTCTCCAAAATCTCACACTTGTATGAGACTGATCATTTCATGCTGTATATATCGCAGAGTTGAGAATAAAAATAGATCTCATCTTTGTGATATTCTGAAATTCAAGTTTTTTTGTCTTGGCAGTTCAAAATGAGAATGCTTTTGTGCCAGTGCTCAGCAAAACTGAACCAGAACACTGAAATTAAACTTTATAGTGCCAGCTCTGACTGCCAATTTATGTTTCAGTATATCTGAAATGTTTTCTAGAGAAACCTTCTGAGCAGCGCTCTGTTCCTATCAAGTAAAGAGATCATGTTGCCTTTTTGCAGCCTGTGCTGATAAGGCTCATCATAACTGAATTGATGATACACTCAAAATACACCTCAGCCAGAGATGGGACAGGCAAAAGATGTGTTATGTACTTCAGGCTGGGCATTAACTTCATATTTGAGACTGTTCCCACGTAAGGGGCTGGTCTGACATGGATCAGAGTATGGCAGAGATTTCTGTTTATTGTTTGAATGTTGTAATGTATTAACAAAGGAAAGCTGGTCAATGCATCATACTGAAGTGAAAAGCTGAGTTTGAAATGAGATGGAATAGTGATTTTTCTCTTAACAGAATTGTTACAGTTGAAGGGCAGGTCTTCAGAACAGTAGAATCAGTAAGAACAAAATTCTGGGAAGAATTCCTAACATACTTATAAACAAGGTTTATAAACTATAGAATGTCTCAGCTGCAAAATGAAAGTGTGCCTGAATTTAAGCAAGCTAAAAATTAATAACAGCAATGGCAATAGAGATTATTAACCTGGGCAGAAGTCAATATCATTTCAAGCTCAAGGTTTTTTGTTCGGCTGCTTGCCTGCTACCTGTACTGCCATACCTTCACTGCCGCTCTGGGTGCGATTACATTAGAGTTAGCATAGCAATGTCATGGTACAGTAGTTGTCATCATAAAATAGCATCTTTGTTTAGACATACCGTCAGAACACACTGGAATTGTGCTGCAGGCCATTCAGTCTTCTGAACAGAATGTTGTATTTTAGTCCAGCTGTTTTACATAACTTCTGGTCCTGTGCAACCTAAAAAAAATAAATTACAGATTAAGGGTGTTAATAGCTGATTCTTTTCTCTTTAGTGAAACACATTTTTAAATGTTTTCAGCAAACTATTAGGAAGATGATATCCTTAAATTCAAATTTTAAGGATATCCTTAAAAATAAGGGTGAATTTGTATTTTGCAGAGGGTTTAAAGGACTGGTAGATGTAACTGTATATAAACACACTTTTCAAGGAGATACATACACATATGTTTGTGTTTATGTTTATACAGAGCCTTTTACCTGTTCTAACATATATTGCATTGTTAATGAAAAAGGTGAAGAGAACTGTCTGAGCGTGTATTGTTATATCAGTTGTATATCTTCACGCTTCTCTTTCCTGGCTTTTAGGGCGTTTAATTATTTCCAGCTCTGTAAGTTTTATGTGGATTTTGTTAAACATGTGTGACTGGTTCTTATTTTCCTCCCTGCCTTGTGTAAGTAGGGCTGATGAATAATGGCCACCTTAATGACCGAATTCATAGCATTCCCCCTTATTTACTACCAGCACACAGTCTGTCCGTAGAAGGCTGTTGAGGAAAGGCTTACATAGACAGGATGTTCCTTGTAAATGAAGTTTATTTCAAAGTTCCTGTAAATAGGACACATGATATCCAAACTGTGTTTTAAATGCATTTGACCTGGTTGTCTTTCATAGTTAATTTGAATTTAGAATTGTGTGTGAGGTGCACAACGATATGTATATCGCTAATCTGAAACCTTCCTTTTCCTTTCTTTCTAGCCATTTCAGTCAAGGCAGAAGCATCTGACTCTGGAGGAACTGTTTGGAACTTCTGTATCAAAGGAACAGCCTACAGCTCCGTATCCCAATCCAGAGAGAATAGAAAAGTTGCAGACTGATACCTCTGCCAGAGAGCAGCACAGTTTGCTCTTGCCTTTTTCCTTTGACCAGTCAGCAGTAATACAACAATCTCTAGGGAAATCTGAAAGTCCCAGCGTTAAATCCGGTGCCAATCCTTTGAATCAGCAGGAATGTGTAACACCTATGCTAATACCTCCAGCTTCCCAGCCTGATATAAAAAATGTTTCAAGCTGTTCGGTTCGTTTAAGCCCTGTTCTTAATTCAGCCTCGACAATGGAAGCTGTCCCCGCTCAGATGCTTCCTGGTCTGAAACAAAACAACAGCATAATGCAAGTTATGCAGCAAGCTGCCAAGCAGATATCCCCACTAGTGAATCAACCGTCAGTCGAAGTGAACCACGCTCCACAAAATCTGATAGCTGGCCAAAGCCAGCTTATAGCACCCTTGACGTCAACAAATACAGGAACTGTCTCGAATACATCCCATACAAGTGTTGATCTTCTCCAGAAGCTCAGGTTGACCCCACAACATGACCAAATGCAACAGCAGTCTCTCACTAAGACTTCCTTAACACCAAACATCTCTGCCTCGGTTGGCCAACTTGCAACACCAGAAAGCTTCAAAGAATCTCACAGTAAGCCATCAGCCTTGAACAGCAAGATAATCTCCCCCCTTCAGGTATTCTGTGGGTTTTTGTATCCATGAAGCTTTAAACTGTTTTTAAACTACATGCGATTTCCCTTGGAAAAGGTCCTGTTATGTATTAGCTTTTTTAAAATAATGAAGGACTTGCAATTAGTATGTGATATTGATTGAATTCCTGACTTAGAAATCCAGTTCCATTAGTTTTCTATCATTAGCGTCTGCAAAGGAGGAGGTTTTTCAAGCTGGTGCTGTTAGGGAAGCAGTAAGTCCTAAACAATTCATCTCTACTTGGGTCAGAAAAATACCACTAAGTACTGATGATTCGAGAAGGGACAAAAGGTTACAGACTGATCAGTGTTATAAGAGCTGGTGATGCGGGAGTCTAGTCCGTACCTTCTTTGAAGGTTCAAAATTAACAACTACCTGTTTCTGATCATTTAGCTTTGGATGTTTTGTACACCTTCAGTTTTGACCCCCTTCTGCTGGGGATACCTGTGGGGTACATTGAGATAATGTTAGTTATGTAGTAAAGTGGATCATAAACTGATGTATTTTGTCTTAATTGATCACCTGGTTTGTTTCATCCTAGTATCACTTACAGAGGACCTCTTGAACTTTTTATGTCTTGGAGGAGAATCTGTTGTCTCTGCCTTAGTATAAGCTAAAGCAGTAAATTTGGTTTGAGAGTCTTGGTGCAAACGTCACTGCTAGTCTGTAAAGTTAATGCGTGTGGCTTTGTGTTCTAAATTATTTCCTATCAATTAGTGTTACTCTGCTGTATAATTAGCCAATTATACAGCATTATATAATTAGCCAATTATACTTCAGTAGTGAAGACATTGATAAGTCTGGGTTATTGAATTTCTTTTTTCTCCAAAGGGAATAACTTTGTGTAGGGGCCACCTCTGAGGTGCCCAAAGACTCCTCTGCCTTTTGTTGCATTATTATTTTATTTGCATTCACGCAGACTAAGTCAGTGATTGATTGTGTAATCTTGCATCTTGGGTAGAGTGATAATGTAACGATAAAAATACCAGCCAAAACTACCTACAGCTACATCTGCATGAATTTCTTAATGTTTGTTATTATCCAGCGCTTGCCACTGGGTTTTAACAAGGTCTTTGGTAGCCCTGTCTGGGTCAGGTGCTGCCCTTTGTCTGTGCATATGGTGATGACTTACTTGGAACAGAGATGTAATCAAAAGCTCAACTCTTTAGCCTGTAACTTGTCATAAGCATTATTATAGAATACCCTGTATTTTTCAAGTGTTGCTTTTCTGTCCTCAAAAGAGTTATCCCTGTCTTCATGTTTAAGAAAACCATGTGTGTTCACTGTGCCGTCTCCCTAATTACCTTTTTCCTAATCTACTGCTGCTGTTTACAGTTTTCAAGAAGGCTGTGACTGCTACGTGCTAAAATTATTTTACTAGTGGTCACCTTTTTGAGATGTTTGGACTGATTCATTTTTGCAGGGAGGGGAGGAGGTCCAAGTGCAGCACTGAGCAGCTATCTTGATCTAGTATTGAAGAACTGTACATTCTGAGAACTGTTTTTCTTTTGTGCACTTCTAAACTTTCATACAGATTTGACTGAAGATTGTGGCATCTTTGAGCAATTAGAAAAGCTGGCTGGGTTTATCCATAACTGCCCTTAACTGCAGTTGTTCCACGTCTGTTTGATAGCCTGAGGAAGTAGCTTCTTTTGCCAGTCTTATATCTCTTTTTCCTTCTCTCGCTGTGTATATGTGTTTTCATCAAACTTCTCCATACTCTGAATATACTTTTAGACTTCTTGGGTCTTGTGTAATTAGACTTTAAGAATTTGATCTTGTCCTTATTACCACTTCCTAAAGCTAATTTTTTTTTGTTGTTAAGTATTATCAGTTCCCTGAGTGTCTTTCATTGCAGTTCAAGTAAGCTCAGTGCTGTCTGTGGCTAAGGGTTTTTTCCTGTTCTGTGTTGCTAAGAGTTAATCCAAATGGCTACAAGCCTTTCGAAGAGTGTCACAGAAATTTACTGCAGTACCTTATCTACATCTTATTGTGTTTTATAGTGTTTTATAATACTTGAATTTTATTATATTTTAGTCTTGAAATCTGACTAAAGGAGCTGTTTGTAAAGGTAGAAAAGACTTCTGAAATTCTAACAGAAAACAGCATTTATTTTTGTGGAGGTGTTTAGATAAAACTCATAGAAAAAAATACTGACTTTAAACTTCTGGCAGTTCACCAAACTGATTACAAGGTACTAAACTCTTCACTTTGTAGCTTGTGTTTTGTTCCCAGTTTCAGTCTTGTGTTGTTCAGATTCTTTTTAAACTGTGGTAATCTTTCTTGTTTTATTACAGCTTTACAGGTTTGCTGTAATAGTGAAAGCATAAAATATAAATCCAAATCTTTTCAGCTTCCTGTTGATTACAGCATTTTTACAAAATGCATTGGTTTACTTTTAAAATCTGTTGAAATCTGCATTTTGTACTTTCATGAAAACGGAGAAACCCCCACTGGAAATGGAGCTGTGGGTGCTAACTTGTGAATTATGCTTTCTTTTTAACTTAGACTGTACAACAGAACAAGGAGTCAGAAGTATTTCCACAGCCAAAGACTTTGTCTAAAGCAAATCAAGTAAGTGGATAGACACTTCTACTAATTGTTGGGTTACTTAAAAGAAAAAAAAGGCGGGGCAGACGGGGACTAGTACACTTTTTTGTTGTACAGTGCCTCTTATTGTTGGTGCTAATGCAGAAATGTGAATACATTTTGGGATCTGAACTCTTGCATTAAGTTTGTACCATCGAACTGTTTTTTTATTTTTACCAGTACTAATGCTATGACATTGTAGAAGGGTCTGTTAGCCTTAGCCCAACCTTAGGCACCCTAGGGGCAGCTCTTGTCTTGCTGTCTCTTTTGGTTTTCCTGAGATACCTTGTGTTTTATGAAAAAAGATACCAAGTGAAACAAATATAAGAAAGAATAACAAGCATTAGTTACTACAGAGCTTTCTAATAGCAAGTTTAGTTATCTAAATGCAGATTTAGCGTTATTAGAACTGCCTTTGAATAACAGCTCAAAATAACATCAATATGAAATTTCAAGTTGCAGTTAAAAAAAAAACCATTAACGGTCAAGTCATCAAGAACTTGAGGCTTTGAGAGCCCTGATCCAGTGGGAGGTGTCCTTGACGATGGCAAGGGAATTGGAACTGGGTGATCTTTAAGGTCCCTTCCAACTCAAACCATTCTATGATTCTGTTGAACTGTTTTTAATTTTTTGTTACATATCCTTTTCAGGATACAATCTGTAATTGAACTCTACTTTTCCTTTACCCACCTGCTTCTTTTTCAAATCTCTTAAATTGCCTCAATTTTGTCCAACTTGCATTATATAAAAGCACTTTTAGTAGCATACCCAGACCTGATTGTGAAGACAGTAAAAATGATCCTACTGAAATAATAGTGTCTACAATTTATTTTGTTTAATGCTGTCCTCTCCAGTCTTTATAACAGCATTCATTCTGACTGGACGCATGCTTATTCATTTTTTGTTCTTTTACAGGTTGCACCTCCACCGTTTGTTACAGCCACAACTACAGTAACGCCTTCAATCCTCTTGTCTCCTAGTGTTTTTCAGCAATCAGCCACAAAAGCTACTGAAGTGGAGAATAAAACCAATTCTTCTTCGCCTTTAACACTTGGAACAACAGAAATTCAGACTATACCTCCTACTGTTCTCAGTAGGTCTCAGCTTCAGGAAGCACTGATACATCTAATAAAGGTCCTGTCTTTACAGAACTCGCTTTCTAAGGGATGGGGTTCCAACTATAGTAGCCTTTATTGAGAAATCCTACGCCCCTGTAATTCTTTTTGACTAAGGTTTGGACTCTGGAGGGAAGGTAAATTACATAGCCAAGACTGACTTAGTGATCCCTGTTTGTTTGAGCATCCAGTGTGCGTAGTGGTCTCTTTAGCTGTCTTTCAGACTTTGAGACATGAACCTGGTATGTTGTGCAAAAAGCATAGCCTTTTGTACAAGGATGCAGCTGGTTCCCTTCTCAACTCTCAGAAAGCCTATAAGGAATCCTTGTGCACAATTTAAATAGCATTAAATTAAACTTTTTTTTTATCTTTTTACTATGTTTCTAATGTGGTCTTTTTTTTTTCCTGCAGAATGACTCCCGTTTTCTCAGCACTATTCATGAAGTCTACTTGCAAGTACTAACCAAGAATACAGACAACATTAAGCTATAATTGAAGCTAAATCTACTCAAAATTTATCCATTTTAGAAACAATTATGCCTCGTCTATAAAACTTAATATTTTTGTAAAAGAATATTTAGTTTTCAATGTCTTGAATTTGAACCTGTTAGGAAAGACTTTTCCTTAATTATTACTAAAGCAATGTTCTCAGAAGTTATCTACGTTTTCACTGTGATCATCACCAGCAAACCTTTGTTTTTATTGGGGCGGGGACTTGAGTTGCATTTGAGCTCTCAATAGCATTTGGTAAATTTGCAGGTGTTTGCTCCGGCCTTCATTCCTAGTTGTATTCACTGTCCAAAGATTACAGGCTCAGTACTATTTAAACCAGCAAGTACACAGAGTACAGTGCACTACACCACACAGGAATTAAATTTGGTTGTGGTAACCTAGTTACAGTTTGAAGGACTGAGGAAAAGGAGAGCAAAATGTCTTGTGATTAAGTTGCCAGATATGGGGAAGGAACACATCTGGAAGCCAGGCCTTTGGAGCTAAATCTTAAATGAAAGGTTTAAAGATATGATTTGCTCAATACATTGATAGTCTGTAGCTAATGCACATAAATTCACATTTTAAATACTCCATTAATCTTATTTGCTTCTGCATCGCTAACATTAAACAGGTATCCAAGTTCATAAGACCATTTTCTCTAAAAAGGCAAAATTTGAAATATGCAGATTCCTCAGTGACTGTATCTTTTTTTTTTAATTTCTTTAAGCATAGAGTAGTTCTGTTACATGTTGAAGTTGGCTCGTTTTAAACTTGTGGTTAGGAGACCACCACTGGGAGACCCTCTGCCTCTTCAGCAGTTTTTGATATCATTTAAATACTTTGTTTCCCTTTTAATTCAAGGATGGACCATGTCATAGTTGTCTTTCATTCCTCAGCTGAATTGGAACTGCAGTGTTGAAAACTATGCAGTTGGGGAACAAATGCATGCTTTTCTGTTGCCTTCTCCCCAGATTGTTAGTGTGCACATCATAGTCTGAAATTCATCTAATTAAAATGTTATCACTTCTTGTATGTGATTTAGTAGTTCAATATTCACTGATATAAGAATTTATCTGGATACTTTCCCATTTGAAATCAGAAGGTTTCTAATTATAGTTTCTTATGCTGCTGTGTGGATTTACCCATGGCTTGTATTTATTTTTTTAGGGGCATACAAAGGTAATTAATTAAAGACTTCAGGTCCCAACTTTCTCCAGCAATAGTAGTTTTAAAGGATGCTTTTCCAGTAGAAAAGTTTTCATTTATTGAGTGAAAATATAATCTGTAGTAAGTTATGATGCACTGCTTCTTTCTTTTCTCTCAAGCACTACTGGAATATGAAGAAGAAAATTATTTGGCTCTTTACAGCGTATATGTATCTTTGTATATCCTAAGGATCAGTTAACGTTGACATAGTCAAGGTGCATGGTCATTTCATTGGAAGCTAGTAATTGAGCTTTAATTGTGACTTATTCACAAATTGTTATGTTTTAGATACAACCAATATTTACATTTTTATGTATTTGATCTGTTTTAGGGTTTTTTCATAGCTTTTTAGTGGAAAATATATTTTATTTAGCACTATCTGCCTTCTGAAAAGCTCTTCTCAGCCTTTGAGTTCAGTGTTTCCAGTTAAAATATCTAGTATTTTGTTAGAAAAATGTGCAAGATTCAGGGAAAGATGCTAATGTCATGTACATTCATCAAGAAATATATTTGCTTTAATGGTAGCATTTGAATTCAGCAATATAAACTCAGCCTCGTTAAGGAAGATAGGAGCTTCCTACATAAATTCTAGAGCTCTAATACTGTGTACGCGCATAAACAATAAGATTTAAATTAGATCTAGGGTCTAATCTAATTAGCTTTGTTGTTATTTTTAGAAAAATTTTCACTAAAAGGGAAGACCAATGAGCAGCTCCTCTGAACAAAACCAGATAACCTAAACCAAATGGAGTTGCTTTTTATCTGGATTTAGCAAAGATGAAGTCCATAACTTCTCATTTCTTAAGCACAGTTTCTGGTTTCTTCAAAGGAGATTTGATAAAAGTTTCTAAGAATTGAAATATTGAAAGCTGATAGTGTGTATTTGAATTGTGCTAAATACAGTCATATCCAAAGATCTTTAGAAATGGTAGGAAGAAGTTGTATTTTGAGTTCTTTAGTCATATACAGTTGACAAAATTAATACTTTGTAGAGTAGAAGTGCTGTTATGAGAGTTTGAGTCTGCTTTGAATATCCTTGTTTCCAGCTGTCCCTGCAAGCAGTTGGCAGAGCCTTACTTTACTCTGGTTTTGTCATGTACCAGTAGCAATACATTATTGGTTTACTTCCCCCCGACATTTTGAAAAGTAATTGCAAGAGAAACAGAGTTGATATTGTAGTTACTAAGGCAGGCATTCTTGCCATGAGCAAACCTGTGCATCCTGGACAGCTGTACATGTTTGTTCTGAGCTCTCTACATGTAGCCAACAGACACTGGAATCAGCCTGGTGTCACCCAGTCACTGCAGAGTTACAGTCTGCAATTACACGTGCCAGGGGAGTGGGTTTAACAGATAAACCTCTGTCATGAGAAGTTGTGTCGTTAAACCCTCAACTGCAGTATACAATTTGAATGTTTTTTTTAAATGTGGACTATATTACTTCTTTTCCTGATTATTTTAACTTTTTGTATAAATCTGAAATTACAAGCTTGTCCAAGTTCGTGATGCACGTTAGCCATGTGTAGGGATAAGTGGTATGGAGGAAGTTGCCATGGGTCATCACAGGAAATTAGTGTGACCATTGCAGCTGAGTTTTGTTTTGTAAAACTTACTGGCTTAGTGGGATTTTTACCTATTAGTTCTGAGAATGAAAAGATTATTAGTTTAGACTACACTCCCCAAATTAATTGTATTATCTGAGCATGTGTTTTGTGGCTAGCGTTATGTCACTTTAAAAAAAAAACATAAAAAACCCAAACTCAAACCTAATCAAAGACAGTTTTAAAACCTACAGCTGCTGAGTTGTTCAGGAAAATCAAAATTCACAATTTTGTAGTTAGACTTTTTCTGCTTTTATTTAATAATGCAAAGTTTATATGAAAGGTGCCTCACAGCTATTAACTTAGAAGCAGTCTCTTTCCAAATTAAACAAAATTTGCAGAATGAGTGAATAAAGTTAAAAAAACTTAAGTGATTCTTCTTGATTTCTATAAAATATTTAATTCTGTATATAAATATTCAATATAAGTATAAACGCTGCTGGATGTAGCTCTCTTTTTCTTGCATTTCTAATTGCGTCATTTTGGCGTATTTCTGAAACCCATTTTGCCATCTTTAGTCACTGATGTAATTTCTGAAATGTTTTTGGAAACAAACTTTAATTTGAGACTTCTTGTTTTTAAAAGTATTCTAAACAAATCAGCCACTTTTTTGCCAGGTTTTGGGGTTGCTTTGTACAGCATATCTTAATGGGAGGAATGTGTGCAATATATATATCACCTCAGTTTTGTCTGGCAACATTATGGAAATGTTAAGATGCAATATCTTCCTTTCACTTCAAGTTGGAAAAGTTGCGGTATCTCTGATTCGGTGGTGTATTTATTTTTATCTATTCCGTGTATGGGCATATGGTTAGTTAGGGTTTTTTTATGTACATTATATGCTTTTAGTAATTCCTGAGTTCTATCACTTTTGTGGATGCAGCAGTTGTACCCATTTGCATGTTCTTTCAGTATGAAGGCCATGGGAAAGAAGGGCTTCAGGAAAGACTTCTGAAAAACAGGAACAAGAATAATTGGAAGTCAGTAAGTGTACATACTGCATCATTAATGTTTTTGGTATGGTATGGATTTTATAGCACCTATGTATGTTTGCAGTTATTAAGTTATTGCATAATGTTTAAGAATGAGCATTTTTTCATCCAAAATTTTGTATGTTTGCAAATATATTTTTGTAATAAAATTTCAAAACAAATGTTTCAGCACCTCCTAAAATCTTCCAACGTTTCCTTTTATTTCTAGAGCTCTAGTAGCCTGCTAGAAGAGTACGTTGAGATTTTATTTAGGGTTAATATTTTGCAGAGAAGAAACTCAAACTCCTTACTTCATACTGAGGGGAAAACCAAATTGCATTTGTTTGAGAGTGTAAAGTCAGTCCTTACTAGGTAGAATCAAGGAGTAAGCATTAGACTTTCTAAAACTCATCTACTAAAATTCAAGTTTTATTTGCAGGCTTTCAGAATGAAATAGCACAACTGGCTCCTTATCAAAGCTATAGGTTGTGTTCATGGGCAAAATCAGTTGAAGTCAGTGGACTTGGGTGTTTGATAATGATTCAATTATACTTCATTCTCAATATACAAGATACTGGGGGGTTAAAGCTAGTATGGAGGATAAGAACCCTGTCATTCGTGTAACTTTATAAGTTGGATGCAGTCAGATCACCAAATACAGTCTTTAGGATAGCTGAGGTAATTTTCTCTGAAGTTTAGTGACCTAGTCTGGAATTCAAAAGATTGGAAGTTATAATGTATGTTCAGAAATTTGGAAAGTTATTTTCAGTGACCAATAAAGAGGTGAATTTTTTTCTCCCATCTTCACACAACTTCAAGTGTGAACTGAAATTTTTCTCTTGCAGATTTTGTTTGAAGGATTCACTTCTGGGCTGACCTACTAATTTAGGAGAGTTAAACTTCAGTGATAGGCCTGTAACTGAAATATGGAAGTTAACAATAAAGCTCATCTTTAGTTTGTCAGTTACAAAACAGTTTTTCACTTCCTCTGAGAATCCTTCTTCATATGAGACTCTGAATTAGATTGGGGAAACAGGGCAGTGAAGAGAGAATTTTTATCAGTTGCTTCATTTTTGAAAGAGCGCTTTCAATAAAATAAAAGGGAAAGGGTCAGTGACTAGAAGATTCCTCAGAAGTGAACAAGAGAAGGAATAGCAAAAAAGTGTCTGTAAATGTGAAAGGGAGTATTGCAGAGAGACAGGTGTGGCTGGTGAAGGTAATTCTTAAAGCACAGAAGAATCTAAGTTAGTTTTGTTTCTGTACTGCTGTATGTTGTCTTCTGAAGATATGATTCTATGACTCAGGTATTCCCAAAGCTCAAATGTGGTTTGCCTCTAAGAATCCAGGATATTTCAGGGTTTGTTCAGAAACAGACAGGTTAGTCATGATTTCCCTCCTCTAATTCTTGAGGTAGCAATACATAATTTGCCAAGTCTGCTATGGGCTTGTTTAACCTTCAGTTATGAAGCAGCATAATGGAGTCGGCAGTACCTGATTTTTATCTTTGGTTTCTGGCCTGACATTACAGCTTAAAACCTGCTACATAGAAAAAGGCTGCTCATACCTAGTTGTCCTTTATCTTTCATTTTAAATAGACCTTTAACAATACTTTCACCATAATCCATTCTTTAAAATTCAAGAGGCCCCATTTTATAAAATCAACCTTGGGAAATAAAACCACAAAGGAATAAGCTTTCTTTGTTTGCTGGCTGAAATGAAAGCACTTGCCTTTAGGCCTTACTGGAAAACATGCAGGTATGTAATGTAAATGCACAGGTTTTTATTTATTTTCTCCTCGTAAATGTCAGGAAGCTTTTAAGAGTATCTTCAGAGAAAAGATCTCCCAGCCTGTCTCATGTAGGAAAAATTCTGTGGTCTTAATTTAGAGAGCATATGGCTTGCACATCCTGCTTTACTTCTGGTGGTTCATAAGAGGGATGGGAAAAGCTCTGCAGGTTATCCATCTGAGTTTCTTATGTAGGCATGAGATTTATGGATAGTGCTAAGTGCCTTCTCTAGTTTACATTTTAAGCATCAAATAAATTAGCTTCTGTTCTTATCTGCTATCTTAAACTTACCACAAGAATTGAGATACAAGAGTGAAGTTAAAGCCTACAGGATTCGGATGTGTACAGACTGTTGTGGTTTACAGCAGGCCCTGCTCCTGATTTAATCTTCAAGACTGAAGACACAAGACACGCATTATAAGGAGACATCTCTGTTCTCCAATGATTGAATAGGAAGATCCTGCCACAACACAAGCCCATACAGAAACCCCAAAGGCTTGGTTAGAAAGACATGCAGTACTTTTAATAAGGGGTTGTAAATAAATATACATCAATATTCTGCGGGTATGAGGGTAGCTGTCTGAGGGAAACTGCTAAGGTATGTGATGTACGTGAAGGTAATGCAGATTGCATATAACATCGTGACTGAACCTGGGACCACAGTGTAGCTCATCTGTAGCTTCATTTTAAATAAAAAAAAAGAAAGCCTGGTCTTATTAGTACACCTATACCTGTTCCCATGCAGTGCATACCAGTATTTCTTGCAGTTTGTGATGCTGTTTTACAGAAATTGGAGGGGTTTGGTTTTTTTTTTTACTTTAAATTCATTAGCAGCTAAATAATGTTATTACTGAAGACTGGCTGAACAATCTGTTCCACATATAACTGAAGTCACTGTTATTGCACATGTGGAGGGAAGTGCTGGTGCTGCATAATGGTCTGCATAATTAGAGAATGCTTTGGCATAAATCCATCTCATCCATTGTTGAACAGTTCCCTTCTTAAAGAGCTTCTAACACAGCTGTTCTTTCAAAAGGCAAGAACAGTCAAAGCTTGTTGTTGTGCAGGGGACAAGCTGAAGAAAATTTCAGTTTCTTTCCATTTGCATTACAGCACAAATAAGTCCTGCTTTGTTGGTTATTATAGTTGTCTCTTCTACCTTCTTTCTGAATTTACACAACCAAGAAAGCATCACTGAGAGATTTCTCTAAGCACAAGTTATTAATGATAACTTTATCCTTTTAATTTTACCAACTTCAAATATTTGAATACAGATATTCATTTAAAGAAAGTCTGAAGTGACTAATAACTTCCCAGCTTGTTTGAAAAGTTAAGTGTTACAAAATCTGGATTATCAAGAATCAAATAGAGAAAGCAAATGTGATGATGTGGCTATGGAACGTTTATGTATTCAGTAGGTCTTTCAAGTGCAAATGCAGGCAAGTGCCTCAAACTCGGACTAAGTAAGTATTTCATATTTATGTCAACAGATAATACAAAGAAATTGCAACAAGTGAAAGTTCAGTTTGTAAACTTACAAAACTTTGTAAATAATATTAGCAATTGGTTAAGTTAAACTAATCCAAATACCCTGAAATGTTACTGTATTAGCATTACAAACTTCGATTTAAATATTGTAAATTGGCTGCATTGCTAGCAGAAATACTTCCCTAAATATCCTCAAATAGTACAGTGATTGCCAAACCGGTCACAATAACTGTAAGGCACACAATGATTTGGGTTTTTTCTGATAAACTATGTGTTAGATAGAGATTAGAAAGTCTCTTCATATGAAATGTTTTAAATTACCTTACCTTTTTTGTTTAATCCGAATAGTTTTCATGTTTCATAAAATCTCCAAAATATTTTGAAAACTTTGCAAATTTTGGTTTGTTTTCCAGTCTCTTTTGCTAAGTGACATTTTATTTACAGACAATGTAAAAGTTACAATGACTTTAAAATTATTTTCATCCAGTATTTGGCTGCCTGTAGCTCAAAAATGGTCTGTTCTGTTACGAAGCTTTCTACAAGCACTTTTCCTTTTACAGATTGTTTTTTCTGCTGTATCTGAGAAGGTTCTAGTTGAGTTGAACTATGAGTATATTCTGCATGTATGTACATTTTTCTTGTATCTTATTCTTATGGATTTCCAAGGTGAATTGTTTTCCCTGTCTGGATATTTCTGGATCAGGTGCTGCATGAGAACCTTGCATTTTCCAGGCTGCTGGTATAGCTGTTTGTAGCCTGAGTAGTGGAGACAACTGCTGTTCTGTGGAAACCAAGGGATGTTTAAAGTGGTTTTCATGCTCCAGTGGGAACTGCAGAGCTGATAATTATTTCACAGCCTGCTGAATATTCTTTTCTCAGGATGTTTACTTGAATGTGCATTTGTGCTTACCTGAAGCCGCTTGCTATGGCTTACAAAAGAATAGAATTTATTTTGAGTATAGACAGAATCTCTGGAGGTACTATATGAGGATGTTCAGGACTTGGCAGAGTTACAGTCCCTGCCCAGCAGTGATCGGCAGGTTGCAGTACAGTTTGGAATCTGTACAGTGCTTAAACTGCAGTTGCACAGTCCATTGGCCTCCCATGCTTCTGCTCATTCTATTTACCAACAATTGCTTGCATTTTGTTGGTGACAAGCTACCTAACCACTCAGTGTTCTCAGTAGACTGATTTTGGAATTTCTTTTGAGAACAGTTTGTAAGGCTAAATTGGGCATGCAGTAGCTAAATGCCCTGAATTTCAGCAGTGCTGAGTGCATGCAGCTCTTGTTCCTCATGGTAAACTGGGTTGCATCTACTTATGTCAGCAGTGCATTTTTGCAGTATCTCAGCAAAACAGCCATAGCTCAACTTCCATGCTTCTACAGCCTGTAATTCCCTTGCTGTGAAATGTGTGGAGGAGGGGACAAAAAAAATCTACCTGCCCTATGTATGTGTTTAAGAAGCTGTCTAGTCTAGTAGTTAATACTGAAGCTAACGATTGTATATACTGAAGCAGACTGTTCATACTTTTGCATCCTTATTTTAATCATATTGAATGTGGTTTCAGAGGCAAATGCCAAGAATGTGGAAGAAATGTTGACTGTTGTACACAATGTATACCATGACTTTAGCTATTGCTTTACAGTCCATCACACTTGGTCAAAGTTGCAGAAATAACATGCCACTTCAGTAGATCAAAGTGGAAGCACTGTCACAAAGTGGAATTTCATCCTGTGTATGCTTGAGCTGCTGTTTTAATAACACAATACCATAAATAAACACTCAGTGATGCAGCATGAGGATTCAGGGAAAGGAGGGCAAGTTACAGGCAGTAATCTCCCAATGATATTATCTAAGCTAAGTCTGTCTTAAAGCCTTTCTACCATCCAGATAACAGTGGAGGAAACTAAGCCTTAGTAGACCTTGTGAGCCTTAGTAATACTGGTCTCATCCAGATCATCCAGTTGATTATATTGCTATTGCTGCAGTACAATTGAGAGGCAGCTCATTAGGGAGCCATCCTTACAGTGGAGATTCAAGAGCACATCTTCACTGTAGTCACAGAAACTTCGTCACAGGCCTCACTCTTCAGCCAAGGAACAAAATCAGCCTGGACCAATAAAGCCAAATTTGAGGCTATGATCTAGTCAGTGTATATTTAAAAGAACTGAGAGGGAAAACAATGGACATTGACTAAGTAGCACAGTTATTTTACTTGAGTGTCGTCTCACTTTCTCACTACCAATGATGTACTCAGAGAGAAACGGTAACAGCTTGGCAGTGCTTGCATCTTAATCATTCTTTATGCATAGAACATGGAGAAAATTAATCTATCAAAAACATAGTGTAGAAATTAGTTGAGACTGTTTTCATGATACCTGTTTCCATTATCATATTGGAAAACATCTGTATTTCTAGGTAGAGGTAGCCATCCAGATAGACAAAATACCCGTAGCTCTAAAGTAAACTTTTTGTTTTCTGTTGCAAAACTATTTTGGAGATTTTTGGAAACTTATTGTCTGCAGCTGAAATTGGAAGGGTGTACAGCCATGTTTTTAATGTATCTTCAATCACAACTCAATAGTGTGGAGTTTGACATCATAGCCATTACTTCACTTTTGTTTGGCCTCATTTGAAGAATTAACTTCATGCCCCCCCTCCTAAACCACAGATTAGGGTAGCCCAAGGGATCCTGCCTAACCTTACTCAACTGACATGAAGTTACCCACATTGCTGAGATAATGGTTGAGCCAGATATCAACATCTGACTGAAGAGCCATATATAACAGCAGGGATGACAGAAAAATTGCTATTCGTCCCCCTAGCACAGCCAGTATTTTAACAACAGCTCTTAATCAGTAAGCACAAAGCAGAGCTCAAGCTAATAAATGCTGCTGTGCTAGTTACATGGTTCTGTAGCTTCATCTACATCAGCAGGTAGGAGATTCCAGTACAGCAGGTCTGCAGGTCTATAGAGCACATGAGACGGTGCTGAAGGCTCAACATCCGCACTACATGTGTTTTTGAATTCTGCTCTAGACTGGCTCGTCTGTCCTGTTGGACTGAATACTCATTAATGGCTGAGGCATGTTAGCTGCTTTCTCAAACTGAATCTTCTGTTTCATCTTTTTTTTGAAAGCAATCCAGTTCATGAGCCCTGAGACTGCTCTGCAGGACAAGCCAAAGTAAAGTAAGGAGGGATGATCAAAAGATTTAATCCAGGACGGTACTTCTGGCTCAAGCTACTTTACACTTACCTTCTGACCATGCGGTTGCAGAGAGAATCAAGTGCAGTATTGCCTTGAGAAAGGCTAAGAGGTAGTGGAAAGGATGAAAGGAAGGACAAACGAGAAGAGGAAACTTGCTCGAAGCATGTGGTAACACTCCTTCTACAAGATTAAACCAATTTTATGCTTATTTGAGGCTATGGCATAGCCAGATCCCTAGCAAGATATTTGTTAATGTATAGCAAGTATAAGGCTCAATTAAGGATCTTTAATGGGGCCTTACATGATATAGGGAACTCAAGCTTTGAATTTACTGTTACTTCTCTGATAGTTGAGAAAGGTTTTATAATTGAAAATCTGAAAAGGAGGAGCCCTAAACAAGTAATTCTATTGTAGATGTTATTGTAACTCTCTAGATTTTCATAGTCCCCCTACTAACCATATTCCTTTGGGCACCATAGCTCCAGGAGGACAAATTAAGTCCATGTATTATTGAACCAAAGTGGATTCCAACAGGAGTATTGTGGGTAAACTGGTAATGGCTGTGTTGATTGCCTCCACTATGTCTGGCAGTCCTTTTTCTATGTTTCTCTTTGCTATGATTTCCTAAACAAAAGAAATTAGCTATTATTTTTTTTTATTTTCAAGTTGCTGTTTAGACATAGCATGTTGCAGTGTACATTACCTGTTTTTCTGTACCTTGAGACAGTAGCAGATCTGCACAATGATCACCTAATGAGCACATTAACAACTTTAGGCTTTGCCGCTCTGCTCTAAGGGGACATTGCTCTGCTGTTGGAAGCATTTGGCATTATAAGCCATGTCTTAAGATTTCATAAATTTAAATAGCTTTATGAGATTCTCATCAGGCTCTTCCATATCCCAATTTTGTTGTCCATATCTCTTCAAAGTCTATTACTGAAACTGAAAGATTTTGCTAACTGGCTCTGCAAAACAACAAATAAAGTAGTGGGCCTACCTAATTATTTTGAAGTAGAATATAGATTGGAGCATAGTAAATGGCAGTTGCAGCAACTAACCTTTGTATAGTACTCTCGAAAATGAACTCTGCACTTTGCTACTGCAGAGTTTGGTTGGTTGGCCCCGTTTTTTCCTTCTTCCTGGCATATAGCCTATTTCCAGTCTAGTTTTTCTTCTGAGGTTTTCTTATTAAAAGGATTTTTGAAAAGACAGCTGATGGAGCAGTTTAAGAAAACAGTTAAGCTAGGGGAATGGTGCCTACTTTTATTTCTGCCAACAAACTAGCTAGTTTATGGAAGAAAGTTTCATCTTGCCTTGCTTAGAATTTCACATGTTACTCTAGCTGATGTTTGCCAACTCAGCATGGATACTTTGTAAACAGAGGTAGTTTCCTTTTTTTTTCTGATACCCAGAGTTTTCAGTCTTGAAGACAGCAGTGTAGGTTTTTTAACATAAGTAGCACACATCGATAGTGTTATCTGAAATTAGATGATGATACCACTAACATTAGATGTAACAGTTTACATTTAAAATAGATTTGAAAATATATTAGTATTTTTATATCATATACTACAGATTCCAGCACGGACAGAACACCTGAATCCATGGAGAATGTAGTGCAGGAATACCAGACCTCATGAGCAAGCAGTGAATTACTTAATTTTTTTTTTCATTTGTCTTCTGTTTAAACGGTTTTTTCCCCTCAGATTGTGACTTCTAGTGCTGCCCAAGCTTTTTGAAACAAATATGGATGATACAACTTACCCAGCTCAGCCTGTATCTTTAGTGTCAGTGTTCAGAGTTGCTAGAGACAATGTTTCCTGGCTGATGACTGAAGTCAGTCTTTCACCTGAAAGTCTCTGCATTTGTCAATTTTTAAAATGTTATTACAGAAATATGAATTTTGCTCACGGATATGGGTTTGCTCAGGGATCTGCTTTAGTACTGGACAGGTACAGTTGGACTCGCAGATCTCAAAGGTCTTCCAACCGAGCGATTTTGTGATTCTCTGGTTATTTCGAGCCACGCGGGGTGATTCTGAGAGGTGGTTTCTTCTGGCTGTGTGAAGAGGCGCGGGATGATGTGAGAGTCGTTTACAGACACGAGTGGAAACGCACCAAGAGAGCCCTACGGCCCAGAGCGGGATCGCGCGCTCCCTCCTCTCAGCCGGGCGGGTCCCGCGCGCGGCACTGAGGGGCGGCAAATGGCGGCGGCAGCGCCTGCGCCCACAGCGCCGCCCCAAGCGCGGCGCCTCCGCCTCCCACCCCCCCCCCCCGCGGGCGCGCGGCGCGGGCGGGAGGAGAGGCGGGGCGCCCGCCCTTTGCCTCCGTCCCCGCCCTCCCCGCACGCCGCGCCGTCCGTGCCCAGCCCCGGGTGCTGCCGCCGCCCGAGCCCCGCTGCCGCCGCTGCCCGCCTGCTTCGCCCCAATGGAGGATTACCACAAGCCCGACCAGCAGACCCTGCAGGCCCTGAAAGACACGGCCAACCGGCTGCGCATAAGCTCCATCAAGGCCACGACCGCGGCGGGATCCGGGTGAGTGAGACGGGCGGGCTGAGAGCGGCCTCGCGGCTCCCGCATCCCGCCTGGTACCTCCGCCCGGGAGGGGATGCCGAGCGCCATAGGATCACGGAACGGTTTGGCTTGGAAGGGACCTTAGAACTCACCCAGTCCAAACCCCCCCTGCCATGGGCAGGGACACCTCCCGCTGCATCAGGCGGCTCAAAGCCCCATTCAGCCTGGCCTTGAACACCTCCAGGGATGGGGCAGCCACAGCCTCTCTGGGCAGCCTGTGCCAGGGCCTCCCCACCCTCACGGGAAGATATTCTTCTCACGAAGATCTCATCTCAATCTCCCCTCTTTCAGCCTAGACCCGTTCCCCCTCATCCTATCCCTGCACTCCCTGAACAAGAGCCCCTCCCCAGCTTTTCTGGAGCCCCTTTCAGTACTGGGAGGCTGCTCTAAGGTCTCCCTGGAGCCTTCTCTTCTCCAGGCTGAATGTAGAATCATAGACTGGTTTGGGTTGGAAGAGATCTTAAAGCCCATCCAGTTCCACCCCCTTGCCATGGGCAGGTACTCCTCCACCGTGGCTGGGAAGGGCTGGCTCCACAGGCTGCAGCTGCGGCCCCTGCAGCCAGCTGGGACACCCTGTGCCCTCAAAGGCCTGCGGAGCCAAGCCTCAGCAGAGCCAAGGAGAACTAAAACACGCCCTGGAGAGGGATGTGAGGGGCAGGGTGGGAGCAAGGCTGCTGGCAAAGGCTTCCTGCATCCTATCATAGAATGGTTCAGATTGGAAGACACCTTAAAACCCATCCAGTTCCAACCCCCCTGCCGTGGGCAGGGACACCTCCCACTGGATCAGGGGACTCAAAGCCCCATCCAACCTGGCCTTGAACACCTCCAGGGATGGGGCAGCCACAGCTTCCCTAGGCAACCTGTGCCAGGGTGTCAGCACCCTCATCGTGAAGAATTTCTTCCTAATGTCTAATCTAAATCTTCCTCCTTCCAATTTTAAAGCCGTTCCCCCTCATCCTGTCACTCCAGGCCATTGTAAAAAAGTCCCTCCTCAGCTTTCCTGAAGCCCCTTTCGGTACTGGGAGGCTGCTCTAAGATCTCCCAAGAGCCTTCTGTGCTCCAGGCTGAACAACCCCAGCTCTCAGCCTGTCATAGAATCGCCTGATTACAAAAAGACATTTGATTGAGATCATCGAGTCCAACCGTCCCTGTCCACTACTGAACCAGACCCCTGAGCACCTCATCTGCCCCTCTTTTAAACCCCTCTAGGGTTGGTGACTCATCCGCCTCCCTGGGCAGCTCTTCAGTGCCTGAGAGTCCTTTTGGTGAAGAAATTTTTCCTGATGTCTTAACTAAACCTCCCCTGGCATATCTCGAGGCCATTTCCTCATAGCAGAGGTGCTCCAGTCCTCTGATCATCCTCGTAGCCTGCTCTGGACCCAGGATGGGGGGGAGGTGATGTCCCCGCGGGGGTCCCGGCCAAACCCCTCAGCTCACCCCCATCTGGAAATGGCGGCCGCCGGGAGAGGCCGGAATGCCAGGCTGGGGCAGCGCTGCGACCCAAAGAATTCGCGCCTGAGGCGCAAGCGGTTTCTTTTTCATTGCGTGCCCGTCAGTTGGAACTAATTCTGCACAGAATTTCAAGTGAGCCCAAGTGGGATTATCTGTGCAATGCCTGCGGTCTGGAACGGGCGGTTTATTCAGCCTCTGGACAGGATTTAGCGCGGGCTCTGATGTGTGCAGATTCCAGGGTTATCCTTCCTTTGATCATGCTTTACCTATGGAAAAAAAAAATCTCTGCAAACAATCCGCTTTCAGCCACGTAAAATTAAAGCCACTTTTTCATTTGAGTGCTTCCATATAGAGTGCTGGCCTTATTTTTTTTTTAATATCCCATTTTGTTGCAATTTCCTCCTCTGGATCTCTTTGAAACTGGCTGTAGTGCTTAAAAAAAAAGTAAAAAAAAAAATTTGAAGGCATCCTTTGGATTCTGAGGTTTATATGTGGAGAGAGGTGAAATATTTTAAAGCTGCTCTTTTGAATCGTCTCACACTTTCCACCCTGTGCCTGACAGGGCTACCTCACATGGCTCTTTATCCAAGCACACAGAAACTGAACTTTACTCAGTTGTTTTGCATAAATGAAAATGCTGCTTTGGTTCTTCCTGTAAAATGGAGTGTTGGGACATGGGGAACCTCGAAGCTGGCCATAGGTGTAACTTGTTTGGTCCAGTCTGGAGAAGGAAGTACAATATACCCAACAAATGCTCTTTTAATTCTTGATTTGTTTCAAAGCTACAACGTACAGGCAGTATTACGCAAGTCTGTGTGAAATTGTGGGTAAGAAAAATTGTGCTAAATCTACTTAATAGAGCTTGGGCTTCAGTCATGAGCTTCTAGTGCGTATTTAAGCAGACCACAGAGTTGTGTGATATCAGTTGTTTTACCTACAGTTAAAATAATTTCTTTGTTTTTTCTGATGTGCTGTTAAAGAATAAGGATCTTGCTACAGCCTTTGCTTCTCTTCTGTAGTCCATGAACTTCAATAGTAAAACCATTCTCCCCATACTGATGAAGAAACAGTAAAAGTAGCTTTACTTAAGCTGTTTATTCTTGTTTCTCATATGCTACAATACTGAGTACTTATTGCACAAAGGTGTTTCATTAGTCACTTTATCTTTTTCTAGCTCTAGGGTTATGCACAGTCTGAAATTATTACACAACCTGTAATGAGCAGATTATGAAAGAGGGGCTCTTGAGGGAAGATCCTGTGGAAAAATAATGTATTTTCTTAAGTAGTAAGATATGGTTATGAAGATGATGATGCAATAATATGCTAAAAGAAAAAGACATTCAGAGTTGCAGCATAAGGCAAATCACATGCATTTCTAAAACAGCTATACATTATGAATGTGTTTTCCAAAACTCGATTGAAGCAGTGAGCTTTGCTCAAGTTGCTGGTATACACCAAAAATCTAGAAAGATGTTTGAATGCAAGTTAAATTTGCAGTTAATTAGAAAATTGTCACACTTGTATTGACTTTGTTAAGGACATTTGTGTTTGTTAAAGGTGTAGTTTGTAAAACTGAAAGAGATACTTGCAATAAAAGCACTTCAAACAAAAAGGGACCTGCCTACTTCTCTCAAGGAAGTAATTTCTGTAAACTGTGGCATATATTGCAACACAAGTGGTTCCGTGGTAGGTCTGACATGCTAGTTATTGCAGTCATTACTTGTACTAACTTTTGTTAAAGAAAGTGCAGCCTTTGTCTGGACAAGTGCTAAAAGATGATGTAGTCAGATCCTGAACTGCTCAAACATATCACTGAATACTTTGCCAGCTGTAGTGGAAAAATTCAATGAACTGAAAAAAAAATTATGCTTAAAATGCCCTAGGTGGGGAAAAAAAATGATTGTTAGTTGCCAAGATTGAACATCCCTGCTTTTGGGTGAGGAAGACATTTTTCTTTTAGATAAGTAGTGTAGGCATTTTCATTGAAACTGGTAGAGTCTTTTCTGTAGCTAACGATAAATTTCTGCAGTTTTGAAACTGTGTGGCTTCCTAGAGTTAGATGATTAAATTCTTAAAAGTGGAAGTTGCGAGAGTTTCTTAAGAGGCAGTTAAGTTTCATAATGTGTGGTGTTATTACTTGCAGATTTTCTCCTTCCATTTTTTAGCTTTTTGTCTTTCACTCAGTATTCCATTTTAACATTCCACCAGCATTCGTTTTAGTTGAAATGTGTAGATGTGTGCAGAGGGCAGAGTAATAAAAAAACCCACAAATCTACGCCGGAGTAATTATTTTACTCTTGATTTGTGTGGATCCAGGATTTCAATCTTTCATTGTGCTTTGCTTTGGTTTCCTACTGAAGGGCCGTATTTCACAGTTCAGGCAGTTCTCCAGTAGAGGCTCTCTGGCAGAGAGGTGTGTTTATTGGACCGATCACCACTGCAAAGTTCTAGGGTGTTTGACAGTCAGGAACAAAATGTGGAAGATGGTGTGAGAACAGTGGCAGTGACTTGCTGTGTTTTTTATCTCCCTTCCTGCAAGTACTCCGAATACCTTTTGTTAGAGTTCTTTTAATGGAACGTATTAGAAAAGCATGAGCTATAGAAGATGGTAGATGTAGTTAAGTTGGTTGTATTTAAAGAAAATTGTGTAGTTGATTTTAAAATATTTTTTACTATCTGATATTTAGTTAAATTTGGGGCAATTTCTGTTAGTAGGAGGTAATTTAATTAACCTATAGTTTTAACAAGTCTTTTTTTCCCTAATTTTCAGGTAATTTATTAAATTTTTCTGCCTTTTTTTTTTATTTCCACATGCTACCTTTTTAGGTTGTTTAAAACTTTTTTTACCAAGACCAGGAGTTCATAGAAGTATGGTTAAGTATGAAGTTAATAAAATTAAAGGAATGAAAGCTTTAAACAAGCATGTAAGGCTTATTGATTAACTCAAATATATAAATATTTACTAATATGTTTGAAGTATGGTTTAAAGCTAATTTACTTGGTTCCCTGTGTGTGAGTACTTACTAAGGGATGGACACTAACTGTAATTTGTATTTTGCTAGTGTCTTGCATGTTTTTATTCTCTTATTATAGCACTGTTGGGGATGTTGGGAGGGAAGGTTTACTACCAGAAGAGAATATCTGATTAAAGTTCTAGTGAAAGTGTTGTCTAATCCTAACATGCATGGTAATGGTTCATGTGGGAAACGCAATGTGACACTTTCATAGCAAGTGTGTCCTCTTTTACAAGTAGGGTCCAATATTTTAAGAGGGTCATGTTGAAGAGGAAAAGTAAATGTTGGTAGAAGAGAAAGTGAGATGGGACGGCAAGTTATTTTCAAAGCTGGCTCAGATTTCTGCAGCCATAACCTTCTTACTCTTCATCATTTGCTTCCCTGTACTTCAGTAGCAACCACTGATGTCAAGAATGAACCTGTTTACACCAGTCAAATCTGAAAAAATGCTACTTTTGATACTCAGTAAAGGTTTTTAAAGAGCCTTCTTGCTCCTAGGTTTAATCACAAGTGGAAAGCCAAGGCTGATGCACTTAAGTGGTCAAGTGGTGCCATCCCTTCAATGTGCATAGGAACTACAGTGATCAGTATTTAAATTACAGCAACATAGATGAAGAGAAGTAATTATATGCCCTTCTATGGAATATATATCTTGTCTTGGAATAACTCAATACTTGCCACTTGGAAATAACCCTTTTCATGTATCTTTATATTTGCTTGTTGGTACAATATGGCATAGTTGCTTCATGTGTTTCTAAGGCAAGTTATAGTTACAGTATTAATTTGTGCTGCTGTTGAAATGGTTGCAGAAGTCATCCCAAGTAGTTCAGTGGGAGAGACTATCCCAGATAATTATGAGTATTTGTTAAGCCAAATTAGATTAATATTTCAACTGTGAATGTAGAAAATCTGGTTCCTCTCTTAGCCAAAGATTAAGCAAATTAGTCCTTTATAACATGTTTCTGGGTTTTTATTGGAGACAGTGAATTTCTGTGTCCAGTTTCAGTAGAAGATGAAATACAAAAGTTGTAATATTTAATGCCATCTTTAGAAATCATAACTCTAGTTCTGTCAGCTTTGATATGGTAAAATAAAATGGTGACTGTGTTATACAGTTCTAAATGTTCCAGAACTTTCCACTAAAGTTAATCTTGCATTATCAATCCCTGTCTCTGCAATGAGGCTGGATTTATATCCCTTGCTCAGGTAGGGGCTAAAGTACTGTGGAAAGCTATCTCTGTTTCCTCTGCATCAGTGTAAATTTCTGCCATCAGATAAATCAGTAAAGTATGATTTCAGGCACAGGGTTTTACTGCTGCTTCCTGTGCTTCACAGGCAGTTATTAGGGTGGTATTCCTTGGCATGAGGAAGAACAGAGAGCTCTGAAAAATATGCCCTTGAGCTGCCTTGAGGGTCTGTCTTTTAACCTCCACTTTAACAAGATAAGAGGGCTCCCTTTGTCTCAAATTAGCATTGGGGTAATGGTAGAGGCATGGGTTATCAAAAACACTTAAGACTGTATTTTAATGCTGAGGAGTAGGGGACTGGTAAATTGATGCTTTAAAGGTCGAGTCATGGGCAAACATAATGAAGTGGTAATCTTGGGTCTGTCTTGACTTGTAGCCACCCTACATCATGTTGCAGTGCAGCAGAGATTATGTCTGTGCTGTTTTTCCATACCATGAAGTACAAAGTGCAAGATCCCAGAAACGCCAGCAACGACCGGTTTGTTCTTTCAAAGGTAAAATCAATTCTTATGCTTTACTGTTGCAATCTGCTGGTGAAGAGCTGTCTGTCTGTAACTTAAATTCACTTGTTTTCCTTACTTATGCTTACTTATGCTTGCATCTACACAGACATCTATTGGAAATATTTGAGAACTTGGAATTTGTCTACTTCAAAAAGACAAATTAAAGCTGGTTAAGTTGAAAAATAACTCAGAAATAATTAAAAACTGTCTGTATGTTATGTCTTGATGAGCCTTAACTTTGCTATGTTAAGTTCTAGTATTAAATAATAAATGTTATTATATTTTCTATTAAATCTATCAAGAAATATTAACGGCTGTTTTATTTTGGCATAACCAATGTTCTAATGAGTAAGTCTTAGTTAGCTTTTGTGCTCTACTTGTTAAATGCAGCCATGCTGTTATGCCTGCAGTCACGCCACAATGTGAACTAATTACTGTCAGCTTTTCAGAGAACATTATATGAAATAGTTATGGTAGGTTAGTGGGTGGTTTACATTCCTACTGTGCCACTTTACTATGGAAATCAAGACTACTTCTGAAGCCATCGGTTTAGAAAACGCACAAAGCCACGATCTGCACTGGCCGTTAGCATTTGTGTCTCCTTTTGCAAAGTGCCCTTGTAAATGCTGGGGACATTTTGATGACATGACATGAAGGCAGTTGAAGGGCCGTCAGAAAACATCATGATGTAAAAAATGGCAGATGAAGTGCTCCAGTGAGGCAGGTTCCATCTTTGAGTCAGAGTTCTTCACATGGTGGCTTACAGTAGTGCTGCATGGCTGATGGGGTATATCCCTGCACTGGATATAAATGTTGACACTTCTGATTACTGTTCTGAAGTAAGTGATTGGATGAGAACAAGTAGCTAATGTTGAGGTGGTAAAGCAATAAGAGAGTCGCTTCTTCATGTTTGCTTTACCTCGCTCTAATTGACCCGCATTTCTACCCAGAGCTGATAAATTGCTTCAAAGCTCTGCATGCTTTTTTGAATCCTGATGGCTTTGTGGGTGGAAGATGACTACTACTTTGAAAGTGTCCAGTTGGGCCTGGCCAAAAGAATCTGAGTGTATAAAGCTTAAAATTTTGCCTATATCACTCACTGCATCTTACCTTGAATGCATATATGTTGAAGTTCTGATGCTTGCTGATCCATCTCCTTATTGGTTTAGCGAACAGTGCTCTGTTCTTGAAACTGGTAACTAAGCAAATTGAATCAAGTTTTTTTTATTCAGATACCAAAACTAATTTTTGGAGCCAGACCTGCATGGCTGAGAGAGACCTTCTTTGTCTTCCATTTTAAATGTCTTACAGACATCCTAAATAGCCCTCAAGTGTACTGCATTCTTTCTGAATTAACTGTAGTCACCTCTATGGGTGCTCTCAGCAGGGATGGGGGGACATCAGTGTAAGTGTTGCATTGTAAAAGTTTTTTATAACTTAGTACCTTTTTAGTGGACTTAAGAACCTGTTTCTAGGGTTTGTCAGCTATGTGGAATTTTGCCTTGATAGTAAGATATTGTGAAACTTCTGCTTTGTTTGAAATTTATGTTTCTCTCTAGGGTCATGCAGCACCGATTTTATATTCTGTTTGGGCAGAGGCTGGCTTTCTACAAGAAGCAGAATTACTGAATTTGAGGAAAATTGATTCTGTCTTAGAAGGACATCCAGTACCAGTGAGTGCTCATAACCTTTGATATATGATGGTGTTTTATAGAAAACAAGTGCATTTATTTTGTAGCAACTCTCGGTTGCCAGCTACAGTATAGGGAAAGGTGAGGACTTACAAGAAGGTTGATGATATTTATGAGTTCACAACTGAATCAATGTCTGCATTTGAATGAGCACGCAAAAATGACCTTTGTTGTAGTAAAATTACCCTACAGTCCTGTATGTTAACATTTTCCATTTAAAAAAGGTTTATATGAACTTCAAGAGTGGCTTTTCTTGTCCTTTAAGAAGCTTTGAGGTATTTCAAGAGTATACATCCAGCTTGGTCACCACATTATGTCTTTCCATTCCCAGTTAGTTGTTTCAAGTGATTCTTTTTTTACACAAAATCATCAGTTCTTAACTGTTGCCATCCCAGGCATAGCTGAGAAATTCCAGGGCCTTAGGTACAATTCCCTCTCGGAGAGCCTAGTTAGCTTTTGACACTGGTCATCAAGGTATATGTATTGCAAGGAGAGAAGGGGAACAGGGCAAGGTTTGGAGGGACTTGCACTGTACTGTTGTGGCTGGAAAGCTGAGTTTTGATATATGTTGAACCATCTCCTAGCATTTGAATATAGTTCTTTTGTTTCTTAACTGTAAAATAATTGTTGTCTTTTTATTCTCAGAGACAAGTGTTCACTGATGTGGCTACTGGATCCCTTGGTCAGGGTCTTGGTGCTGCATGTGGAATGGCATACACTGGCAAGTTCTTTGACAGAGCCAGGTAATTTAATCTTCATATTTAATTATTATAGTCATTCAATGGGAAATTTTGTGAAAAGAACTTATATTCGTATCTCAATCAGGAAAAAAGAAACAACCCTCCTTTATTCTCCATTCCCAAATCTAATTTTAAATTCAGTTTTTAAATGATAGATTACTGTCCTGATAAGTACGAAGCCATTGCCATTGAAACTACCAAGAATTTAAAGATTAGAAAGGATTAGTGCATTTGTGAGTTCCTTTTGTAACCTGAAAGCATTGCAAGGTGATGTTCCTGAATAGAGAAATCAGTGAGTTGTTGGAGCATCCTCTAACTTCCAGAGAGTAATTGATAGCCAGCTTGAGACTGCAATGTGTCCCCTTAGGAAGAAAATGCAATCTAGAAATGCGACTGTTCAAAGTCAGATGACAAATAACGGAGAACGTGTTTCTAGATAAGGAACTGTTATGGTTAATAATAGCGCCGTTGAATCATAAAATAGGGCTTCAAAATGTTAGCAGAAAGGCACTCGACTCCATACAGATAAAAATGACTGCTTCTGCCATTTGTTTTGTGGACAAGAAAAGTAGATGTCTAAAGGCAAATCTGTATGAGGAGGGAAATATTTGCCTGATGTAGTTGATATATTTTATGTGACAGTTCTAGTACATTTGAGCACAGGCTGCCCAGTTAATGTGTCCTACACTTCACTAACTTGAAATCATTTCTGTGAAAGATGACTTGCTGATTTTAATTGAGTTTAGCAGATGCTACGTGTGGAAAAAATCTAACCAATGCTCACACGACAGAAGAAAAAGGTGGTCTTGCATGCAGTACTGGGGAGCAGCTTATGTGGAAGGAGCTCAGATTTAGCTGAAGGCATCGGGGATTCAGGTCAAAAGTCTGTTCTAGCTTAAAGTCTATTTAAAAAAACTTCCTAACAGCTGTCTTGATTATTTTGTTTTAAAAAAGTATATAAAGGCTAATTTACTATTGTTTTATATTAATAGTAATAAACATTTATAAAGCTTTGTAATTCAAGAAAGAGTGGTAATAAAACAAAAATACTGGCAGCTGAGTCCCACAGCAATCAGGCAGCTCTTCTTCTGAGTTTTATCTGAATAAAAAGCTTCAGTGTTTGGAGAAGTGGTCTACAAAGTCATATCATGCTGGTTATCTTTTTCCTGAATTCTGAATTTGGTTATATAACATGCTTTAATCCACAGTGGAGTTCATCCCCAGGTTATAGTTCCCTGAAATTAAATTATTGTTCATCTTTCCAGGGAGTATAGGGTAGGAATGAGGAAGCAGGCAGTAATCTTTCATGCATTGTTAGTGATGTTGCTGAGTCACAGTGACAGTGTTTAATGGGCCTCTTCATTCGAGCCTTGCAATAGGAGGCTTAAGGCTTGATTTTTTGAGACGAAGGTTTGAAAGGAAGTACAGTATTTCTCATCTTATTTTTTTCTTGTGTAACTGCTCAAAAAGTACTTTAATTCAATTTGTCGAAGTTAGATAAGGTTATCTGAGGTGAATGCATTGAGCAATGGGGTTCAGTCTGGGATAGAAAAAGCAGTGAGTTCTCACTTTGAATTGTTAGAGGGGCTTTGCTCTTGATTCACTTGTGCTGGCATGTCAGACTCTCTTTTTTTATTGTTTCTTCTTCTAGCTATCGAGTGTATTGTCTGCTTGGAGATGGAGAGTTATCTGAAGGCTCTGTTTGGGAGGCAATGGCCTTCGCTGGGTTTTACAAGCTTGATAATCTCGTTGCTATATTTGATGTTAACCGGCTTGGACAAAGTGACCCTGCCCCTCTGCAGCATCATGTTGAAATTTACCAGAAACGCTGTGAGGCCTTTGGGTATGTGATGGGAAGAAGTTCAGTACAGTCTCCAATTTGAAACTGTATATTTTACTTGCTTTTCAGAATTTGTCAAATGAGTTTTCAGCTCTTAAAGGATATCATCATCAAGAAAGATGGTCTTTCATAATGCCTGATTTTGGTTGTCTTTAGTTGTACAGCAGGAATATTGAAAGTGGTAGAATTTTTTGTTTAAAAGAAAAATGAAACGACTGCTTACTCAGTCAAATTTGTAAGAGGATCTTAAAGCAGTTTTTATCACATTAAATACAGATTTTATAACTGTTTCTGTGACTGAATCTGCTGTCATAGCAAGTAGATCAGAAAAAAGGGAATGGAAACCATTACTCACAAGAGAATTCTTAGTATATTGGCTTCCATTTAGTTTAGAAATGTATATTTCTATGTGGATGGAAAAATCCATGAAAAAAAGCCTGTCAGATACAATAGCAGCCATGCAAATGATGGTGGAGCATTTTTATTATTTTAATCAACTTTCATTGTCGATTTTTTAATTGATCTCTACATGTTCGATTTGCTCTTTTGATTAGAAATGTCTGTTACATCTGAAGAAGTCTAGGATGAGAGAGTTGTTTGTGGGCTGTGAATTTTGCTAGTAGCTGTTAATCCCTCTGTGACTGGTTTGGTGTTATGAAAAAGGGACTGTGACATTTTATGATCTCAAATGCTAGTTCACGTTTCTGGCATACTTTGTCTCTTAGGAAGACACTGCACTGTAATGAAGTCTGTATTCGTTATTGTTATTGCTAACTACCAGAGAGTGTCACATGCTAAAACTGTTGATCTGTTTGTGTTCTTAGCTGGCATGCTATCATTGTTGATGGACACAGTGTGGAGGAACTTTGCAAAGCCTTTGGCCAGGCCAAACATCAGCCAACAGCTATCATTGCAAAGACTTTTAAAGGCAAAGGCATATCAGGTAATAAAACATTTGTTGCTTTGCATACACTTGTATATAATATATATGTAGTGCTGCAATGAAGGTGCAATTATTAAAAAATACAAAAGTAACATTTCATACATTAGAAAAAGGTTGGTATCCTATCAGCTCTTTGACTTGATCATACTACCATACAATCTGAAGACTCAGGATTTCTCCCTATTGTTTTTTTCCTCTTTTGTTGTGTTTTCCTATGGAGGATGATAGGTTGATGCTTCTTTGGAAGCAGACAAAGAGGTGGTGCTCAGATGTGCTTCTGTATTTTACAGATCCTGAGTTGTAGAGTAGGATTTCCTCTGCCATCAGCCTTACTTGAGTTGTTGCTCTTTAAAAAGTACTTTCTAGTCTGGAAGATGGCTGAGCACAGGGAAGAACATTGGACCATATGACTTGGTCTTGAAAACTGCCCTAGCAACCTTCTTGGTTTGTTCTTGATCCCTAGACTCGGAGAGACTGCTCTCAGACAGAGAAGGGAGTAACTTTGTCATGGAAGCTCCGTTCTCCCTTGCTGCAGATAACTGGGTCTGCTTTGTTACTAGCCAGGCAGTATAAATGCAGAGAAAATGAGGAGGGTTGTTGTGCTTACAGTTTTGACAAAGCTGTATGAGACGTGTCGCATAAGGTACCTGGTCATACTGCAGGGTATTTCATATGATTTGTTGTGTAATTCATTGAGATACAGGTCACAGTAGGCCACTGAAATTACTTCATAGGTTAGCAGCTGTTGGAATATTGGTGCTGCTAAGATCATTTTGAAGGTCTCGTGGTGTGAAATGTATCTTTGTGTCACTGTCTAGGGGACACGTTTGTCCTACACATTCGAGCAATGGCATGCAGAAAGTCTTTAAAACTCTTCATACCTCTCAGCAGCGTTAGTGCATGTGAGATGTGTGCCAGCTGCTGAGCATTGTATCTATACAATGAGGTAAATGCATATTCAGCGTGATTCCGTTCAGCTGCCGCTTTTAGCAGCACTCTGTGAATTTGTCTTTCTGACCAGATAAATGTTAATAACAGGAGTGAATATCTTCATTCCTTTTCATTGAGTAAGCAAGCAAAATTCATTATTCTTAGTCACTTACTCAGTGAAAAGCAGCATATCAGCCAGAGAGGTAATTTTGCTGTTAGTGCTGGGTGCACAAAGAGTCATCAGAAGCTATTAAAATACAGCTGTAAAACTTCAGGTCTTGTTTGAATTAGACAGCTTGGTTAGCTGTTGTTTGAAACTTAGAGGAGTTTATTTAGGCCTATCTGTTGAAACTTCATGTTAACTGTTCACACTGATTTACTGTTTGCTTCTTAGCACACTCATGGATCAGATCTTTTAAAGGTGCCAATTCAAAAACTATTTCAGTAGAAGATGCTGGAATGTTGTCACTGGTTTGCAAGCTATGGAATCTGGCTAGTTCTCATGTGTGCTGAAACATGTCTGTCAATGAAATTGAGTACTACTGTAATTATTTATAGTGGGAATAATAACCAGATTCTTCCTTGGAAGACTGTACTAGATTGTCATATTCCTCTGCACTCTTATCTGGGTAAAATCTGCAGCTAAAAATCAAAATATTTTTTATATTTTTCTTATTTGTAATGTAATTTAAATACACAGGTGTCGAAGACAAGGAAAGCTGGCATGGAAAGCCCCTTCCAAAAAACATGGCTGAGCAAGTCATTCAGGAAATAGATGACAAAATCCAGAACAAGAAAAAGCTTTCTCCAGCCCTCCCAGAAGAAGATGCACCTGTAGTAAATATTAGAAATATTAAGATGCCATCTCCACCAACTTACAAAGTGGGAGAAAAGGTATTCCCTTTCTTTTTCGCTGTTTTTCAGATATGTTCAAAGTGTGAAACTGTTTAATGGGTGACAGGAGGTAGGGAGTTGCTGGTCTCAGTACAGATGTATGTTCTAATGATTCGCTGTGTTTTTCTTTTTTGTTTACTCTTCTGTGTGTCACTGTTCTCAGGCACTTTTGATACTAACATTTAGGATGGTTTTGGTTGTGTTTTGGTTTTAATTGTATGGAAAACGAAGAAAATGGGAGTGGGAGGGGAAGGCTTCTAGAAACAGAAAGTTATAACTGCTCCACTGTGTTTTTCTTTTCCTAGTGGGCTACCCGCAAAGCTTATGGTGTTGCGCTTGCGAAACTGGGCCATGCTAATGATCGAGTGATTGCTTTGGATGGAGACACAAAGAACTCCACCTTCTCAGAACTCTTTAAGAAAGAACATCCCAGTCGCTACATCGAATGCTACATTGCTGAACAGAACATGGTAACTGGTCTCTTGGTTTTGTGAAATACTGGCATTACACAGCAGTATCTAAGACCGTTCTGAGTCTTTGGAGAGAGAAGTTTTAATATTTGCCTTTCACATGTGTGTTTATGGGTATTTGATTTGCTCACTTAGGGAAAAAACAGACTATGGCCAAAGCTTGCAAATATAATACAGCAGGAGTACTTTTAATCATTCTTTCCTAAATCCCCATTTTTTGTCTTTTTATTTTTGTGGTCATATTTTCTGCATTTTAGTAGAACACAAAGAGGTGGCAATGTGTAAACAACAGCAATACTTTTTGCAGTGTGATTTGGGGAGATTTGACTTTAAAATACTTTTTGGGGGTTTTTTTCTTCACAGGAAATGGAATGTAACAACGTGGCAGTGAGTTCTGTGCTAGACTGGGCTGTAAAGATGAGGACAGAGAACTTCCTGTATTAGTTAATAAATTTAGTCTGATGACGTGTGTACAGAAAGTACTAAAATAATTTGATAACTCAGCTGTTTGAGTCTTCAGTTACCACCTGTATGGGTTCACTGGAGCAAAAGAAATTGAAGAGACAAATTCAGGCAGAAATTTGTTGTTGTCTTTAATTATTTATAACCAAAGATGCCCGTGGACTGTCTCTTGCAAATTTTATACTAGGGCAGTTTCATGAGCTTGAGTCAGGCATTTTGGATTTACATCAGCTTAGGAGAAATTTATTATGAAGAGCAGACCAGTTTCTGTGTAAAATAAGTGTATGGGGTAATTTTAGCAATAAACAATTTAAGTACCTTCTTCTAATTTCTGTCTTGCTGACGAAAGGCTCTTTTGGTAAATATCAGTCCAAATAAGACAGATAAATCGATTTGTCTGTTCAAGATAGTAAAACAATGTCCTTTGGACTGAAAGTGTAAGCCTTTGATCCAAGAAGAGAAAGTGGGGGGATATGTCTCAAAACTCTATGAATGACTGTTTGGAGCAGGTGAAGGAAAAAAAACCTACCAGTAAGAATCAACAATAACAGCAAACAGTTGAGGCAAGGAGCAGAGGAGATGCTAGAGAACAGATACTGGGAAAGTGAGCTGCCTCGTTTGTTTTTTTGGGAAAGGCCAGCAATTAGGAGCAGGACTGGACAGAGGTTTTTGATCCACATTAAGAGCTTCTTGCTAAAGTTTTATGGTAGGAAGTTCCATAGATGATCTCTTGGAAACAAGCAATAAATGAGGAATTCACTGTTCCTGTACGATCTCCCTCTTTTCAGGTGAGCATTGCAGTTGGTTGTGCCACTCGTGACAGAACTGTTGCTTTTGCCAGCACCTTTGCTACCTTCTTCACCCGGGCGTTTGACCAGATCCGTATGGCTGCCATCTCTGAGAGTAACATCAACCTCTGTGGGTCACACTGTGGTGTTTCTATTGGTAAGAGCAGCCTTGGCTTTATTTATTAGCAGCTCACATCCATTTAGTGATGTGTCTAGCAATCCGACTGGTAATGCTTTTTGGAGACAAATCAGTAATACAGCTGTAATTGTATAATAGTGGCCACATTTATAGAAAGAAGTCATATTTGTAATTCAATCTTCTCACATACATTGTTGTATTTAGAAAGAGTGAGAATGATTTCAAACCTTCATCCCCTTATCAGCTTTTTTCCTTTTTTCAGTTTGGGCACATAAAAATAGGATTTTCCTGATAAACTTCTCTGCTCTGCAAGTCTAGAGCAATATAAAGAGATTGGATTGAAAGCGAGGAGCTTGGGTTCCTTTCCATATTTGCGGCTGATGTCCTCTGTGATAATAGTCCTGTGCTTACTGTACCTTTGTTTCCCAGATCCTAAAATTATAAACTACTGATACTTATTGTTGCATGGATGCCCTTGTCCACCAGTCTCAAAAACACTTTGCAAGGGATAAATATTTCAGTTTTATTACGCCTTTGAAGATCACCAATTTGAAATAATTGCTTCAAATTATCTCAGTATTTTTTTACTACTGGAGCAGTTAGTGTGTTGATTAAAAACATCCAAAACCTCAAAGTACTAATGAAACAGGAGCTGTGAAGCTGTTATGTGATTCAGGAAATAGACAGTACCTTCTCTGGTCTTTCCTTCCCATCATAACTATTTGGTACATGTCAGATCATATCGGGGTTTGGTTTGGCTTTGAGAGAGAAAGGGAGTTTTGTTTTCTTAATGAAATGCATAGACATCACCCATGAAAACAGGACTAGACTTGCATGCCAAGAAGGAAAATGCCAGTAGACATTCATGCTTGAAAACGTACTAGGTATTTATAGGGGAGAAGAAAGAGAGGGAGATCTGACAGGGGCAGTAAATTAAGGCTCTGTGTATACATCACTTCTTTAGTTGCTTTAAGAGTTTTGGCTAGCAGCACGGTGTGGAGGAGGATTGTTGGTTATTTTGTAAAGCAAAATAGTTATTTTGAACTGTAGTATTGGTAAAGATTTAAAGATGCTTTATAAATGTGTGTAGTCTCACCCAGAACCTCAAGCTTAACACACAGCATTGTCGAGTATGATTTAGTAGTGGAGACTGTAAGCAGAGTATATCAGATTACAGCTTGTGTGTGTCATTAAGGGAGGGATTCTTTTACAAGCCTCTTTGCTTTTTAAAATCAGTCCTCCCACCTCATCATAGTCTTGTTCAATCCAGTTTAAGTCTTTTAGCAAGCAGCAAAGGGTGTTGATGCAAAAGCCAATTAGCTTTGCTCTTTCCTGGTTTAGGAAGATAAAACTCCTTTGGGTTGCTTGAATCTGCTCATGGAACTACACTTAAAAGTTTCAGTTTTCAGCACTTGAAATGTTCTGCTGGGAGCTGTAGTTGTGAACGGCATACTTAGATTTGTAAATTTGTTTGAATTACAATTTTGGTTCAGGTCTCGACTGATTTTCAAAAAGGAATTTGAACCCAAAGTTTTGCAACTGAGTTGTAAAAGAAATTAATTCAGAGCAATCCTTAGGTAGAAAATTCAATTTTAAATGGAAGGGTATGAATTAAAAGTATTTATTATTAGAACTTTGGGCCTGCATAGAAGTCAGAATCTTAACTGGATCTGTGGTCAGAATTGCAGTTTCACGTAAGCAGTTCTAGGTAGACCTGGGCTTCTGCTGCATTGAAATTTGAACCCATTATATTTATGAGAAATAACTATTACAGTGACCTTCTGAACTTGTACTAAGTTCAATCCTAGACCGATAGTTGCTGATGGACTGAAACGTCTAATGAAACATTAAGTATGTTGTCGAGGTCGTAAGAGAATAATGGAAAATCTGTATTTTCCAAACTGAGCACACAGGGAAAAAAATCATATGTGTGTAAAAAATACAAGTATCAGTTCAGACAACCATTTTGAGTTCTAGACATTTGATATTGTTCATATTAAATAAGCACTTTTTTTTTTATAAAGATATAAATGTAGGTTTTGCAGGTATCATTGAAAATTACTGTCTCTTGAGCTGCTTTTTTCTAAACCCATATAAATCAGGATTTTTGTTAAGATGCACTTGGGGCTGAACTCACCTCAGTTCCAGTCTGTAAATTACTGTATGAACTGTGAATGCTGGTGTTATTGGCACCTCGTTAGCAAAAGTTGAACAAGCAGGAGTGCTCTCTTTACCTGGGATACCATTCTCATTCAGGTACCTGTTAATTTTGTTCTTCAAAATTCTCCTTTTCTTCCATGTATGCATTGTGTGGGTACATTTTGGGAAAGGAAAATGCCCACTGAGATCCCACTGATTCAGTCGGAGTGCACACAGATTTAGAAGCTGTGATGTTGAGAATTTTTTTTTCATGCCATGACTGAAAGCCGAGATGCTCTTTTTCCTGGTTGGTGCTTACTTTATTAGTCAATGCAGAGTGGCAGAGTTCAATGATTGATTTCTTTACCATGTTTAAAGTTCTTCAGAGTTTTGTGCTGCTCTTGTGAAAATACTCTCCTCCTTCCTCGCGAACTCGTCCTTCTTGAGTAACAGGTAGTGGTTGCATGTGGGAAGGCTTAATTGCCCCGCTTTGCTCTGCAGGCTGAGACATGACTGGATTCAGAACTCTCTGCATGGTTAGTTTGGAGCAGTGCCATGCTCAAAGCACCGTTACATAAGGTCATTGGGGGCGGGGGGTGTTGTGATAGTTGGTTCTTTAACTATGGAAAATCATGGCATCCAGCACATGTTCTGGCTAACAATTCTTTCTTGTAAATCTTCAGTTCATGCCATAAGGCATGAATTGTTAAATTAACAACATGAATGCCCTATTGCTGTTTAAAAGACTTTTTATAGTATTGAAAAATACATACCCTTCATTTAATCTTGAAGTGAGCCGAAGAATTTGAGAGTAGTTGTACTGAGCACACTGTCCATTTCTGATGGAATACGTGCAATTCTCCTTTCACATTTCCAACAGTTTAAATATAGACAAACGCTATTGACAAATATAAATTTCCCTTGTGCATCCTCAGTACATGTAAATCTGAAGATGGTCAGATATCTTGTGACCCTCTTTCTGTATCTGTACCCTTTTTGCTTTGTTTGTCTTCCTTTTGTATTGATTTATTGTTAAACTTTATTTCTATTTTTTCTTTTTAACCCCAGTTTTCTTTTTTTTTAGTCTCTTTCTATCTGTATTTACTGTTTAGATGGTCCCAAGTTTAAGAAGATGATTCTTTTCTCAAGCAGGTAGACTTGCATGTCCTGTGTGTGCCTGATTTTATTTTATACTTCTTTTTTTCTGGCTTACATTGAACCTCACTGCTGTAGAGTTGATTGTTAGAAGTGTGCACTTACTCTTTTGTAACCTTGATTTGATTCTTTTAGGTGAGGATGGTCCATCTCAGATGGGACTGGAGGATCTGTGCATGTTCCGGGCTATTCCCATTGCAACTGTGTTTTACCCTAGCGATGCTGTAGCCACTGAAAAAGCAGTGGAAATAGCTGCCAACACCAAGGTTTGCATTGCAGTATTTCTAAGCCAGAGAACAGTTTTTTTGGTACTACTTTTGTTGCTTCTGGCAAGTTTCTTGCATGTCTCTACCCACATAAATTCTTTCAAAGTCTCCAGCATGGCAGTGGGATGTTTTCTTTGCATCGAAAGGCTGCAGACATTCTGTCCAGGCTAATGCAGAATGAACAGTCTGGAATGCTGTGAGCCAGATTTGGGGAAATGTAGATGATAACACAGTGATTGCAATTTGGGTCTAAATGGGCTCAGAAATAAGTCAAGTGTAATGCTTATTGGTCTTTAGCAAACTTACAAAAAGCACACTCCTAGTGTGGTATTTCTGGGGTCAGATTTGAAGCTGGATATGGAAAGATAAAATTATCTTGAGGATTATGATCATCAAGTGCCTGTAAATGAAAGTTCAGGAGTCAGGTCCTCTAGTTGTCTAAGACAGTTTGCATCTTTCAGAGATACTGGGAGCTGGTGCTTATACTAGCAGACAGTCTCACAGGTCTTCTTTTGCTCCTCTGTTGCTAACGATGTATTGCAGTTAAATTGGACTGTGGCTAAAGATGACTAAAACTTCCTATGTGGCTGTGACAGAGTTTCTGATCTCTTACCTTAAGCTAATTTGACATAGTAATGGCCAAACATTATTGGTAGTGTTGGGTCAGATCATCTCCTTGATTGGCACTGCTTTTGGCTGCCATGAGAGTTTACTCTGAAAAATTACCATCTTGCTAGTACAGCTTTTAAGTGAAGGGGTCTGTAATGAGTGGTGTGTGGGGAAAAAAAGAGAGGATTGCAAGGAGCATAAGGTAGTGTTGGAGAGATTAGATTTGAGTGCTGGTTTCTTACTTCTTTTGGAAGGACATCTGAATATTAACTGATGGAAACCATTTTCCTTGCTTTCAGCTGAGCTTTTCTTTTGCATTAAAGTCACTAGAATAAAATGTGCACATGTATGGCAAGTTCTAAGATTTTAATTAACCATTTCCACAAGGGAATAAAAGAGAAATAAGGATCTTAGAATCTGGAAGAAACTTATAAGCTGTCAGCTGCTGGAAGAGCTTAACTGTATTGTGATGTCTGAAACTACCAGCTGTTAAAAAAAGGACTAATGGGAAAGGATGGGGGACTGTTCTACCTAGAACCAGAGGTATCACAGAAGGGTGAAACCCAAACAAATAGAAACAGTCATTTTGCTGTATTTTTTTCATAGGGTTTACAAACTAGAATGTCAACACCTTTCTGGTTTTGTAACTTATAACATGTTCACTTCGGAAACAGGGCATTTGCTTCATAAGAACCAGTCGTCCTGAAAATCCTGTAATTTACAACAACAACGAGGACTTCCATATTGGACAAGCAAAGGTAAATATTGCCCAGAATCAGAAAAAAATACCCGCAATTCCTCCTGTAAAAGCCCTTTCCCCGCTAAAGCATTCCAACGCGGAAGATTTGATATTTTTGATAACATCTGTAGAAATATTAGAAAGATCAGTAAGTTGTATTGTTAAAAATACATGGAAACATTTTCTTGCAGGTGGTTCTGAAGAGTAAGGATGACCAAGTGACTGTGATTGGAGCAGGAGTCACTCTGCATGAGGCTCTGGCTGCAGCAGAGCAGCTGAGAAAAGGTGATCAGATTATGAGGGGTTTTTTTTCCCTTTTCTATCATTTAACACAGCAAAGAAATCAATACCACTCGGGGGAATTGCCCATCCTTTGTACTGGTAAACATTAATTAACAGGTTACAGACAGCTTGTCACCTGTTAAGCTGATAGAGTGCAACATAGCATATATCTGCCAGTCTTGCCTAATGAGTAGGTTTGGTTAGCTTAGCAGCATTAGCAGCCATGAAGATTGCCAAACTGATCAAAGTCTCTTTAGAATTGCTAATCTGTCTGAAAGTGCCCTGCAGGCAGAATCTTTGAGTAAGTGTGTAAGAAGCAGGACCTGTGGCTTCCCTGGCACATTGTCTGGTACCAACACAACAGAATGCAGTCAGGCTGGGGTGAGTTAACAACATACAGCTTGTCAGCTGAGCCACAGCAACTGTGTGTGCTCTTACACAGTGCTCTTGATAATGCAATGCCTTTGTGGAGATGGTTCACTGCTAACTTGGGATTTTTGAATGAATGTATCAACTTATAACTAGTGTGGGAGGCAAGAATTCTATGATGGTGCTCAAATGCACTAACGTTTCACAGCAAAGATAAAAATCCTTCAATGAAATAATAAGAGAAAGAAACCATCAAAGATCCATCTGTGAGTCAGTAGCCTACACCCAGGAAGAGATTAGAAGTAGATAATACAATTAATGCAGCCTGTGGTTTGTGGGTAGCTTTGTATGCTGTGTCTAGATGGGTAGGTATTGTGTCTGACCTTGGGCTGAAGTTGTATTTTCAGAACTGTTGTTGTTTTTCTGCATTTACTATGCTTTGCAATGCTCTGCTGGTCTTGGAAGTGTGAATAACCAGCTACGGAGAGATAATCCCTTAATGTAGAGGCAGTGTCTAAGACCTAAATTACATTGGCCACTAAAGAGCCTTAGTCACAAAACTGTCGACGTAACATAAGGCTTCTTTATGTGTGGTCAGAGTTGACTCAGTGTTCAGCTAGCCAAGATCAGACAAAACCTCCTGTAATTTGCTGTCCTTTATAAACAATCACCATTTGTACATAGTGTTAATAAGCAATCTGGGCCTGCCTTTTGCCAGAACAAATTCTGGGTTTGATGCCAAACTTAAGGGCGCCACGATCGGGGTGGGGTGGTTCATACCTGCTGGGTGGGCAGCCTGCATGAAGAATTCAGAATGCCTGCAGATTGAAAAAGGAGAAAATTCTGCTTGACTTGGCAATAAAGTTAAAGATAAAATAAAGGTCTAGGAAAGAAATTGTGATTGGCAATCTGAATGAGAAGGTTTTCCTGATGGCTGGGTTCTCCTCTTACCTGTGGGAAGGCCACTTAAGTTACTGTTTTACTGACAGGCACTCCTGGTGACCTTGAGTTGCTTATCCAAGGCTTTTCTGCCTCAGGAGTTTTGTCTGTGGAATGGATGGGTATTTCTATCTCACAAGATGCATGAAGAAAGAGTACGTTTGAAAATCAGCGTTGTTCAGATTCTGTAGTAGACAAGCCACAAGTACAGATGCCTGGGAGTTAGTGTAGACAGCTTTCATAACAGCTCCAAAAGATGTCAGGGGCTGCCTGGACCACTCTCATTTTCTTGCAGTCTCCAAATACATGTTACAAATAATTTCATTCTATTTCTGCAGAGAAAATTTTCATCCGTGTGATCGATCCCTTCACTATAAAGCCTCTGGATAAGAAGACAATACTTGAAAATGCAAGAGCAACCAAAGGCAGAATTGTCACTGTTGAGGACCATTACCATGAAGGTGAGTTGGATGGGAGGTCTCAGCTCAGGCAGTTGTTGCCCAGGGGTTGGAAGCTCACGGGTTTTCCTAACCTGAGAGAGAAGTATGAGACTCAATGCTGTTGTTCAGCTAAAGAAAAAGAAAGGTTTTAGACTTTTGCATTGTTGCTATGATTAGAAGATGGCACTGAGGGTTGAAAATTTCGTAAGATAACGGGTTAATCAGGGCTGCCTTTTTGATTAACAAGGCTTTATGTGCACTTCTGTATGCTTGGTCCAAGTGAAGTCTTGATTCATCTGTGGCCAGTGAAATTGTAAATTCCAGCTGTGGTGCAGTGGTTCCGCCCAGAATAGTCTCAGAATGGCTTTACAGCAGCTGCTCTGCAGTTTGTTAAGTTGCATGAGGGACTATTGCTATGGAGATTTCTTTTTTCCCCATGTCCAAAAGTTTGATTCCAGGTTGCTTGAAATTAGATGTCTTTTTGACAGTTTCCACAGTCATTCTGGGATAAATTCCTGTCGTTCTTCTCCACTACTATAGAAGTGCAGATCATGGCCTGTGAAGAGCCAAAGCACTTTACATCCTCACTGGACTCTTTATTCGTTCTTTCGTTTCACCTGCTTACTGGCCGTTTCACAGTCTGTTGCTGGAGTATGATAATGTTCTCAACTAGGCTAAAAAGTGCATGATGCATGCAAGAAGGAATTTCTAAGATGATGCCCAAGTACAGCTTAAGAAAAAATGCTTCTTGGGAGAAGCAGAGTAGTCTCCCTCAGCTTCTCTGCCAGGATTTTATTAGACTTATAGTTGGAAAAGACCTTTAAGATCATTGAATCCGAGTTAACCTAACACATCTCCACCACTAAACCACGTCCCTAAGCACCACATCTACGTGTCTTTTAAATCACTCCAGGGATGGTGACTGCCACTTTCCTGAGCAGCTGTTCCAGTGCTTGATAAATGTTTGGTGATATCCAGTCTAAGCCTCCTCTGTCACAACTTGAGGCCGTCCCCTCTCATCTGTTACTTGGGAGAAGAGACCAACACCGGCCTCACCACAATCTCCTTTCAGGCAGTTGTAGAGAGTTATAAGGTCTCCCCTCAGGCTCCTCCAGTCTAAACAGCCCCAGTTCCCTCAGCCGTTCCTCACAACACTTGTTCTCCAGACCTTTCACCAGCTCTGTTGCCCTGCTCTGGATGCACTCCAGCCCCTCGGTGCCCCTTTTGTACTGAGGGGCCTAAAACTGAACCAAGAATTCAAGATGCAGCCTCTCCAGCACTGAGTGCAGGGGCATGATCACTTCCCTATTCCTGCTGGCCACACCATTTCTGATACAAGCCAGGATGCTGTTGGCCTCATTGGCCACCTGAGCCACTGCTGGCTCATGTTCATCTGGCTGTCAACCACCACCCCCAAGTCCTTTTCTTTCAGGTAGTTTTGCAGCCCTGGGGCGCTGCATATGGGGTTGTTGTGACCCAAGTATAGGACCCAACACTGAGCCTTTTTGAACGCCATACAGTTGGCCTTGGCTTATTGATCCGGCCTGTCCAGATCCCTCTGCAGAGCCTTCCTGCCCTCGAGCAGATCAACACTCCCACACAACTTAGTGTCATCTGCAGACTTACTGAGAGTGCAGTCAATCCCCTCAATCCAGATGGCTGACAAAGAGTTTATACAAAACTGACCCCAGTACAGAGGCCAGGGTAACACCACTTGTGACCAGCTGCCAGCTGGAGTTAACTTCATAATCTGCTGCCGCTTGCTCTCTTGACATGCCTTGTTTGCACAGGTTTTCAGGGCCTTGCTTGTGCAAACGTATCCTGTGAGGATGAGTCCATATGCAAACAGAGCAGCTGTTGTGAGTTGCATGTTAGGCTTGCTCCTCTTGTGGGGGAGATGGAGAAGTTAGCAGAGGGGCAGCTGTGAACTATGGCTTTCATAGATATTGTAGATACCTATTGATAGAAATTAATAGATGTTATATTATCCTACTTCAAAGTGAAACATTGCTTTTGCCAGGTATCTGAAGTGATCTGGTATTACCATAAGTGCCGGTTTCAGATGGTGGGTGGTTATAGTATCACTGAGCCTCATCGTCTTCTAGCTTGCCTTTCAACTCTGGACAAATGTTTTACTGCAAATTTACAAAATGGCAAAATTGCTGCACTCTGAGGTGTGTTGAACATGTGATTTACACTGGCCCAGCTTTCTCTGGGTGATGCTATCAAGGAAGGTTAAGTATACACACATCACAAGCCTGAATGCATTGCAAGCCCACATCTCACACCGTGCCCTGGAGCTGTGAAAAGCCCTGTGTTCCTGGATACGCCCTAATTGAAGTGCAGCACCAGGATGCCTCTCCAGCCAGGTCTCGAAGCACATGCTGCTAACACCAGTCCTTTGTTTTCTTCTTCCCTACTACTCCTGCTTCCAGTGTCTGTCCTGCTGCCACACAGTTCTCCGTTGCATTCTTTGTCCCTGTGGCTGATAGTGATTCAATCTGAGCTGAGCTCTAAGCTAAGGTTGTGAATATATTACATAACTCAGAAAGGTGCCTAGCGGCATGTACAGGCGTTGTGAAGGGATGGAGCTCTTAAATACTGTTAAGATTGGTGAGAATTAAGACTTTCAGCACATTAAGTACATTTGTAAATACTCCTTGGTCTGAATATATTTTTTAAACCTGGCTCTTAGTGAGGGTTTTCTGACAGTTCTGTGCCATTTAGAGGTCTGTTTGTTACTGCCAATTTTCAATAAGTACTTCAGGAACGGCAGGCTGTTTGTCCTCAGAACGCCTTTGAAATAGGGAATTGTTTTCATTTCACAAATACGCAACTCATGCATATTTTATGATTGATATATCTCACAAGCATGTGAATTGGGGCTGTGGCTTGCGTGGGCCTTTGTGTCAGATGGAACACACGCAATCTGTATGTTGCCTGTCGAAGCATAACCGCTGTGTGTCGTGTTTGGCTGTTTCCGTAGGTGGCATTGGAGAAGCAGTGTGCGCTGCGGTAGTGGGTGAGCCTGGCATCACAGTCAGTCGCTTGGCTGTCTCTCATGTACCACGCAGCGGGAAGTCAGCCGAGCTCCTGAAGATGTTTGGCATTGATAAAGATGCCATTGTGCAAGCTGTTAAGGTGGCAGTGTCCAAATCAAGAAATGCAGAGTAGTTTGAAGTAACTTGTGCTGTATTACAGAAAAGCAGTGTTCAGAGAAGTACTGTAAGTTTAAGGCAGGCAAAGGTGCTTTATGTAGAGAGTTCTAATAAAAATACCAGCTTAAAAAACCTTCTGGTTTTTAATCCCTTTTTTCCTCTTTGGGGTTTCATATAATTGAGTAACCTCTGTATGCTTTTAGTCATGGAAGAACCTTCAGGTTATTTAACAATTTGTGGGGAGTAGCCCTTTGTCTTCCTACTCTGTAACAGGAGCGTTTTCTGCTTTGCAAGTACCTTTCCCTGCTGTGAGCTCCAGCGTGGCAGTAGTTGGGTGTTCCCTGAGGGACTGAGTGGGCTGTGCTTCAGCAAGGAAATAGACATTGGGCATTGCACTAGAGTGGGTCGAGTAAGTTTTGTTCCATGTTTGGTCCAACTTGGCTGCTGCAGATTAAAATCCTGTGTTGAAGGGAGTAAACAGAGTTCTTCCCTCACTGCCAGAAAGGTTCACTGGCCTCTTTTCTGGAGAGGAACATTAAGCATTGGGTAGTGCAGAGCAGGAATGTCTATTGCAGGAGGAGGGTGGCTCCAGTTCCTCCTCTCTGTGCTGCTCCCCTCCCCAGCCATTTAAAACCAAAGACAAGAAGGAAGTACCCCATGTGCTGGATGATGTCAGACCAGGAGATGTACCAGGTCCTGGGGAACCAATAGCAGGAGGTCAAGATCCAGCAGAATTGTGGGAATGCCGTGGGCGCAGCAGGGACTGGCTGCACTTGGAGAGTGGTAGCTCAGTGAGCACAATGCTCATTTAAGGAGATTGAAACTCTTTATAGGAACTTGTATTTTTGACTGCTCGGCCAGTCCTGCAGCAAGGGTGATGCGTGAGAGCAGAATGAGAGCATTGCCACTGGGCAGGAGGCAGGAATGCCTAAAATGCTGAGATGGACTCAAGAAGGATCTGAAAGAACAACAGGAAATTCCCATATACCCAGGAGGATGCGGCTGAATGTGTAAGTTATTATTTTTTTTCCTATGGAATTGACTCTTCTCAGGAGAGCCACTCTAAGCTGGGTGAACTGTTCATCTCACATAATGGGTTCCACTGAGCAGATGGAACTAAAAAAAGCCATTTTCATCAGAGCAGGGTGACTGCATAGTTTTCAGTTCACCCAAAAGCCATTTGACATTAACAACACTACTCTGGTCTGAGCAACACTTTATTTGTTGACAAACAACACAAAATATACAGTATTTTGGTATGATGGGCTGTTTCTACAAAGACCTGTAAATACTATATGTAAATGAGGATATAAATATTACAAAATAACTTGTATTCATCCTTATTGCTTCATTTAACCCCTGACACATTAGGTAACTGTTGTGCTGTGCTGGGACAGGCCTGCATATGATTGCTGATATTTCTGGATGTGCATTTGGAACTGCAACACTGTCAGCACTGGTGATTAAAATTAGGTGCAACTAAAAGGTAAGTGTTTCAAGCAAGGCTTGAAATTGCTTCTTTAAAATCTGGGCTGTTTGGGCTAATGGCTTTTAGATCTACATTTCCGTACAATTTCATGTTTTATGGCTCTTCTTGTCTGACTTTCTGCCTTCATCTGTCTATGGCTGTGAAGATCTTAATTTTACTAAAAATTTAAAGGTATCCCTTTTTTTGCACTCTGCCTATGATTGCATTAGCCCTGCATATATTATGTCTAACATGTCTATACTCAAAGAAAGAAAAATGTAGGGGGTGAGTCACATCAAGCATTTTCTTTTTCCCCTCAGAAGAGGAGGTGAAATTTGCTGCTGTTAATAATCTCATTACTGCGCCATTCTGTCACTGCATGTAAAATCTCACCCAGCTTTCACTGGGTGAAATCATTATACACCCGCTATATTGAGTTCTGCCACAATAAATTAATCTGCTTCAGTGCTGTTGCACTGTTGGGGCTCAACTGTGTAAGCAAGCAGCTGGTGTTTGCCTGGTTTGCAGCATCACAAGGGGTAGAGAGGAGGTGGCTTTGTGGTTGCCAAGATTCCTACTGGAACATCCAGGCCCTAATCCAGAACCAGTAGAGGATAATATTGGTCATTTTGTTGGTTTTGATACACCACAGGGGGAGGGAAGGAGAATGTGTTTATATTTAATGGAATTAAATATAAGCCTAGATCTAGATTGTCTTATGAGCTCTGCTGAGCAACAAATCAGTTCACAAGGAAGAATGAGACCCTGTAATGCAGTTTCAGCTTTATCTTTGAGGGGAGGGAATGATGTCTTACCACGGTGTAACAGTTTGCTATTTCACATTAGCCATTAGGTTTTTGTTTGCCTCATAAATCAGTTCTTTTAATACTAGAAATTCGGACAGCTGGGTTTTGTGGAACTTTCCCAAAATGCTCCTCCTAGGCAGCTTTCCTCATACCTGTGTGGTGAAGAAAAAGACAACGGTCAGGTCTGTTGTGTATGTAGCTTCTTGGCATTCCTCATATCCTGGTTCATGAACACAGACAAAATGAACCTGGAGTCTGTTTGAAAACCCAAGAGAAACCTACCTCACTCCCTGAATTTTTAATTTACCTTTAGAATTCTTATTCAGACGTTGTCAAGAAACATTTAATACCCCATAGAGGGCAGAGTATTAAAAATGTGAAAAAGCTCTGCCACATGGAAAGAGTCAAGAATAATTCATTTTCAAACCCAAGCAGCTGTAATGGACTGCTGTAAAATATTTTTTTTTAATTAAGAAATTGGAAATTGTAATTTAGAGAAATTGGTCCTAAGACTTGATCAAAATGAAGTACTAAGAGAATAGACATGCACTTGGTAAGAAGGTTACTGTTACCTGGTGGCCTCAATTTGCCAATCAGAGAAACAAAACTGTCGAGTACGCTCTGGATTCGATACACTAAGTGTGAAAACAAACATTTTTTTTCAAAGTAAGCCAGATAGCAACATAAAACATAAAGAAAAATGGCAAAACCCAAACACTGACTCTTGCAATATGAATAAACCAAAGATTACTGTTTAAACAAGCATTTTTGCAATATCATTAACAACAAAGTATTGAAGAGGCTGATTCCTGAGAGAGCCATCTACAACCTACCAAAAATATCACCACAAGATTACTAAGGAGACCTGTTCTCAGCTGCTAGTTGCACATTTCCTACTTTAAAATCCCTAGGGATTGCCAAGAATGCCCAATTTTTAATATCATTTTCAGTAGCTGCTGCTATCCAGGTTCTGCTGAGAGATCTTCCTGAGGGTGCTCAGCCACCTCAGCCCCAGGGGAACGAGCAGCAGCCTGAGTGCGCTGCACCTTACGGAGTGTATCTGGGAGGACCACCCCACTGCTAAAATTATACATTGTCATGGCAACTTAGCATTCAGCCATTGCTGCAGAAAGAGGTGACTTAGAGCCTTGTGATCATTGAGAAGGAAAAGTGAGTCAGCCTCTCCCCTCCGTGTCACTGAGGCACTTTGTCCCCAGCCCCGCCGTGCAATGGTGAATGAGATGTTACCAGACAGTTCACGTCACGATTTACGGAGTCTCAGCACTCTCAGCTTTAAAGGCTTGCGTAGTTTAATGACTCTGTGACCTTGTATCCTTAGTGCTGGTACAGAGCTGGCTGCTGCAGGTACACTTACCTAGGCCAAAGTATATCCCAGTGGTTTCCAAGGAAGCAAAGGTGATTAAACCAATCCCAAGAGAAATCGTCCAATCTAAGGCAACAAAATAAATGTTTGGCTTTGTTCATTTTTCCAATGTGCAACGGTTCATCCTTCTGTTGAAGTCTTGCCTTACCTTTGTGGTAGTAGTAGCAGATCAGTAAAGCTCCGATTGCAAAGCAGAGAATGACAAAATGAAAGAATTCATCTGAAAAAAGAGAGAGAAAATTAGGGCACAACTGCAGGCTCGGCCCTTACAAATACACCTTAAGGTACAGTGAATTGCTCAGCAAATAAAGTGTATTTCAAAAGGTCTTTGAGCCAGAGACCTTATTCCTGGACTAACCATCAACAGGATTGACATCAGTTGGATGTAAAAAATTTGGAACAGTTACCATCCTTCCGTATGCCCATCCACCGCACGGCCCACTGACGGCCACCAGCGTTCTCCTTCTCGTAAGCTACAAACAAGAAAAGTCTTTTATTGCTGTGGAACTCTGAAATTAAGGAGTTGTAAGTTTACTTCTCTTTTTGTATCTGAAATCAATTCTCAGAGCAGAATATAAAAATATTTGGCTGAAGGAAAGATCTGCGAGCCTTTGGAAAGATTAAATGAGCAATTTTAAAATCACCTCAAAAAGAACAGGTTGTTGCGTTGGTTTTTCGGTGTTTTTTTTGTTGTTGTTTGGGGTTTTTTGGTTTGGTGGCTTTTTTAAGCATAATCAGATGGTTGCATTAACAATACAGAATTGTTTTAGAGGACCTTTTCTCTTTCTAGTCCAGGACAATCAGTAGTCTCAGAATTACAGTGAGAGAGTAAAGCAGCAGTACAAGGCAGCTTCGGTTTGATTCTTGGGTGCTTTGCTACAATACTATGGCCATCTTCATCTGAGCCACCAGCATTCTACTCCAACCTGATGCTGACATATTTCTGTACCCCCAAATTAGCAACTGTAGCTGACAATTAGGCTCCTATAGATAGCTTAGAAAGAACAGCAGAAGAACAAGCTGCGTAGTTCCAGAGGTCTGAATAGAGAGCATTTTGCTCTACATTAGTTGAGAGCAGCACTGCCAAATTCTGTTCTTTCCCCAGCTGTATGGTCAAAAGTCAGAAAGAGCTGAATATTTTACCAGATTTCCAGTGACGTGTTCAAGGCAGAAGGGTTTTTTTTTTCCTTTTTTGTTTATTGATCACTTGAGAAGAGCCCTAGGCAGCTGCTGCTTATAAACCTTTGGCAGCTGATTCATCACAAGTTTTGGATGCTGATTCCACTTACATTGGGCTGTGCATCCAGGCAACAACTGCCTGGCAGTGAATTATGGAGTTATGAGTTATGGAAATGTACTCCAAATGAGCTACAGGGCTTTATAGTACTTTTGAACCATCGAGTAACTAAACTTTGCCAAGAAATTCTGTTCTGGGTCACCTGATACTGGAGTCACATTTTTGATTCTTTGAGCATTCTGAATTGATAAAGTTCTGGTTTGGGGACAAACTTAGTTATTTGATTATTAATGTTAAAATAGCATTGCAGTACTTTGACTCACAAATGTGAGTGGTATGAATGATGTATAGATGCAGAATTTATCAGAACATCAGTTCATACCTGGCAAGCACCTGCTCTATAGTACTCTGCCTCCAGAGTATTATTCTGTCCCACTGTAGCTTTGTATCATGGAATGACTTGCCCATTATATCTTCTATTAAAGCATTATAGTGCATTTTAATAACTATTCTCAAACTTCTAATTTCTGATTAGAAAATGTCTAGGTATCAAGGAGCTGGTGTAGCCATCACCACTAAGCAAAATTCAGTCCTGAAAGAGCATCCACAAAAAGACTTCTTTTCTCTTGTTTGTATTTACCATCTGCAATTGAATCTTCTCTTCTGCTGATCTCTGAAAAGCAACATAGTTTATTATTTAGGTGGTAAAAATACAAATATATTGTTTCCCACTATTATCAGCACTGGCAAGCCCAGCAAATATTCACCTCCTTGGTGACTCAGTATAGACAAAACTGAACTTGAAAGTGCCAGGAAATGAAGGAAGTTAAAGGGCCCAAGAACAGATACCAATATATTCACACTGATCCCAGTTGCTTTGCAGTAGAAGAAGTAGCAAGGCAGTAGAAGATTGATGGCCTCTGTGTTAATATTCAGTTGCTGGAACCAAGCAGAGTTGGGATCACGTGCTGTGTGTGTGTTTCATCTGAACCTGACCAGAGCAGTAGGCAGGATGTCCTGCACTAGTGACACATTTCAGTGTATCAGCCTGGTGAACTGAAGTAATCCAGAACTGAAGCGATGAAGGCCATGGTGAGAGGTGGAGAGGCCAAACACCAACCCAAAAAATACTATAATCCCCTTTCTGCACCTGGCAATGTGGGGAAAATACTGTGCTGCAATATATTCCTCTTCCCTGGTGTTTTATGTAGCTCCATGGGGATAGGTAACTCAAAAACCTTCCCGAGGGATTGTGCTGCAACTTATGTCTTCGCAACTCTGTCCTCAGCTGAAAGAGTTCAAGTCACAGCAACCATTCCCCACTCCAAAGAAAAGTGGTTGAGCAGGTGTCCTCTCGGAAAGGCCAGTGCTGGGCTGTCTGCCTCTTGTAACTAATGAACGTGGTGTTGGTCTGGGAGTGGGAGGGATGAGGCTGGTAATGCAACCAAGCCCTGGGAAATTGCCTTCTGTGGGCTTTCTGAATCTGTTTTGCTGCTGCTCAGCAGTTCCTGTAAAAGGAAATTTGCCTTCAGACCGCTGCTACTGTTTCTCTGTTGCTTCTCACCTGGCTTTCACCTGGCATCGTCTGTTGGGGAGTGCTCTGAGCAAAGTGAAGTGTTCGGAGCTGAGTATCACTGCTTTGCAGAAAACAGGTTCCAGCTCCCTCCCAGTTTTGCATCCTTATTCCACAGAGGAATGCTGGAAACTTCTTAGCTTTCTTAGGAAAGACTGAGTAGCTGCCCAACAGAATTGCTGGGTTTTCCCCTACAAAGGATGACAGCTGCTGTGAGCTGATCTTGTGAGAACCTGGCTAATCTGCTAGAACACCTTGTACACCTGCTGTGAGCCAGCCACCCTGACAAGCTTGCAACAAACACCAACACCAGGCTAACTGGAATCTAATGGATTTACACCTGGGGGGGTAATTTTTATAATCATGTCAGAAAGAAGAAACTGCAGTTACAGTCTTCCTTCCAGCAGGATGTTATCTGGGAACACTTACCTGAATCTCTGTAGGGAACAACCTCTGCTGCCATCCCTAAAATATTATGGAAAGATGATGTAGATTAATACCCATAATGAGGGCACAGTCCTTGCTGCCAGTCCTGGCCCATGCAACTCTATTGAAATTGGTGTGGTTGTGTAAAAGGGACAAGGTAGACACCAACTCTAACTCATTAGAGAGGGCAGCTCTGTTGTGGGTTATGCAGTTTGAAAATGGGAAACATGAATGGATTATTAACACTCCATATTCCCTCTGTCACAATATTTGGAGTCAGGTAGGGATAGACTCCTGCAAGACAAATTACATCGCCTAATGTCAATTTAAATGACCTGCTCTTAAATCTGGGCTTAGATCAATTTAAGACATTAAATTATTAAAGCCTTAACATTTTTACATCCATGGTTCTATACCATACGCTGACAGCTGTTTCTGGGTGTTGACACAGCACCTTTTCTTCATCTGCCTTGTACTTATTTTCCATTTTTCCTTTGAACAGAAAGGAAAAGCCTGGCTAACAAGCTCCACTGTGTGGTCCTTGCTGATGGTCTCTGGTCAGCACTGACCACAGACCCTATAAATAGTGGCTGTGACAGATATTTTCAAAGCTCTTTTGCTGCATTTCAATGGCAATTGTGCAAACCCAAGCAGCAGAACTCCTACAACAGTAGATTTTGCTGTTCAACTCCGACCACAGGGCATGGTTGAGTGTTGGTATTACTTGACCTTCATCTTGTAGGAAATGCCTTTCTTGCAGCTAAATTCTGATTGGTCATTTTCCTATTTCTACACATGTTAATACAGCTTTGTTCAGAAATCAAACCAAAGAATGGCAGAAATAATCCTTTTTTTTGTTTATATTGGTTGTCTCTAGTAAAAACAAATGCTTCGCTTTTCCTTACCTCCAAGTAATTGGCCTTCAGTCTTCTGTCTTTCTAAATCTCCCCCATCACTGTCTGGACAGAGAAAGGTTTTTTAATCAGATTAAATAAAAATGTGCCAACAGTATCAGAAACAACAGCACTGTAGTTGCTTGCTCCTAATATAATAATGGCCATGGGGTCTGTAGGTAAAAATCAAGGCTTTGAAATGCAAGGATCATTATTAGCTGGTTTTGCCTCACGACTCCCTAAAAGCTGGCTGAATACAAGAAGATAGCAAAATGTGACAATGGAATAATTTCTATAAAGGGATGTAGTGAGGAAGTTCTTATTTTAAAGACATACATCAGCAGCACTGCAAATTAATTTGAAAATTGTATTTCTAAATGCAACTAATTCATTCGTAATCAGCTATTGGCTTTCTGTAACAGAATAAGCCAATATCAATACTATTGCTTCCACGTTGCCTGTCATGTCTTAGTCTCTCTCATTTTCCATGAATTAAATGGTCTGGTGACAGCCAGAGTGATTTTTGATAATGCTGTTGGTGTTTGCAATAAGAAAATAAACACTAGACAAGTACTGCAGCATTTCCAGATCCTACTGTGCATTTACTGTTCTTTGCCTGAAGATCATAGAAGTTATGATCTTATATTTGGGGAGAAATCTTGCAGCAGATTTCTACATTTCTGAAACCTCCAATTTCCACAAGCATGGGAAGCAGCCACTATTTTGCTGATAATGAATCTAGAGGTGCTGATTATTTTCTACATTCTCTCTTGCACAATTTCTTACTTTTTTTCAGAGTTCTGCAGAATTCCTACTGGATTGCTGCAAGTCTCCTATGTGAATCTCTTATGAACATGGAATCAGACTAAATTATATATTGGGGAAAATAAAATAAATCCTCTTTACCTTGTGTATCTTCATCCATGGACTCATGGGATGAGTTTTCAGCCTTTTTTTCCTCTTGTGAAAGCAGGAGATTCCTTTCCAATCTCTTCAGGAGTTTCAATTTTTCATCTATTTTATATATATAGAGAAAAATATTAGAAACAACTACTTCCATTTTCTCTCTTTGCACGATGCTTTATTAAAGGCTGTCTGACAGGAAATCAGACCTTTAGTCTTATTTAATCTGTATTTTTTGCACACAAGGAGCAGTATGAAGCATTACACGTGAAAGCATCATGTACACTACCATTTCAGTTTTCTTAAATGGTTGTGGCAGAAACCTACAGTTTCATATTCTGGTCTTTAATTTACCCATAGTGCTACCCCTGTGAAAGTTCCTGCTGCCTTAAGCAGCAGCAGCTGCAAGATGCTTTAGCTGGAGCAGAGTTGCTCACCCTTTCCTGGGCTACTCCTGCCACCCCTCCGATTTCTGCCGGGTTCCCGGTGCCGCAGTGCCAAGTCCCCTCTTGTGGTGTAAAAGCAGAGCCCTCAAAGGCAGCGAGGCCAAATCACCCAGGGAGGAGAACCCTGAGGGATGCTGAGTCCTGGGTCAGGCAGAGAAGTGTTTCCTGGCTTGGGTGGCTGGAATTGCAGGTGATTCTTGACAGCTTCAGATTCAGCCAGCTCGACCTGATCCCCCCTGGCTGCTGGATGCTGCCCACTGACAAGAGCAGGAACAGTACCTGTGCTGTGAAAACCTTTCCTACTCTGACAGATGACCAGAGCTGGGCTGCTTTCCAGGATGGGGGGGGGGTGTCTCTTCTCTTCATGAATAAGTTTGATCAAGGTAGAAATGGGAACAGGATCTCCTTGAGGGTCTCCAGTTAAATTGATGGTCCCTTTAGGTGAGTGCAGCTCTGTGATCTATGAAAGACAATTAATGACTCTATGGGCCCTGTGGAACACTTAGTTCCTTACGACCAGGCAAATGAGAAGTGCAGTGGAGTCTGTTTGTTGCTGGATTCAGCAGCCTGAGTGACATCCTCTATCTGCTCCTTTCAGTGACTCCTGCATGTGCTGCAGGGGTCATTTGCAAAAATATTGTCAGTGGCTCAGCTTGGATTTCTTACCATTATCAGAGCTCAGAGAGCATGCAAAAAAAAAGTGTCCTGGGTGTCATGAATCCAGCGAGACAGGAAAACCTGGGCACCACCTTAAGCCAGAAATTTCTTTGACATCATCAGCCCAGGACATCCTCTCTCCCTACACAGGCAAGTTTTTTTCCCTAGAAGAAGCCAAGTCAGACTGAAGTGAAATCTTTGGCTCCCACTATCACCATACCTGAATGGCTTTTCTAAACAGTATTTCTAGACATTTTAATTGTTCACTAATAATCACTTCCAAGCAAATATCAGTTTTGGTACTGCTGTCTAGTCCTGCTGTCACTGCAGTAATTTTAACAAATGAGCTGATGAGCAGCCAGGTAGGACTCACCCTTTCCTTTGGAGCTGGGCAGCTGCCTGTATCCAGAGGGGTTGGTTGTCTTCAGCAAGAGGTAAAGAACAGCGATTGCCCTGACTCCTCTCTTCTCTATGGCTTTCAGGCAGGTTGCACAGCCCCCAGGCAGGACACTGCAGCTGTTGAGCAGCTGAAAGAAAGGTAAGTGAATAGCAAACAGTCCTTCCCATAGAATGTAGCCTGTAAAAAACATACCCTGCTATACAAATAAACATGTGTGGTAAATGTAATCCCCTGCCCCTACAACTACAAGAGGCAAATCAGGGACAAAGTCCAATGCTGAAGATGGGAAGAGAATGTAAACTCCATTCAGCAACTCAGGGCATAACTGTCAACTGGGAAAAAACCATGGTGTGTAATAGTTAACTATTTAAAGAGTTGGAGAAATAGAGGGTCTGAAAATGGACACGCAACCTGTGCAGTTTCTTACAGCAAAATGTCATTAAAATGATCCTGCCTAAAAAACTGAGCTAAACTGATCCTGAGGAATTTATACAATGAAGTAAACAGCAGCAGCCTGAATCTCATTTATCTAAATGTCCTTTACAGCACTTAGCATCTTTTAGATATGTTTTAGCTTATCAGATAATTGGAATGTATGTTTTCTCTCCCCAGAGTATTTCAATCACATATCGATGTCTTACAAAATTTCTTTAGTAACTTACATTGTTCTTTTCTTCAGTATTCAGGAGAGGTGGGTCAGTGGTGGCTAAACACTTCACAAGGGGTTCCCAGAAGGACTGGTTTGTTTTCTCATGATTCTCCAAGTAACTGGCATCAGCAGTAAAAACCCTCTGGAAAACCTCTGGGAAGAGAAATGAGCAAATCACTGTGCAAGCAGCAGAGGGGGTTTGCAAGGTAGGGTTCCACTGGTTCTCACTGTAGGTACGGTGACAGACTAACATGCTCAACAGCATCATTTTAATGTATAGGAAAGAGAGTAGTGCTGTATGGCACAAAGCAACTCAGCCTGCCACAAATGAGTAGGAAATGTCAGCTGTCCATAGGAATCATTGATGTCTGTTTGATGCTGTTGTCACAGTTAGAAAAGCAGGGGAAGAATTCCTCGCTATTTAATGGATGATTATTCTGACCATGCTGTTTACAGACAGGCACAGAGACACAAAGGGCTGAATACCAAGGTATTGAGACAACTTCTTAGGCATTTGATGCACGGACAAATCTCCTTCATGCATCGAAATACCCACAAGCCACGCGTGCAAGGTCTAAGGAGAGGCCTGCAGAAGAGCTGGCAGCTCACTGCTGGTCTCTCTTTTACAAGCAAGGAGGAGGAGTGTGTTTTCAGAGGAAACAAGTTTCATTGACTCCTGACCACTCCACCTACAACTGCTGTGTAGTGTGAATGAGCAGGAGCTTTGACCTTTGTGTGCTCCCCTTACCTTGCTGTTCTTCAGTAAGATCTGGGAGTGGGACATTCAGGTTCTCCATCGCTGTGCCTGTTGGAATGGAGAGAAAAAGCCTATTTAGAAACAGATCAGTCTGACCTTCTCTGCTGTTCTGTCTTGATTTTCTGCAAACGCAATGTCTATCTCTTGGTGCTTTGGTTTTGAAATCTCTGTTGCAATGGCAGTTTCACATCATGATTCATTTTCCTTCCCTGGACCCTTTCTCAGCTCCTCTGAGTGAGTCTTGCTGGGCTGGCCTTTGGTTATTAAGAAAGAACAAAACTCTGATCATCATGAGTAAATCAAAAAGAAGTCTGACTGGATCATTCACATTGTTGGCTTTTTACAGCTACCAAGGTGTCTAATTAACTATTCACCACAGATGTAACTTAATACACCCTGTTCCATTCATAAAACAACTATTGTTCCATCCCTTTGACATCCTTGTACTTAACGTGTACCAGGGAGAATGGTAGAAATAGTCCATAGGAGAGCCCCGAGAGATTTGGAATCCTTGTCTCACTGAAGGCTTTGACACTTCTTCCCAAGTTGGCATGAAAAGGATATTTCTGCTATATCCTTTCTGCTTTATCCATCTGTTTATGAATTAATTTTTTTTAAAGTTGATCCCAGATTTCTCACTGGTATTTGCCACAGAAACAAAACATTCTGACACCTGCAAAATCCAATGTTTCCTATTATTTTGCTAAATTCACCCCAGAAAATTTGTTTTGAGGCTGGTTTATTCCAATAATACTTTTTGTGGTGGTTGTGGTTCTGAACAGTTACCTCCGCCTGCTGCAGTCCCAGCATCCTGCACGACTGCATCTCCCCTCATGCAACATCTCAATTAAAACACTTATACTGAGAGTTGCAAGAGAACATTTTTGGGGGGCCTGATGGACAGTTTCTGCTCTTCAGGGGGCAACAGGAGAACAGTTTATACACCCAGACTTTTTCTTACAATATGACTTCTGGGTCTATTCAACGAAACGCTTTCAATTAAGCAGTTTGAAAACCAAGTATTTCCTTTAAATTATCCAGATGGAAACCTGTTTCTTTTCCTATAGGCAGTTTCAGTTCTTTACAGGCCATCATACCAGTCCAAAAAATATTCCAATACAAAATCCCAAACAGGCCCAGATAACATCTTAGGAAGGATAGTGCAACACACAAACAAAACAAGAAACACACCAACTTTTTAGTGCATGGAGGAAATTAGACACAAAGTGACGCCAAAGTAGCTGCAAACCCATCCCTCCTTTGGAACCAGGGTCAAGGTCCCACGTTTTAGTACACTGGTGATCCTGGGGGTTTTCTCCTTCCCTAGGCTGCAAGCGTTCTTCAAGTTGATGAGGTCCTTAGTTTGAAACTGGTTTTAGCCACTGGTTTGCTGTTTGGCTTTGGGAAAATGGCATCATCTCTTTACCCACTTTTAAAGGCTAAGCCCAGAAAACTGCTTACCTACCTCCTGGGTGTACTGTGAGAAAGAGATAATTTAATATTTTAAGAACACTTTGAAATCATTCCCAATGATGAGCCTATTCAAGACATCTACAGTGGCAGATAATATAATACCTTTAATTTAACCACCTGATATACCTGGAAAAACTGGCAAGTTTTTGGACAAACAAGCTTTGAACCCTATCAATTAGTCTAACAGAAGTTTTCCCTCTCCTGCAGTCCCTGCCTGACTTGCAGCTCATGGTAGCTGTGGCAGCAGCACCGTGAGCACCCAATAGGGAATGCAGGAAATGCATCTCTCCTCTCTGCCTGGGTGAGCAACAGCTGATGTTGAAATACAGGAACCCAGCATACCACACCCTCCATAAACTGGTTCTCAGCCACACAATAAAGAACATCATTTCTGTGCAGTTAGGTACTATGGTTTTCAGCCTTTTTCAGCATCTTTCTTGCCTTCCTATTTACCCAGCTTAAGCCTTGCAACCGGGTCTGCTTTGTAAGTGAAATCCTTTAGACCTCTTTGTGGACTGCACAGTCAAAATACCAGGCCCAAAGGAACAAAATTTCTTTATTATAAATATTTCTTTTCTGACCAATTAATTCCATTTCATAAAAATATTTATAAATATCCACAGATTTTACTGTTGAATAAAATTCAGGAGGTTTGTCTCTGAGGCTCCTAAGACCTGGTGAAGGCAGCTTTTGTGGGCACATTCGAGGCACATTGCTCCTCCTGTGACACAAAACCTGCTGCAGCAGCTGCCTTATGCCAGCTTTGCATCATCCCAAAGACAAGGCGAGCAGGGTGGCACCAGCACATCTGTCCCACCAGCACGGAAGGTGCAGGAGATGCTGGTCCACCTCACCTGCTGTCAGACTGATTTACCTGAAAACTGTTCATTTGCTCAAATAACCAGACTGCTCAGCTCTGTCAGCAACAGAGACACATCTACCATATGGAGTCATGCACGCTGCTATGATAAGACCTTGATACCACAAGAGGATCCAGGAGCAGCCAGAATCTGCCCCCATCTCCCTTTCTGTGCGCTAAGCCCAGTCAGTCACCAAGCTTTACGTAACTAAGGAGGCTGGGTACCTCATTTCTTCTAGTCTATGGACAAGTAATTCCCCTGTGGTTCTTCTGGAAAGAAATCAGATCTAAACAAAGGATAGGTACAGGCATTTAATTATTGTATGTTTTCAAAGTGATTCATTTGATTATACCTCATAATGAGAGCAGGATGACGCTATATTGGCATTTCAGCCTGGCCATGACCTCACTGGGGAACAACAGGAACAATAGATCTCATCTTGCTTTCCCCACAGCAAATCAGAACTTAATTGCCATGAGGTCTTTTTAACATGGTCAGAATAAAATTTGTGTCCTGGGTGTTTAGAAAGTGAGACTAATAACTGTCAAACACAACAATTATTTGCTTTTCTCTAGAAATACATCTGAGTGAAATTGTTAAATTGGATAGCAAAAAATATAAAGTAAAATAACTTTTTAATTTCAAGACAAAAAACCCCCAGTCAATCCTAAACCCTTTTACTTTGAAACTACTTTTATCTTTGTTTTTAAATTATATGCTTATAACTTGACAGCAAAATTTCTAAAATTGCTAAATTTCATTTTAAACATAAACATTAAGTCCCTCCCTGCCCTTCTCTAAACCAATCCAACTTCATAAAGCACACCTGCAAGTCTCAGGTTGGTCCTAGTGGTTGCTTCCACAGGAAGATGTCCTGGAGAGCTGTGGCCATGGTGAAAGCTGGTGGTTTCTTCCAGTGAGACAACAAAAACTGTTCCAAACTTGCTCAGCTTGAAACCATTCCTACTCTGGTCTCCTCGGGCAATGCCACTGGTGAGATAATTCTGCTATTGGTCTGCTTGCCTTCCTGTTATCAAATATCCTTGAAATGTGACAGAGAAATAGCAAAACTCAAAAGACTTCACTCTTTACAGAACACGAGCAGGTGGAGAGTGTGTGACACCACGGGGAGGGCAGCTCCTCAGGCTCGGTGTGGCCATGGGGGGAGCAGGCACAGCCCACCCACCCCTTGCCACAGCTTCCTTCTATCCCGGCTCTCGGAGCAAGCCCGGACACGGCAGCTTGCTGCCTGTTTTTCAGCTGTGCTGGTAATATCATGGCAGTGCTCCCAGACACATTCACACTCCTTTGAAATTACCTGGTTTGTGTTCCTCCTGATGCGCTGCGTGCTCCTCTCTGTGGTTGTTGGAAAGCTCTGACGGGAAGAAAACGAGCTCATCAGAAGCCAGAAGAACCCATGTGTGTAGCCTGAGTAGGGCTAAGGCAAAAAAATCTTCCTTTATGCATAAAATGGGGGGGTTCCCCCAAGGATTTTATAGACAAAAAATATTTAAAACCTGGGGAAGCCCAGTTAGGAAGGCCCAGAGGTTACAGGGAAGCCCTGTCCCTCGTTACCACGGTGCCACAACCCCCTCTACGGATCGTGATGCCTCGTGGAGCGATCGACAACCCAGCCGTGCCCCAAGAGCCAGGACACAACCCCAAAACACGCTGGGTCTCGACCACAAGCAGCTCCCGGAGCGCTGCCGGCGCTTACCTGTGGGGCCGTGCGCTGGGCCGGGATCCCGGGGCAGGGCGTGCGCAGCGGTGGGGCAGGTGTGGGGCCTCACGTGGCTGCCCTGACTCACCCCACGGCAGCTCCGGGTCGTCCTCCAGACACCGGCGGTCGCGCCCCAGGAATGGCAGGAGGAGCTGCGCGTTTCCCTTGTCCCTGAGCAAACCAAGGAAGGGCCGATCCCACCAGTGTTGGGAGAGGAGTTGGGCGGCCTCCTGATGGACCTCAGTGGACCTGACCAGCCAGGACCCCCCCACCCTCGTCTGTGCTCAGCCTGGAGGCCCTGATCCGCTTGTTTGGTCTGTCTGGGACACAAAGGGGAAGCTGGGGGCATGGGGCTCCCCCCCTCAAGGGAAAGGCTGTGGGCTCCCACAAGCCGAGTGGAGGATGCTGCGATTGGAGGCCCAGGCACGCTGCCCTCCCACCAAAGCATCCCCAGGCTCAGGGAGGGAGATGCCCGTGCAAGGAGATGGGTGGTTTTCATCTCACACTCCATCGGGATGGACAGTCCTGAAAGATGAAGGTCTGTCTGATCCTTGAGCTGCCGACAGGGAATGTCCTGCGTGCTCCCCACTCCCTGGCAGTGCAGCACCCACGTGCCCTGGCTCTCTTGCTCTGAGTAGGCTGCTACACACACTCAAGCCACTCAGGAGTAGCAATTCACTTTGATTATGGGTTTAATGGTTTGTCTTCTGGTAGAAGAGATAGGAACGGTTTCCTCACAATCCTCACTGCCTTTCTTAGAATAACCTGAAACAAAGCATCCCTCTGGCTTTGCCTGTCCTGTACCTGCTCATCAGTGCTCTCCCCTGAGCCCCTCTCATCCACCTCTGATGGGTATAACTTCTCCAGCACATTAACCAAAGCTATCCCGGGGCTGTTTTCTGTTCAGAGAAGCTGCTGCTTCTCCAGACGATGGTTTCTGACCCAGCCAGCCTTTGGCAGAAGGCAACAAGAGAGAAGGGAAGGGTGAGGAGGGCAGATCTCTCCAGTGCACAAGAGAGAAAAATGGAAGCCCAGCTCAGCACCAAACACACACCAACTACACCAAAACAGGCATTTTCCCCTGCTTCACTGCAGCTGCACCTGGGGAGATGATTAACTAATGAATCAAACCTTTCTTAGGCCAGTTTCTTGTCTTTGGCTTCTAGTGGTCTCACCTGAGGAAGCATTCTGGCTCCCATGGCCTCCTGAGCTCCTTCTAGGCCTTCTCAGAGGTTAACACAGCCTTTCAGTTGCTGGATGAAAATACAGTTCTGAATTGAGCTTCATTTCCATAGGATTTGTGTTACGTCCTTGTGTAAGTGTTCCTTTTCCTCAGCAAGCACTGCCTCTCTCCAGGCATGATGTCTGCTCACCTGAAAACGCGTGTGAAGAGCGAGAGCCGGTGCCATAGGAGACAGCTGGGGACATTCCAACAGCACAGGGTGTCCATCGATTACATAAGGTGTGGTCCTGTTAAGCCATTTGTGCAATTAAGGTAACTTTCATCCTGGTGCACTCGGTGCCCGGGGAGGGGCCGTGCAGAGCAGGCTGTGTGCCCTCCCTCTGCTCTCCTCTCTGCTCCATGCACTGATGCTCCTGGAGAGACCGGGACTCGGATAGAGAAGGTACTTTCTAATTCCTGTAGTTGGTGTGCATTGATTTTCTTCTTTTCCACTTTTGGGGTTGGTTGTTTTAAACAGGCTGTTTCTCTAGATTACCACAAGTGCCCATTCAAGTGTCCTGGCACACCTACCATGACGTTATTTAATTACATTTAATGTTAAACACATAAAGCAGCTGATACTCTGCAACTACTTCTCCTGGAAAAATATTATCTAATGAATTAGAATGCTTTATCATGCATTTATTTTGCCCGTATTTGGGAGCTGCCCTCAGAGAGTTAGGAGAACGACGATTTATTCTTTATATGCTGGGAAAAGTGCTTCCAGGAGGGGTTCAGAGACACGAGACACATGCAGAGCAGCTCTAATGCTCAACATAACCGGGTACAGAGTGAGTGCAGATTTGTCACCCAGGCAGGCTGCATGAGACATGCAGAAATGCTTCTAAGCGAGTGCAGGAAGGGCCCAGTGATGATGCACGTTGAGAGTAGTAATTGCTCATTTAGTCACCACATTTCTGGCAGATTAAAACACTGCTGACACCTCTTGCCCTACCCTGGCTTTTGTCCAAAGGGTTGGTTAAATTTGTCCCTTTTGTGCATTTACTTAGTTGCTACTTTTTTTCTTTAAATAAAGTCTGGTTAAACAATTGTTGTGAAACTGTGAAGCACGAGTAACCAAGGGAGGATTATGCTTCACCGCCAGCTGCGTTTTGCAGGCTACAGCCAGGTTACACACAGGCTTCTGTTTTTCAACTGAACGAAGAGAAGAGGAGCAGAGAGGAGAAGCAACAAGCAATAAGTGTACCCTCCTCCTACCCCTCCACACTATCGCTGAACTGATAACACCCTCTCATTCTGGGAGATGAGGAGAAAGCAGCTGTTTGCCTTTGGCTGAGCAGAGAGGAAGGCTGAGGTTTAGCCATGAAGGTTTTGTGTGGGAGTTGATTACCTTGTACTCTACTGAGGCCTTTTGGACACTTTTTTTCTCATTCTGAACCCTTCTGTGGAATTACCTGCAACAACAGCTAATTCATTAGATTAGTATTTCAAACTAAAACAGTAATTTTTTTCCTAAAGCGAACTAGGCCTAATTTTATTTAACTTTACCTAGACACAGGAGCTTCTTGTTCCACACACATCTTTTAGCAGTTCTCCTAAACCCCATCAAGAACCAAACAGAACAATACACCCATGCCTGGTATTTCTTATTGTTTCCTCAAACTGAAATAAACAGCAGCCAAACCAGAAAGCCTGGTCTTCAAGAGTCCTCAGGAATTACTGAGACTCCCTGAAAGGGGAAAGAAAGAGGGGCAGAACTGGGTACCACAGTGAGCTGCCCAGCATCCCTGCTGGGAGATGGACCACACAGGCTGATCCCACACTGCTCCAGCTCTGTGAGAGCACGTGCTCTGGGAGGAGCTGTATCCTCCACAAGAGAGATCCCTTCATCCGAAACTGCTCTGACCACACCATGTGGCAGCACCTTCTCCTGTGAGAAACCCTGCGGTCAGAGGAAAAAGGGAGAACCATTGCAACAGCCTGTCAGAGGATCCAAGAAACACGACTACTGCTAGCCAGGAACAGGAACAAGCAACGGATCTCAAGCAAAGAGGTCAGCCTGGTAAAGCCCCAATCCCAGGGATGTCTGTGCCACCCTCTGTTTCCCATTAGGTCTTTGGGTGGAGAATCTCAGGCCAACTTAGGCAGGGACCTCTGGTGGTCTCTAGCTCACCCCACCCCACCCACGCATTCAGAGCAAGGCTAGCTTCAAAGTCAGATCAAGATGTTCAGGGTTTTGCCCAGACAAGTACCAGGTATCTCTGAGGAAAGAGATAAGTGCTTTCCCTCCATCTACCAATCTTGTATGACAACACCATCTCTCATCACCTAATATCGCCCCGAGCGAAGGCGCAGGGATCGCTGCTCCATCCACTGGGAGCTCTGCAGGGTTTGTATGAAGCACCTATTTCCCCTAGGACTACACACCAGAAGCAGCCAAGCCTCCAAGATGTGCAACCCAACTTGACACCAAAATGTAACTGTCCAGGTGAGCTGAGGGAAAGGCTGGAGGAGCTCTTATTCAAACATGGAAAACACACTGAGCTTCCTACAGAGAACCCTAAGAGCCTGGAGGAGGAGCAAACAGCTCATGTCAGACCAGCCAGTCACAGAAATATAAAGAACATTAAGTTACCCAGGTGCCCAACAAATATTGCAAACATCACATTGCCCATCACGAAAAACACAGCTTCCAGTTGGAGAATAATATACTGAGACATTTAAAGCCTGCTGGGAAGCAAGACCTTTACTGACATCAACTCCACAAACTCCCCAACAAACGCGAAACATGAGCAGCGAGTCTGCAGCTCACTGAAAAACTGAGATAAACAGTTTGGAAGAGCAGCTTCCATCTCCTTGCCACCTGCCTCCCTAGAGAACAGGGCAGGCACCTCTTTCTAGATGTCAGCAAGGGGCACTCTCCTGTAACATGTGCACCACGCCAGGTGAGCCTGCTGTCCCCACTGAGCCCTGACAGTGTGCACATGTCAAGGTGAGACACCCTCCAAACCATCAGGACCACCAGATATTCAGCAGGAGCACAAAGCACCTCGAAGGCTGGTCAGGTGGCTCCTGGAGCTGACAGCAACCAGGCCTGCAGCCCCTGGAGCGCAGCCTCTCCCATCACAGCCCCAACATGCAGGGAGGAACGCGGGCCTGGACCCTGTGGGTCAGGCAGAAGGAAAGGCAGGCTCTGGACATCCAAAACGGTGTCAGGGAGCCGGGCAACCTGTGTCCCGGCCCCAGGCAGGCAGGCAGAGAGCAGGCAGGGCAGGAACACAGCGGTTTATTGGCAACACAAGCAGAGGCGGTGGCGGCGGCGGCAGGCCCCGGGCAGGGTGCGGGGCAGCGGTGCTCCAGCGGTGCGGGGTGGGGGATCCCAGGACTACGTCAGCGTCTCGCCCTTGGTGACCTGCAGGAAGAGGAAAGGACTCAACCAGGGCAAAACCCAGCCCCAACCCTTCCAGCCCCAGCTGTCCCATCACAATTCCACTCCCTCAGCCACAGCCCCCCAGTCCCATCCTCCCAGCCCCAACCCCTGTTCCAGTCACAGCCCCCCAGCCCAACCACCCCCAAACCCAGAAATAGTTACTATTACAAAAATTGGAATATTTTAAGCTACATAGTTAAGTTTCATCTAAGTAACTTATTTTTTTGAAAGTCAGACAAAATGTCCCTCTGACAGTGTTGCTTTCTTTATACCATGTTTTTTTTACATGGTGTTTTTCCAGACACAGTTCAGAGAGAAACGATAACGGCTTGTGTCCAGTATGATCTGTTCTGAACAGATGTGTCTGCTTCTATGATCACCTCTGTTTGCAGTCTTTCCCTGTCTAAAATACAAGGTCAGACAGAAAACTGGCTGCCAAGTTCCAATTAGCAGAGATGTGGCTGTTGCGAGGTTCATAACAAAATTAAAATTAGTCCTTGCAAAATAACAGAACTTGTATGAGATTTCTGGGAGCACTTACACACATGCATGTAAGTGGGAAATATATTCTGTACCAGCTCTTGCCTCATTACGCATGATTGATGGAAATCAGAATCACAGAATGGTTTGGGTTTGAAAGGACCTTAAAGCCTATCCAATTTCAACCCCCTGCCACGGGCAAGGACACCCCCCCCGCCTCAGGATGCTCAAGATCATCCAGTGCTGAAATTAAAAGCTGCGGTTCCTGAAACTCCAAAACGAGTCTTAAAAGAGTTTATTCGCCCGCGTTTTTGGTGTCACCCCCAGCCGCTGCCCCAGCCCCAGTCCCCCCCAGTTCCAGTCTCCCTCCAGTCCCAACCCCGCTCTCACCCGGGCCTCGATGTACTCGATCCTGCGCTCCAGCGCCGTGAGCTTCTCGTTGAGCGTGGCGAGGCGGGAGCGGCAGGACATGTCTGCGGGAGGGGCAGTGAGAGACCGCGGCCGCGCCCGCCCCGCCCGCCCCGGCCCCGCCGCCCTCACCGAAGGAGTTGAGGAAGTCCGCGATCTTCTTGATGGAGCTGGTGATCACCTCGATGTACTCGCGGTTGGCCCAGTCCTGGTGGATCTCGCGCTGCACCGGGTCCTCCTGCACCGACATGGCCGCCGCCGCCCCGCACCGCCCCGCGCACGCGCGGGGCAGCTCCGACCGACCCCGCACAGCGCCTCCGCGGCTCTGCGCCTGCGCGACCACGCACCGCTCCGCGCCTGCGCAAGGCTGGGCACCCGCACAGGGACATAGAGTGCATCGCATCCGCACAGGGCTGAGCACACGCACGAGGATACAGAGCGCACCGCACCGCACCCGCGCGGGGCTGGACACACGCACACAGAGTGCACCGCGCCTGCGCGGGGCTGGGCACACGCACAAGGGACACGGAGCGCACTGCACCCGCGCAGGGTGGCAGCGACACGCGCGGCTGCGCGCACACAGGGCTGGACCCACAGACACCGCACCCGCGCAGGGCTGCGTGCACACACGCACCGCACCCGCGTAGGCCCGCATCGGCGCACGGCACCGCGCCCGCACAGGGCTGCGCGCACACCCACCCACGCACAGCCCTGCACAGGGTTGCACACACGCAGTCACACACAGAGCACCGCAGCTGGGCAGGGCTGGGCCCGCAGACGCTGTAGGCAGGGGTGGGCAGACACACACACAGAGCACACACACACAGGGCTGGACCCGCAGACACCGCACCTGTGCAGGGCTGCGCACGCACACACACACAGTCACACACGCACGTGGTGCCCGCGCAGGGCTGTGTGCACACACGCACACACAAACCACACACATGCAGGGCTGTGCACACACCCCCCCCCACTCACATGGGGCTGTGCACACACACATCACACCCATGCAGGGCTGTGCACACACCCATGCCCCACCCACACACCACACACACAGAGACACAGGGCTGTGCATGCACACACACCCACTCACACCCACACCACACACACAGGGCTGTGCACACACACACCACACACAGAGGGCTGTGCACACACACACCACACACACACCACCCGCACAGCACTGTGTGCACACACTCACACACGTGCACGCACACTCCTGCCACTGCCCCCGCACGGAGCTGCCCTTATCATCACGCCTCAGGGTTGGGCAGGAACAGGGCCCGCGCCGTCCTCATCGCTGCCCTCTCCGCTGCTCTCCTGCAGGGAACACGGGGTCAGAGCCGGAGCTGCTCTCCCTGCCTGCCCCTCCACGTTATAACTCAGCCCAGGGACGCACCTCGGCGGGGCTCCCCACGGAGTCCTCCTCAGCTGAGCCGCTCTCCTCTGCAGAGTCCTTCTCCTCAGAGACCTGGGACAAAATTTCTTCTCCCTAAGTTGAAGGCAGAAGAGCTGCCCTGAGCGCCTGCGAGCGGGCAGACACACCAGGACAGTCTGGAGGAAGGCAGCGCTTCGATAACATCTTAAATCATAGAATCACTGAGGTTGGAAAAGACCTCTAAAATCACCCAGCCCAACACCACTGTGCCTGCTAAACCATGTCTCAAAGTGCCACCTCTACACTCTTCTTGAACACCTCCAGGGATGGAGATTCCACCACTGCCCTGGACAGCTGTTCCACTGCTTCACCACTCCTCCAATAAAGAAATGTTCCCTAATATCCAACCTAAACTTCCCCTGGTGCAACTTGAGGCCATTTCCTCTTGTCCTATCACTTGTTTGGGAGAAGACCAGCACCCACCTCGCTACAACCTCCTTTCAGGTAGTTAAATAAACAGTTTTGGAGTGAAAAGCAGGGTTTGTTTGGACTGTTCTGCTTCCACAGTGAAAGGAGAAGACAATGGTCAGAAGCAGCTCCTGCCAAAGCCACACGTAACAGCGTGTGAGGAGCTGTTCAAACCACCTTCACCTCTCCCCTCTTTGCGTGCAGCCCCTGCCGCCAAGCAGAGGATTCACCATACCCACTCCTGACAAACAGGGAAACCTGACCACTTTGGTGTGACAGCCTCGCAGGAAGAAGCTCCTAGAGGTCCAGGCCCTTAATCATAGAATCATAGAACAGTTTGGGTTGGAAGGGACCTTTACAGGTCATCCAGTCCAACCTCCCTGCAGGAGCAAGGACACCTTGAATTGGATGAAGTTGCTCAGAGTCCCATCCAACCAGGATGATATCCATTGCCTCCCTGGGCAACACATTCAGTGTTTCACCACCCTCTTTGTAAAATATTTCTTTCTTATATCCAGTCTAAATCTGCCCTCCCTTAGTTTAAAACCATTTCTCCTTGACCTGTCACAACAGGCCTTGCTAAAATGTCTGTACCCATCTTGCCTATAGGCCTCCTTTCAGCACCGGGGGGCTGCTCTACGTGTCCCCAGACCCTTCTCTTCTCCAGGTTGAACAACCCCAGTTCTCTCAGCCTGTCCTTGTAGGAGAGGTGCTCCAGCACTCAGATCTCTGTGGCCTCCTCTGAGCTCGCTCCAAACAGACACATGTCCTTCTAATCTTAAAATAATCTTAATCTTGAAATAAAATGCCTCTTTCGGCTGCACTGGACAGGACTGTAATAAGGTCACACTGAACTTGGCCTTGTCACTCTACCTGCACCTAAGGGCAGGGTTAGAGTTGTCTGGGCAAGATGAGCACTGGTGTTTCCCACATTTTAACTGTCCCAGGCAGGACAGTGATCCTCACCTGGAGATCCCGATTTTTAAGGATGCCGACCCAGAACGCCTCCTGGCAGTGGTTGAACGCCAGCATTGCCTTCACTCGGTATACAAATTGTTCCAGGGACTTCTTCAACAAAGGCACATGGTTGGTCAGGCCAATGTCCTGGCGAATCTAAACATGGATCAGTGCAACACGACCACAGTTGATTCTCACCTAAGGACTCTGGCTAATTAGAAATCCATTGGTTTTACTGGCAGGAGGGATGAGACACAATCCCCACAAAGCTTGCCCAAATTATCTCATTTCTTGGCCAAATTCTTTTTTATCTTTTGTTAAAAAATGAAACTCAGGTAAACATTTTGTCTAAGGCAGCAAAGTGATCCTTCGCAGTAATCCAAACAGCCATATCCACTCTGGATGAAAGCAGAAGGAGGCTTAGCTTGTCTAATGAACCTAGAGAGGCCAGTAACTGCTCTACACCCTGCAAAAGCAGTGGAAGGGAAATAAATAATTCTTAGGACAGGAGTTCGTGCTGCAATTGTAACTTCTCTTACCTTGGAATGGCCACACATGTGATGAAGTTGTCTGGTACTCATCTGCAAGGTTTTCAGCAAACTCTGCACATCATCCTGCAATAAAGAAGTAGATCAGCAAATCATTCTCAAAGGATTTTTCCATCAGGGAAACAAGAATACTGGAACAGAATTAGCCCTAGCAATCCTTTCAATGGGTTCTGGGGTACAGATATGATGCAGGAAACATCAGACGAACAGGATGAAGCCACAGGGGCCTGGCACCGTGCATGTAAGCCAAGTAACTGGAATAAAAGTATGACTGCATGTCATAAGGGCGAGCACTTTGAACTGAAACGGATTTTGAATCAGTTTGGAATGAAAGTGTATCAGTGAAAGTGAGGCAATTACATTCAAGACAACTTTGTAATGTCTTGAGTTGAATTTTCTGAAATAGGGGAACCTGTGGAAGAGTATAAAACTTACTGCTAGATTGCAGTATTTGAAATGCATCCAACACAAACTCTGGATATCAGTCCTCTCTACTGACCAAATTACCAGCACTTTCTATTGTTCAGTGGTAATCAATAGGTATCTGTTTGTAACCTCATTGCCTCAGACAGCCTCGAAAACCGATCTTACACGTGCAACAGGAAGGAGTTATCTGTTAGAGAGGCAAGTTGTCACAACTAAGCCAAAGAATGAACCTCATTGGCAAAGTGCCTTGCAACAAAGCAGGGGGAACAAGCGAGCTGTTCTTGCTTGTCACCTAGTGCAGCAAGGCTGGCCTGTCCATCTGCACACAGGCATCTTGTCCTGCTCAAAGGTCCAAGAATTACTGCAAAAACACCAATGTCACTGTCCATCTGGACCACAAGCCCTCACCATCCTAACTGATCACATGAGGTTCCTATTCTATGAGTGACACCTTTGTGGCAATAACTTTTGAAGGAGATAGAAGTTGAAGGCCAGAAGAGTGATGGCAAGTTGGGAAACAGAGAGCTATTTGCTGAGAGCACTGGACGTGCCAGTAAAAAGGGCAGAGCACAGCTGGAGATATTAGATGTGTTTGTCATGAAGTGTCACAAATGTGATGCCAACATGTGACCAATTCCCTTCTAGCAAGCATCATCCCAGCTGGCTGCAGACAGCTCTGTCTCCATAAGGCTTACCCTGTGCTTTTTAAAGCTGTGGTCCAGGAGAGGCATGGCAAGCTTCAGAAATGCTTCTACAAAGAGACGGCCGTACTATAAAAGAATGACAAATATATCAGAAGGCAAATTTAAATTCCTTTTCAAAGAACCATCACCAAGTCAGATAAGATAATGATACATTCTTTCAAGCTACCCCAGAGACTGCTCTCTCTTAGTAAAAGACTATATTCATTGTGAAGGCTGTACTGGAGTATACTGGATCAGGACAGGGTTCCCATTTTAATCACTGCAAAGAGAGACCAGAAGGACAAGGTCTCATCGCTGTACATATCCCCGGGTTTATTTGCCAGCAAATTGGGAATAAAATTGAACTAAACACAAAATGTTATAATCACTATAGATATATGAGTCCTATAGCCAGAAAAGGGAGAGTTGCAGAGGGACATGTGATCTTTCTGGGCTCCAAGGGAGACCTGTTTGCAGTGATGTCTCCTCTCAGCTGGAGTTCCATGAGGAAAGGAGAGAAGAGGAGGGGTCTAAAGTCAGTAATGCCAGTTGCACTCAGTTCACTGTGGTTGAGCCATATGAGGAGGATTAGTGGAAGACAGTTACAGGTAGAAGAAACTGTGTCTGCTTCTTCCAGAGAATTCAGTAACCACTCTGCTCCACTGGAGGCAACAATTCAAGAAAGCTGGTACTTAAACTGTTCTCTTCAGTTATTCTGAATCCTTGCTTACCTTCAGGCAGATGCTGAGTACGGGCCTGCTGTCAAATACCTGGCATGGGCGAGAGGAAAATGACAGCCAGATCAGTTCACAAGTCTAAAGGAAACAATATATGCACAGCAGCCAATTCAAAGCACCCCTTTGTTATATGCCCCTCATTAAAGTGTGAAACCTGCTCTCAGGCAGCATCCATTCTCAAGTTTCAACAGGGAACACCACATAAGCATGTGAAGTGCAGTGGCTGCCAGGGGAAGTACTTGTCAGGATGGCTCTTGGGTGAGCTAAGGTGCACATTCTGCAGATGGCACAAAATTATCTCAACGAGTCTGAAGTTTTTAACAGTTTATGACCCAAGTCCAGCTGATGGGCAAGTAACCACATAACGGACCAAGCTAAACTCAGATGTGCAAAATGTATTTTGGAACAAATCATGAAGCTATTATATTAACAGTGCCAGCTGGCAAAAGACACCAGATGTCACCACAGAGGCCACACAGAGCTGTGGTCTCTTGCCAGTGACCAATTCTGTAACTAATTAGTGAACATTTTAACTGGCATAGCACGCAGATGTGAGGGAGAGCTGTAAAGCTTCTGTCAGATGTTAGTCCGGATCTATCTGAAGGGTTTCTCCCATCTGCCTCTTCCACAGCTGGCAGTGGACCCTGTCAGACAAAAGCACTGTACTAGGGAATTGGGGTGTTTGTTCAGTCCTTTTTCTGCACTCCTTACATCATCTTGTCTTTGTGCAGACTTATTATTTGTGTGAGAACTATGTCAGTAAGATGTGCAGGCTGTAAGAGTTAAGTAGTATTGAAGTGTAAACTAAATGGAAACCCTTGCAGCACGCAGATTATAACCTGCTTTATATACCACCTCCAGGTTGTTCCACCAGTCAGCCATATTTCATGATTTTCCCCTGTGCTTATGAACCTGGGTACACTGGGCTTTGCTGGGAATCTGAAGGTAAAGCCAGGAAAACAATCAGAATCTCACCTTGACCAAGTTAATGAGGATATGGAAATTCCGCACAGCAATGTTCCACCGCAGCAGCTTCTCCAGTTGCTCCTAACAGGATGCAAAGGGACAATAACTCAAGAAGGTGCATTTCCTCTCACCTTGCTGGGTGCTCTCTCAGCATTTGCTATACCCCAAGCATTGTTGTTGTTGAAGACAGAAGAACAAGGCTTCCCCACAGGCAGATCTATCACAGCAAAACCACTTAATGGTAATTTCAGCCTGATCAGTGCCCACATGGCTTAATATGCTAAGAGCTAACACACTTCCTTGCTCTCAGAGCAGCTCTTGGTTACAGAATAATGTTCTACTCCCACATTTGTGTGCAGACCAACTGCTCAGCTTCTTATTTTGCTGATAACAACCTGTTTTCTGGTTATAGCTTCTGCTGGATGTACTGGATTTCTGACATGGTGCAAACAAGAAAAAAAAAAAAGGATGCTACTTATATGTTACCCTGCATTTCAGTTTTGGCTGCTCCATGAATCTGTCTGACTGCATTTCCTGACAAAGTTCAGAAGCAGATTCCTTTCCCATTTATACATCCTTATTGCACTGTACAGTTTAATTTATGCCTCCTTCCCCTCAAAGAGTTCAGTACCTTTATTTTCCTACCTCACTCGAGTCTGCTGCTTTCCCAGCTGGGATGCTTTTCACTGAACGCTCTAGCTGAGCCATCATTACTCTGAAGAAAATTGGGAAAGTTTGCCTGTGGAGAAAGTGAGAGCAAAACTAAAAGTCAGTTCTGAGCATCTAGATAAGCTTTTTGTCCCCAGAACAACTTGAAGTTTGAAGTGGAAAACTTGAAGTTTACCCAGCTGGGCATCCTCCTCCATAGGAAGTCACTGGAGATTGACTGTATGACCCATAAGCATGTCTAGCCCAGCACTGTCACCCAGGCAGATGGAGAATCCTGGGAAGTCACTACCACTTCCCCAGTATGAACCACCCACAGACACCACCCACTTCTTTGTAGCTCTGGGTGCACACAGTGAAAGGTTCGCTGCTCTCAGCCTAAGATGATTTTGGTAGTTCCAAAGGGCAGGTAATTTGGCCATCCTGCTTAAACCATGCCTCCAAATTCTTGTGGTAGGAGCCCTGAATCCATGCTTCCAAACTCCTGTACTGGGAGCAGAAACACCCCAAGTGTGCTTTTGCACACTGCATCCCAGCCTGGGATTGCCTACAGCCACCCCAGGACTCCAAGGTGGACTTTTGGAGTGCTTTATACACCACAGTAGCACAGAAAGAGGCAGCACACCTGACGACAGACAGCAATTCATTCTCCAATTGAAGTGACTCACAAATAATAAACTCACCTCTGTGTTAATGCACAAGAACATTCCACCTTGACATAAAGCTAATCACAAACAAATGCATTGGATACTGTCAAAACTATGCTCACAAATGCCTAGAGTCCCCAGCAGTACTAATACGAAACCGTACTAGACCACAAAACAAGAAAATGAAATATTTATAAGCAGAAATTGCCACCGTGCATCTCATGAAATCCAAAATTTCTATTAATATAATTACCTGCTTAGTGTAGGGTAAGTAGAAGAACATCCATCTTTGGCAGAATTGATGAGTTCAGCAACACCGACACCGGAGATTTCTTCTATAGCTTTCAGGATGTTATCTGTGTGCTCCAGGTAGACACTAAATCCAGACCCAGCTTAATTAGTCCATCAGTAATGCAGAATAAAACAGCAATGTGTGGCCTAAAATTCCCAACATCATTCTTATGCCATTCTTATTCTTAGGAAACGGCTAAGCAAACAGGGCATGCTTAAGTCCACAGGCCCTGAGTGCTGAGGGGCTGATATTGTAAGGCTACTCTCAGTTATCTTTGAATGGTCACGGTGACTGGGAGAGATGCCTGAGGGCTGGTGGAAAGGAAATGTCACTCCTGTCTTCAAGAAGGGCAAGAGGAAGGTCCCAGGGAACTACAGGCTGATCAGCCACACCTTGATCCGTGGGAAGGTGATGGAACAACTATCCTGGAAACCATTTCTAGGAACATGAAGGACAAGAAGGTCACCGGGAGTAGTCAGTGTGGATTCACCAAGGGGAAGCCAAGTTTGACCAGCTTGATAATCTTTGATGAAATTACTGGCTTGTAGATGAGGGGAGAGTAGTGGATATTGTCTGCCTTAACTTGTAAGGCTTTCAACACTGTCTCCTGTAAGATCCTTAGAGTAGCTGTTGAATTAGAGGCTGGATGAACAGGCAGTCAGGTGGATTGAAAACTGGCTGAAGAGCCAAGCTTAGAGGGTTATGACCAGCATGGTCCTGGGCAGACCACTCTAAGTCACCCAGGTGGAGCAGGGTGTTGGAACAAGGTGACCTCTAGAGGTACCTTCCAACCTCAGCCATCCTGTGATTATGTGATTATATTTCTCTTAATAGTTCTGCTTTCCTTGACTTTAGTGATAGCTGACTTGGTTTCAGTTTGGAGAAAACAAACCCAGACATTTTAGTCCAGATCCACAGTTACACCTGTGTGTATGCACACACACACCTGTAGATGTGCTGATGGATACTAACAGACTATAGTCTAGCAAATATGAGGTGTCCAAACATGCTTCTATTAGCCACTTACCGTCTTTTAATGGCACAGAAACAGTGCTTTAGGGCAAACTGTGTAAATGTGAGGGTTATGATTGAGAGGGGTCCTTCCTCTGCAGCAATAGTAATTGTTAGAAAAAGAGTATCTCATGTTTGAGCCTTACCAGAGCAGCGTGTGCAGGGCACTGTTGAACTGGCTGCCCTTCTCTCGGTCCCCACCGGGCTTCACCCATGACTGGCAGAGGAACTGCTTTGCTAGTGAAGCTGTAAAAGACAAGGAAGGAAGAAGCCAAGACAAGTTCCTTCCTCCATATAAAAGCAGTGTGTCCAAATGGCTTTTTGAAAGATGACAATATTGCTGCCCCTCAACGTGCCAGAACTTTGGTAAGTCAGAATGCATTTCCCCTACAAAGCAGTAAGGCCACAAGGACATGTATCATGATAACAAAATATATGCACACCCAGTGTGTTCCTGGATTGGAATTTCTGTTCACATGGAATTACCGAATCATAGAATGGTTTGGGTTGGAAGGGACCTTAAAGCCTATAAAATTCCAACCCCCCTGCTGTGGACAGGGACACCTCCCACTGGATCAGGGAGCTCAAAGCCCCATCCAACCTGGCCTTGAGCACCTCCAGGGATGGGGCAGCCACCACTGCTCTGGACAATCTGGACAACCTGTGCCAGGGCCTCCCCACTTTCACAATAACAAATTTCTTCCTAAAATCTAATCTAAATCTCCCCTCTTCCAGCTTAACAGTGATCCACTTCTGGCCATTCCTCCCTGACAAACTTACATTGAGTTTTATTTGTTTGGTAGCTCCTACAGTGTGCCAACTGTTTGGTTTTCATTAGGCAATATGAAACCCTTAGGACATCCATTTTTAGGAAGGGTATTCCAGTAACAAGTGACTTGACTTTTTGGCCACAGCACTAAAATAATAAATGTGAACAGGCAAGTTTAAAGTTTACAGATTGTTTACATCAAGATTGCCAACAAACCTGCTTGTCTCTTGCAGAAATGTTTAAAACCCTGCCAGGCTCAGTGGGAAGTTATACCAGTGTGGGACTGTCTAAAGTAATAAAATAATCTCAAAGTAGGGAAATTAAAATTCTGAGTGGCTGTGGGGATCTGAGAAGGTGTCTTAGTATGACAAGGTATGGCTCAGAGAGGTGACTGTCTGGAGTCTTAATTCCAGTGTGTGACAAAGTGGAGACCAACTCGGTTTTCTTGTATATTCCCTTCAAGTTTTCTCTGCCTTATCTGCTTGAATGCTGTTCCTCTTACAGAATAGGTTCTAATCCTTGAGAACAGCTCTCTTAATTGAAAATATTTGTTGCACGGACTCAAGAACATAGAGGTTTTCCTCTCTCTGCCCTGAAGTTCATTGCAGTTCATTTCCATGATTTTAGGAAATGAGCTGTCACAGACATCAGCACTTACACTAAGAAGCTACATCTGATTAAGCCTCTGATCACCTCCACAATAAGTGATTAAACTGGTACCAAAACTGAACAGCAGGTTTGTTCTTAGAATTCTTAAAAGCTGTGAGACTTTGATTTTTTAAAAACACCAACTGAGAGAGCTGGAATCTGCCTTCCTGCATGTGACTGAGGTCAGGCAGAACCAATACCAAAGAGGTTCCGCTGTATTTATTGCTGTTCCTTTTATTAATGGCTGGGACTGTTCACTCAGTGACATCACTAGCATACCAAAGGGAAAGCTCTCCTTCAAAAGATGCTCTCTAAAGACAGAACCCAAGATTTACAAGCAAAGGACAGCATAAAAACTAATCTGAGATTAGAGGTTCTTCACACATTACCCATTTTGTCTTTCTTCCAGCCAGCCATTGGTTTCTCAGCGATGGCAATCAGGAGCTGAGTGAGGATGAATGCACAGTGGAAGCTGGGAACACTCTGCTGGAAATTCAGTAGGTAGTGAAAACTCTCACTGGGGATGACAGGAAAGGGAGAAAGAGAAAACAGTGTAGGCAGGGCAATCTCCTAGAAACACTTAAATAGAAAGTAATTATTAGACCATCTTGGATCCAGGGTCTCCCCAGCCCAGTATTTTGTCTCTGGCCGTGCCCTTTCAAAGAAGGGGCAGCCAATCACAAGCAGATAAAAATTCAGTCAGTGAGAAACTCCTCTCAAGCCCCAGTCACCCTAAACCTGGCAAAATCCTTACATACTGTGTTTGCCTGGTGTTGCTGTAGGCATTTTAACTATCCAGAACATTCCCCTTTTGTGAATCCTACTAAACTCCTCGTCTGAAATTGCACACAGAAGAATGCGACTCAGATTAATGTGTACTTTATCATTTAGTAGCTCCCTTTCGCTAGGTTTGACAGCACTGCCATTCAATTAAATACAAAGCTCTGTTTGAAGATAGCGTGGTCCCTATGAGGGCTCCCAAACATGTTTACTCATAATGTCCACACAAAATAGGGAAAACTGCCTGAAATTCATCCCTTTCAGAGCTTGGGAAGTAATGACTATACCTTATCAGCTCCTCGAGAAGAAGAAATTCTGTCTCTCCTGGCTTTAGTCTATCTGCAAGCACCTGGAGGGCCGACCTTAGCAAGTCAGAATTTTCATGCTGAGAAAAACCATTCCTAAGGGAGGGAAAAAAGAACCCACAATTCATCATTAGATAGAAGGAAGAGAGGTTTCAGGTGCAAAAGCATATCTGGGCTGATTTTTGCAACACAGAAAAATAAAGAAGCTGGATACACAACAGCCGCCCTGCAGTATGACAGCTACAAGAGGACACAAAAACCTGAAAACTGAATGGGAAACCTTGTGCACAAGACAGGTAGACTCAGGAAGAACCAACATTTACACTGGCTACTGAGAAAATGCCAAATTCAGGAACAGTCAGGGAATCAGGGTCCCTGAAGCTCCACTAGAGGCCAACAGGAGAGGCAGCCCTCATACACCTTGTACACAGTTACTACTGGTTTTGATGTACAGCAAAGGTAAATGACTTTCCACACACAGATCTAAATTATGGCTCAGAAAAAAACTTTTGTGATGCTATCTTGGATTATATCAGCAGATGCAGAGGTCAAATGCAGGCTGCACAGGCACTGATGAGCTTGACATTTATAAATCTAGTTTGAGTGCATCAGCAGCAGTCGCCAATGAAGCACCCATCCACACAATCCCAGTGGCAAAAGGAATCCTTTTGTTGCTCAGGATTCAGGCAGGGACAATTTAACAAAGGATGAGGAGACTTACTGGGTAAGAAATTCCAAGATTCCTAGGCAGAAGGGGAGTTGCACAACTAGGATTGCCAGTGTGCCACTGATGCTGATCTAGAGCCAAAAGCACATTGAATTCTATCCAGCTCAGTGCTTCATCACCTTCAGTTTTAGTTCAGCTCAGGATCAGGCAATGAACACAACTATAAACTGCTTAAAAATCTCCAACCATTGCAGGGTGTTGTTCTGCACGGCTGACAGGCAATTGTACCCAGCTGGGTACAAATACATACAAGAAAATTAAAAAGAAGAGGAAGCAATAAACAGACTTTGCTCATTTTGTTTAAACTCACCAAGCAAATAGGGAGCGAAAAGTTAATAAAAGCTGTTGGTAACAAGAGCACATCAGCTGGTGTTCCTGGATGTTCACTCCTGGTTCATCTTCCATACCAACAACTGCCTTTAATACAGAACAAATAATTCACTAAACGTTATTCCAAGGAAAGATAAAGGCACAAGAATCCATTTCTGTAAATCCCATGTTAAAAAAACCCAAAGAAAACAAAACAACTCTTTTTCTCACAAAAAAACTAAAAATACCTTTAGAGGTGACAATACTTGACATGTTTTGACTCAAAATTGCTGCCCACTGACCTGGAAGTAGTTGTGCATGTTCTCCATGTGATTACATAGTGGCTTCAGTAGCTTGACTACACACGTAGCAACTTCCTTGGGGGATCTCTGACACAGGTGGGAAAAGCCAATATCCTTGTAGCCTCTTTCCTGCAGCAAACCCGAGAGATTAAGTCAGCCTTACTCGAGAATAACTGCATCAACTGCTACCTCTTAGACTGTTTCCAGGCAGTGCAAAGGCTGATGTCGTACACTTTGTCAGGAGGAACCATAGAGTAAGATAGTTGGCTTCTGCTGAACAGTCCATACGAACTCAGATAAGTGGTTAACATTCCATGAAGAGGATAACACTGATGTGAGAGCCCTTTCATAGAATCACTTTTGAAAGAGCAAGTGCTGCTCTGACACACAGCTGGGTGTCAGACTTCCATTTAACTGTTAGGTTAAAACAATTCTGAAAAACAAGTCTCTTGGGAAAGGCCTGGAGGCCTCTGCTCTGCCTCAGCCCAGGTCTGGACCCATTGGCTGCTGCTCTACTTGCCTTTTGAAAGGGCACTCTCTTTGTGGATCCGGAGGTCAGCACATGTTCCAGCTTCCAGCACAGGTCATCCAGAAGGAAGCAAAGTTCAGCAGGCCCCAGCTGCACAACTTCCCGAGCCTGCAATTACAAGAACAGTCACTCCCAGGACTCAGACATAAATATAGTGCCTTGAAGCTTAAGTTTGCCCCCTCCATTTATATTTATAACTCCCGGCTTAGTCAGCCTCAATCACAGACCTATGTGGTAGCTGATAGGGTTTATGTTTTCCCCATTGCAGGTGTGCAGCATTGATTCAGGTTACTCAAAGCTCTGAACATAGCTGAGGCAATGTCAGGAACACTTATCTACTGAGAGAGAACTGATTCATATAAACCAACACCGAAAACCAGCTCCTAAGAATAAAGAGAGGTTTAAACCCAAACAGTCACAAAGTTTACCAGTTGACTAATAGTCAAGAAGTAATTTGAAATAACATCACTTAGCCCAAGAGACTTGTCAGTCTTCAGGTTGGCCTGTGACCTGCACATGCAGAGACTGGATAGGCTGGAAGAATGGGCTAACAAGAACCTCATGAAGTTCAACAAGGACAAGTGTAAGGTCTTACACCTGAGAAAACATAATCCCAAAGAGCAGCACAGGCTGGGATCTCAGTGCCTTGAAGTGCTCTGGTTTCTTTGGAGGCAAATTCTCTCCAGTACCTAGCTCCCTGCCCTGGATCAACACATCTTAACATCAACCTTCTGTCCATTTTAATGGAGCAGAAGGGGACAAGGCCTGCAAGAGGGGCAGTTACACAAAGCCTTATCAGTATGTTTTTCCACTGTTTGTTCACCTCTGTATGCATCTCTGTGTCCAAGACAGACTTTGTCAGCAGCCCGCAGTGCAGTACAGAGAACACTTCGAGGTCTAACTCTCGGAAGAACGGGCGATAGCTCTGCAGCTGTGCCAGAGGATTTCCTGCCTCTCTCTCAGCAGATGTCTGAAAAGTAAACGGTAGAATTAAAATTGCAGCCTGCAAGACTGTAAAAATTTCTAGCTCAAATAAAGCTCTTTCTTTCACAGATTTCTATATTTCGTGCCAGATTGGAAAAAAGACTAAGAAGGATTCACAGTGGATAGTAGAAAGACAAGCACACCAAATCAGAAGCATTTTCATTTTGGACTGTACAAGTCACTAAAAATTTTCCATTAAAAAATATTTAGGAAACTGGAATAATCTTTGCCATCTCCTTTCTGTGAATCAGTGGCCATTGATAAACTCATTCTAGACTCATTTATTTCCTTCTCCACTCACCTGCCCTTCTTGCAAATGCTCAAGAGTATAAACTTACCTTCTCCAGCTCGGAGAGCTCAGTATCAGGTTGGTTTCCCTCAGAACTCTCATCTGCTTGAGAACGATCCACAGAGTCAGCTTTGCTGCCATCAGTCTTTTTTTTCCGTCCTTAAAGAGAAAAGCAACTTCAGAAACAAAGGCTGCCCTGCACTCAACACTAGACAGCACCTGCAGCCAGGAAAACAGCACAGGCTGTACTTTAACCAGCCCTAAGAAAGCAGGCAGCAGGCAGCATGCACAAATTGTGTGTCATCCATAGCCGGGATCACGGATCAAAAGAGAGTCAAATGCATTTGGGACTCCCCCAAAACCAGTTTTTCTCGTATATAATCACAGTAGGAAATTAAAGCAAGCCTCACTGTTCTTACTATTGTTTAAACATTATGAAGTGATTGCAAAAATGAGCAGGACATGATCTTAAAAAACACTTGAACCAAAATTTAATGATTCTTCCTCAGACACAGTATTGAGAAAGAAAAAGCACCTGGAAAAGGAAGATAAAACAGAACTACAGAAGCAACTTGCAGGGATGCCAGCCAACAGCAGAGTGTCACGTTACGTGACAGGTACAGTCCCTGCAGAATGGGTTTGCCACAGGAGAAGAGGGCTCTCTAATCCGTGGCCTCCTCCAGTTGTTTTCATTGAATGGAATGCAAAGTTTTGTCCAGTTTGGCTCAAAGGCAGACACGTTCCCAGGAAATGTTAAATAAACTAAACTAGGAGCAGAACTAAAGAATTCAAGTGCAATGGCTGTGGTGCAACCAGTCAAACCCCCCGTCACATCTGTTTGCTTAAATGTTTTAAGCTTTCTTTACCATTCTTTTTTCTCACTGGACCAATAGCATTAATGGAAGGTACGGTCTCCAGGGCTTCAGAATCGAACATAGCTGGTGGTGGGACATAGCCAGGGGTTGCTGAAAGAGCCAAAATGTAGAAATAGGGTTAGTTCAGTTCCTGAATGACAAAACACTGGCAAGCTACACATCTAGAGGAAGTACCATGTTTCACCATCCTGATGAACGTCTCTCTGCTCTTTATGCTTAGGTGCATTTAGCTCCAATCAGCCTTATCATTTGTCTGCACTGCACTGAAATTACAGCTCTTTGCATTCTTCCAAACAGGGAGGATAACAAGTGCTCAGCTGACCTTGGACATCTGCCCATGTTGGTGAGCTTCAGTCTTAACCAGCTGATGAGCAAGATGGGGACTTGGCCATCTGTACTTATGTTTTAAGCGAGCCCTACACGTAGGTGCTGAAGGCAGCACCTTGCTCCTGGCAGCCTGTGTGGCTGTGTCCATCAGCCTGGCACAGAGACCCAGGGTCTCCACACGGGGCTCCAGCAGCCAGGCAGGTGATTGAGAAGGGCAGTTTGGACTCAGACAAACTGAAAACAAAGACTGTCCATGCATGAACTCTTAGGCCTCTGTAAAAATGCAGTACGTGTTTCCAGATACCTCCTCCATTGATATTTAAGCCAATCCTTTTCTCTTCACAGCTGCTGCAGGCCCAGAACGTACAAACATTTCATACTCACCTGCTAAGCATTTTGCCAGCACAGCCTGCAGCTCTGTGATGTTCTGCAATCGAGTCAAAACTTTCCCCTTCATCTCAGCATCCTTTTGCTGGCAGAAGGCATTTACAACCTAGAGATACAAACCAAAACCACTGACTTCGGGAGATTTGTACCCACTTTTACTACTTTTTCGTTTCTGAATAACATCCTCAAGTCCCAAACAAGAACACCACACAGCACAAGTGGCCCGTGAGTCCAGATCCAGACTGCATGAGGCCTGTGAGAACATGGACATAACTGGTGCAGTCTACAAAAAGCAATGGAGCAACACCTACATATTATATATAATATTAACTGAAGAAGAGGAATTAGCAGACAGCACCTTGCCAGGTTTCTGCGCTGCTTGTGGCTCTGGAGATCCCTTGGCACTTCTCAGATCTGCCAGGAAAGAGGCAGTCCTGGGAGAAAAGAGGCAAGGCTCTTCTTTAACAACATTTACACCCCTGAAGACTAAGATTAGTGTTTGTAAGTGCTGCTCCTCAGTGACACTCCAGCAACTACCGACAAGGCTCTACTCACCTCACGAAACCAGTTGAGAGCATAGAACAGGAGTGAGCACAGGAATTCCCGTTCCTGTTTGGATAGAGAATCCAGCTTCCTTTCAACATCCAGGTCAGTCAGGTAGAGGGGGCAACCTGGGAGAGAGCAGAAGAGAAGATGTTGGAATGGGTTTGCTACCCATCCTTTAGATGCGTGGACAAAGTCTCTTACCAAAGTCTGTATTGATTCCGATGGCTCTTTGGAGTGACCCTTGTCAGCCACTCCATCCCCAGACAAAGCAATTTTCCCCCCTGCCTGCCTCCCACTTCGTGGGCAACAGAGCATCTCAGCCTCCTTCACAAACCACACAATTCTTTCTGCAGCTGCAGGAAGGCTTTGCAGGTCTGGGACAGCAACAAGTCAGACAGACTCTCTCTATAAAGGGTCCACTTCCCATACCTAATAAGGCATCAATCTCCTCCAGGCTCCCACCGTTTTGCTCTTCAGTGTAGAGCCTCAGCAATCGGAAACAGGGGGACAGACAAATCGGTGACACTACCCTGGGGAAAGAAAGAAATGGAGTGGGTCTTATGTTTTGTAGACCTCCAGAATGACCATCACGTTTCCATTTTGTCCTATGCCTTCCCCATGCCACTTTGCCTTCGCCTTCTGTTTTGCTTCTTGCGGGTCCCAGCAACACAGAGCAGAAACACAGCATATGGTTAAGAAAATTAAAAATTGGTGATCACTGGTTTTCTGGAAAAGCAGATAAGGACAGAAAAACTGTTGTAATGGACAAAAAAATGGGGTGAGATGCATTTCTAGTAGAAACCAAAGTTGAATAATTCAGAAGGAACTATAAGAAATTGTGCAAAAGACAGCTGTGAGCAGTGAAGAAACCTTCTTGAATGTTTTGGAGTACACGGCCACCCATGGTCTGAGTGAGGAAAATCAAAATATTTTCCACAGATGCATGTAAAGTACCTTAATTTTATTTTAAAGTGATTATGTCTTTTTAAGCATGACAGAAATAAAAAACTCTTACAACAACAAATTATGCAGGATATGAAGGCGCAATTTAAAAGAAAAAGGCTTTTGTTACTTTTAACTTTGATGTTCTAATGTTTAATTGAATGTTTTTATTTTTTCCATGCTTCCTGTTCCATTCTCCAAAGACAAAGCCTGTATTTCTCAGTCAAATTTCACTTGTGGCTGTGTGTTTATGGTTTTGCTTTGGAGCACAAGTCCACGTTGCCGAAGTACCACTGCAGGTGAGAATGAACCGTGTGCTGTTGACGCACACCAAGTCCTTTGTGACTCTCTAGTTGAGAATCATGGCTCAAAATATTAGTTTTGCCACCTCAAAGTTGCCTGTCCATCTCAATACAGCACTAAATATAACCACAGCACTGGAAGAAAGAGCTGCTATTCTCATATGACAGATGGGAAGCAAGGCAGATGCAGCACGACTTACCCAAGACTGCTGGTTCCCCACCAGCTTATGCCTCTAAACCCACTTGAGTGTGTTTAACAGCAAGAGAAGGAAAAGAACACTGGAAACTGGTAAATTCTCTGACCAGCTCCTTATATGGCACTTTGAAACCATCCCTTTCACTGTGGGATGACTCAAAAGGAAGTGTCAAAGTACCTTTTACTTTGGTTACTCGCTCCATCAGCAACTCTGCCAGTCCCATTCTGCGACACCAATGGTAAGAGGTTAATAGCAATGGCTCCCTGACTTTCATCTTCATCCAGATTATACAAGGACTTCACTGGGAACAAGAACGAACTGCAGGGAAAGACAGACAAGCTCTTGTTGACAAACACAGTTCTCAGTGACAGAAACATTACAAGCTCTTAGCCTGTGATTAGCATACCCTTCCACTGAGGGGCTGAGATCCACCACAAAGTCACTGGGGAAGTCCTCCACCAAACTCTTCCCAAACTCCTCCTACAAAGAAAGGAAAAAAGCCTGCTCAGTGACAGGGCTCAGTGAAGAAACCTTCAACAGCAGCAGTAGAAAATGCAGAAGATAAGGCCAAGCAAAAGTATCCAGGAACAGTCACAGCAATGAAGGCCCACTGCCCCACAAGGAGAGCCAAGGCCTGCCTTTACAAAACCAGCTGGACCTCAGGAGACCGGCATACCTAGCCCTGGGCAGGGAGTATTTAGAGTGACTGCCAACATTTCACAGCTCCCTGGCCACCTTCCCTTGTTCTAAACACACAGTTCCTCCTCTCTGTAACCAGCAGGAGCAAAGACCACTTGTGCAAGAAGGAGTGATCAATTCTACAGCCACCATCAGTGCTCCCCTGGACCCCACTCGCTACCCTTCCAGCAGGCAAAGCACACATGCAAAAATCATCCCCAGGAAGAAAAAGCTGTCCAGTGGCCTTCACAAACCTCTTCCTATTACCATAAACATTATTTATTTATTTATTTGCTTGTTTCCATAAATAACTGTGGCTCTTCCAAGTCCCTAGGCATCAGACAGTCTTAACAGTCTGACCAGAAGCCAATTTCAATATTAAGTTTAAAGTTCTTTGAGATTCTACTTTTATCTACAAATCTCAAAAGCAGGCTCTGAAATGTCAGTTAATGCTGTTGTGTAAAAGTTCACACAAAGGAAGCTGTTAAAGCACAATGAGGAATCTGCCACAATCAAAAGAAGCTGAGAGTGCTGAAAGAATATTTTGTATCTGATCAATCTCTTACAGAAATCTTAAGTATGTATAGAACAAAAAAAATGTTCTCAGGCTGGAGGGAAATCCTCAAACTGATCTGTCCTGCCAGTGCCTGAAAAACATCACCTTTCTCAAGAATTCATTTAAGTGATTAAGTTCAAACTACTCTGCAACGTACCAGGAGCTGCAAGTCCAGGTTCCCCTTCTGCTTCTCAATTAAACTGGCGAGTTCATCATAGTACAGAGCCAGGACCTCCGGTGTTTGCTCGCAGCAGAAGCCCACAAGGTCCAGCAAGGTAGAAAGCTGAAAGGAGAGAGAGAGCAGTCTGCAGAAATGGGTAAAGTAAATGGATCCAACTCAAGGTTTTACCTTGAGTCGCTCCCCCTTTTACAATAATTTACTCTGTGGTATATGCAAAGCTGCATCTCTAGGGTACCAGCCCATGGTGACTGGTCTTGCAAACACACAGCTTTAAGAAAGAACGTAGGTCTTTTAAGGGCCTCGCCCTGCTCACCATGAAATAACACAACAGAGTCTGCCCAGGACCACCCTTAAATAGAGTGCCAGCCTAGAAGGAGGTTCTTCCACAGGAATTAAGGAGAAAGGCCAAGGTTAGGCCAACCTTGGCTCTGCAGGCAAGGTACAAGAATCCCAGACCCACTAACACTACCCAGATGCTACTACACCTAGGACTGTGTCCCCAGTCACATCTCCTCGCTGACCACATCCTCCCTCTCTCCCACACTGCCCTGTTTGTACTTATTGTTGGCACTCACCTGTCCATCATGCTCACTGTTCAGCTCCGGTCTCTCCAAGGAACTGCCATCTCCTTCATTCCTGAAAGCAATTGATAATCTCGCTTTTGTTGCACAACATTTAAGAGATAGCAAAACCCATCACACACACAAGGTTCTCTGTCTAGAAATTGCATGAAAAAGATGCTCTTTGGAACATTATTAGGAAAGGATCCGTGGCTGTTTATGACCTTCAGGACTCAATGCCTTCTTCAAGACTATGGTTTTTCTAACCTGTTAAAACCTAAAGCCACTCAGCCACTCCACTGACTCAGTGCCAAGAGCAAAGAGGGGCTCTTCTCTTCATGTAAAGAGCAAAATCACTTTATTAAGGAGTGCAAAGTAGTCAACCTACATAATGCTTCCCAACACCAGTCAAATTCTTATTTTCCAGGCGCTTTAATCTTTGTCATATCAGGAGTTTGCCTGGTTTATGCTGTCCATCAATTATACAGTACACGGTAAATTGTCACACCAATGCCCAGCACAGCAGTGACAGTCATTCTCCTTACTTGTCTTTTAGATTTCCCTCTATCCAAACACTAGGTTATTCTTCCTTAGCATCAAAAGCTCATCTGCAGTCACCCCACCACAACATCCAGATTTTTTTCCAAGCATTAGATCCTGCTGTTGCTTGTCCAGGCATCAATGAATAGGCATTAACAAGCAATTCAGGATGCCTTTGAGCTTAGTAGCAGGTGGGCAGTATTGAAGGGGCTGTAATATCAAATACTGTAGTCAGTAGAAAGGAGTTTTAGTTTCCTGGATTTGATCAAGATGTCCATGAGTAAGAAGGCAATGCCCCCCTTCCTTTGTCCCACTTCCCGCTTGGTCTGAACTGAAAGCATGTGAAATCCATCTTTGTTGCCTTCTCACCTTTTTAATGTCACACTGCCTATCATAGCAACAGCTCCAATAATGCCCATTTGTTTGTGGTTGGGAACTGTGCTGGAGAGCCATTTCCTGATCACCATGTGCATATCATCCTAAAAAGAAAGACAGAGGCCACGTCACGACTGAGGTACTTGTGTGCATTACAGTTCTATCGGCATCTTCCCTTAATGTGATCTCCAAAGGCTGCAGGGGGATGGTGTATTACAGCTTTGCAAAAGGAATGCACACTCTGCTGTTTCCTTTATTATGAAAATTTTGGTCACAACTCTAGGTAAGGCTGCAAAGAGCATTAAAAGTGACTCACTTTGACTTTGCTCTAATTGCTACACAGAACACACAGCTGGTCCAGGTTTCATCGATGATGAATTGAAAAATATATTTTAAAAAATAGCCGATGGTCTTGGAGTCATTCACACACACACAAGAGCAGTGCAGAGCTGCCCTCCAAAACAGTCACCTTCAGGAAGTGTAGTTCTTGGTGAAGGTCCAAAAAGAGCTGTAAGGTAACAGCACATCAGACACCTGGGATTAAGATATTCCTGAACTATGCTTTCTGAATGCTTCCAAGTGATGGAGAAACAAAGCTTCACAGAGAGGCCACTTTTGCAAGTCTTCAAGGCCCAGTCAGACAAATCTGCAGCCAACCCAACATCGTGTTGGTGACAATCCCACTGGACTGGGAGGTTAGACTAGAACTGCCACCAGTCCCCTTCCACCAACACTTTGATCAACTCTGGACGTGCAAGAGAAGAGGACCTTTCTGGGAAAGACGTGAGGTAGACAATCACTATGAGAAGCCCTTGCTATACATGGTGGAACACATCTGGAGCCACAAGCTGGCTTGCAGCCAGCTGGGAAGAAGAGAATTTTAAGCTGAAAGACACCCTGACATCAATCACTGTTCACGGATGAGGATGCTATTTGCACAACACAACCTCTGGAAGTTAACCTAACACAAAGGACCAAGGCACAGCCTGTTGTGTCTCTACTCACCTGAATATAGCTTCCTTCTTGCCTCTGGCTGAATGCCAGCGTGCTGAGAATGTAGAAAAGCTTCCGAATCTGGCATGGGTTCAGTTTCTGTGTAGAGTCTAAAATGGTCTGTAAGAGAAGCCATAAACTAGCTCAGATCTATCAAGAATCACTTTCCATTTTTGCAACAACACATCAATTGTCAACTGTAGGGAAGCCAAGTCACTTTAACTTTTTTTGTACAGGCAGGGAAAAGCTACATACAAATTAAATAAACATCAATGTAGAACTACTGGCCTAAATTATTGAAATTTGTTTTATCAGAGGTTGAATGGTAAGAACAAGCTGGCTACCATAAATATTTTGGTAGTGCTCCCATCCCATAACCATACTCATACTCCTCAAGGGCTCTTAAATACAGGACATCCTTAAGACACAAATTACCACAGGTTAGGGGTGTTCAAGTAGTGTTGCTACACACTGGCACTGCTGGTTTGTTCTTCCCTCAATCTCCACTTCTACTACTTTTGGAAACAGGCAGCTGGTCAGGCCTGATCCTGCTTGTCATTCTTAGAAGTCAAGAACCAAGTTTTTTCTCCCCATCAAGTACTTTCTTCTTCTAAATTTTAGAACACAAGTCTTTTCCCATCCCTGCCAGGAGATTTGGTTTAGGATTCAAATACTGGCTAAAGCACTGTCAGTTTTTCAATGTGGTAGAACTGGCAGCCCACAAAGAGGGCAGATTTTTGCAAATATTTGAAATAGCTGATGTTAATAAAGACAGCATTTTCCTTCCATCATAGCTTTCATTGATGTCTGCAACTTAAGCATTCTCCAGTTACAGGAAAGGGTAATGTTTTTTGTCTATCTCAATCTCCTCTGTCAAAAAAATCATAGTCCTATTTCACAGCTCACCCTTTCATTGAAGATACCTTTCACTTCAGACCACTGCACCTCTCAAGACAGAGAGCTTTACAGGTATGAGGTCTTCCATTAGCTCTATTTCTGGAAGCTACCAGCCTCTTCTGGATCTGAGGCGAAGCAGTGTATGGGCCCAGGAATATACGCACCTTCACGAAGGTGGCGTAGCGCATCAGCAGGGATGTGTGCAGCATCACCAAATCAGTGAGCACGTCCAGAGAAATGTCCAATTCTGTCTCACTTCCACTGCACACGTGAGTCACCAGGGCAGCCACGACCTCCTAAAGAACCCCCCACAGAGAAACCATAGCCAAAGATCAACAGAAAGACATCTGCCCCATTCTGCTCATATATAGATCCTGAAACTCAAACATATTATTCTTTTCAGTCTGCTCTTTAATTCTTGATATCCACAATGCTGACTTTCTCCTTGAGCCTGAATCTTACTTAGTTCCAAAACCTCTCAGGATTCAAGCCCCAAATCCTCTCCCCCTTAAAGAATCATGATACACATTCTAGAACAAAGTACAAACACAAATAAAACAGATGCCACCCATCACACTATACCTGCTGGCAGTAAGAGTCAAAGGCTGCAAAAGCTTGTTTGTACATGCAGCTGCCAAAGGAGACTATGGCTGGGTGTGCAGAGTGCAGAAACGTCTGAGCAAGTGCTAGGATTGAAGGGAAGAAGTCTTTGATAACCTGAAATACAGACATCATGAAAGAGGAGATGATTGCTGCTCATTTCAAACAGCTCATCCTGAACACTTTGCCTAGTTCAGTAGGTGCTTTCCTGCACAAAAGGGCAACAAGAGCAGATAAGGCACACCAGAACGGGTTTCGTCAAACTTCTCCACACAAAGAATTTACAGATTGGTTAAGAAGCCAACCTGCAAAACTGCAGAGCTCACAGCAGTGCATCCTGTGACACTACAGTAATGTCACACTAAATAAAAGCCACAGGACTGATACACTCTTGGCCTTATTTTAAGAGAAGGACTTTGCTATGTCACAATACTCAGAAAAATATAAGTTAGTTTTTAAAGTCAGCTTAATCACACAGAGCTGCTTTGAACAACAAGCTCTTATTCAGATGTGAAGAGGCCTAATTTACTTTATCTTAACATAATCTAGAAGAAAGCTAAACTGACTTAATCACACTTATATTCCCAACAAATAATGCCTACTTAAGGCATTATCATAGCTCAATTAATTAATTTTAAATTCATAACTCTCCCCCATCTGCCCTCTGCCTCCAACTAGCAGCACTGTGTCATTTTTCATTGATCTTTTCATTTCCCTCACCACAAATAGTAATTTACATTACATTACAAACATATTCCAAATATATATACCTAGAAGCCACTACACTTGAAAAACGATGTATGTAAATATATGAACTTATAAAAATACTGTGGGAGACAACAGCATGTCTGGAAGACACAGCAGAGATCTTGGGCTAGACCACATCTCTTAGGCTGAGAGGTTTTGCACCACAATAAAAAGCCCATCCAATTCTGAGGAAAGCTCATCTCTAAAAATCACCACATGACAGAAGAGAGGATGTGTGCCTTGGGAGATTGATCTGGGACCAAAAGTTCAAATAAGGAAGTATATGTACATAACAGGAAAAGCATAAATGCAGCACAGGGTTAAATCATCATCTGACAAGATCTTTGAGAGATAAAAGAGAAAATGGAGTCCCAGAGCAGAATCAGCACTGACCATTGAATGATTTTGGAAGGCATTCTGCATCAGCTGTTCGGGTAGGCAGCCCAGTTGAATTTTGTTCCTCAATACTTTCTCAGTTTGCTTCCTGTTCTTGGTGTTTGTGGAATGGATTAGCAGCAAAACTATCAGATCCAGAACCTTTTTGAGGCAATAACCACTATTAGACAGTCCACACAACTACACACTGAAATCAAAACTGAGAAGAAAATCAAGAGCTCAAAAAGCCACAACTGTAGAAAAACCTCATCAGTTCAACAGGACAGAATTTAAGTTAATTAAATTAACTCTGTCGCTTGACATTTAGAAGGGATGAACTAAGAGTTATAAAGAAAGTCAAACACCAAAAGATCCACCCATGCCACATCAGTGGCAGTTTCTGCTCCAACTGGAAAAATCTCTTCATCTACAATCACAAAGAAAGCCCTTGAGAATACCAGCAGAAGAGGAGACTCCCAGAGACAAGTGCAGTCAAAACTATTACCTTATGGTCCGATATAGATGTGCTGTTCTCAATAGCCTAAGAGAAAAAAACCAAGAAAGCTCTTACGTTGGAGTACAATACCACATTCTGAAACAATTCACAACAGGCAGACACCAAAAGAAACGCTGCTCACAGATTTCTCTCCTCTACAACAGCACAGTTACCAAAGCCAGCAAACTGAATCTTGCCAACAGCAGAGAATCAAGAAGGCACTCAAAAAAACAGCGTGAAAATTCAGCTTGAACAAGGACATTCTCAGATAACATCAGGCTTGAAAAAGGAGCTAAGGTACTGAGCAAAGGAAAGCTGAGAACAAGAAAGTCTCATGGTTTACACTGAAATGCAATTTAAAACTAAATTTAGCCCAAATTTTGTCCAGTTTCCTACTGGACATTTTCAAACACCTTACGGCTTCACACAGCTCAGTCTCAACATACAGGTATGCATTTTTGGTCTCTTGGAGACAGTAAAAAAACCTAAGATTAATTTTTCCAAAACTCTCTTGTTAACTTGCAGAACCAGGTTCATCCTGCATTCCAGGATTTGAGGTGGAGCCAGTGCACTGTGAAATCAGCAACTGAGGAAGAAGAAAGCAGACTCCTGGAAGAGCACTGCTAATTTGGAACATAGAATAAAATCCGTATCAGCAAAATGAAGGGTTAATCTTCTGATGCCACGTTTGACTACGAGAAAGGCTCAGGCTCCACCTCGGAGTCCAATTAAATAAGGAAACAGGACTGCAGCATCTTACCTTAATCCAAGCCTCAGCGATATCTTTCTGAAATCTCACAGCTAACTTGATCACATCAAAAAGTAGCTTCACACAATTTTGGCTGGTGGTTACTTGGCTCATGGAAGAACTGGAAATGGTCAGAAAGAAGGAGACTCAGTCACTGTGACTACTGCAGTGAAAGAAACACAGGAACCTAGCAGTCATAGCAGTACTTAAAGCAGCCATTCTCCAGCAGGAATGCTCTGGCAAGGAGAGGAAGTTTCCGAAAAGCTGGAAGCCAAGGGTGCAGAATCAACAAAAGACATACTGGAGGGAACTTAAAACAAATGAACTAGCAGCAAATTTATTGAAAATGGAGTTGCATTCCCCATCTAGGCACAGATGCAGATGGCTCAAAAGCAATTACATGCTTGGCAGGGAAAGCCTGCTCCACAAGCACTGACAAATGCGTTATATTAGCACCAAGCAGGAAGGAATAAAGGTGTCAGGTTCTTTACTTGGGATAAATCAGGCTCCAATATCTAACCGTGTGTGCCAGAGAGGCCAGATAAAGAAGAGCTAAAATTCTCTTATCCCATCTTACCCTCAGAGAACCATGTAAACCAACTCAAGTACCTGGCTTGGACTTGGCTTTTAATCTTCTTCTGGGAACTGAGGATCTGCAAAGGCAGAACACACGACGAGAGATCCAAGCTCTTACGAAGATCAGAAATCACCTGTAAAACACAAATCTTGGCATGAATCACTGTGACACATGAGGAAAGAAACAACTAAGGAAAAGAAAACACAATCTCACAGAATAACCTTAAAATTGCAAATCATAACCTCATGCATTTGTAAAGACTTACAAGCATTCAACCATGCTCAAACTTTTTTTTATACTGAGAAAGTGAACCAGTCACACTTTGCTCTTCAGTCATGCACGTGGATGCAGAAAGCAGAAGAGGATTTAGGAGATACTCCATAAAATTCCCACCTATAGCTGCTGTACGTTGTTGTGAACTAGTTTTATCCTGAGTAACAGCAGAGCAAGATATAAGTTAGCCACAGGAATTCTGAGGCATGTGGATTTACCAATTTAACTGCTGCCAAATTGTAGTGGATCAGCACAGGCAGTTTTCACGGTAGCCTCCCCGAAAGATCTGGGCAGATCAAAATCCACACCTGGCTTAAGCCAAGGCTTTCTCCAGGTATGAAAACAATGATGTTCAATAGCTCAGCAAGGCTGGCTTGACAAAACATATCTGGGTCGTTTTAATAATATTCAGTTTCCTTAGATAAAGCAACTTGAAAAACTGAGGAATCATCTTAGAACAAAAATGGTCCTCCCACAGGAAAACTATGGTTGTAAGGATGTTTCCAAAACATCATTTAGAACAGAACTCAATGGAGAAAACAAGAAGAGCATTACTAAGTTGCAGTCTCAGGTCTGTTGGATACTTGTGGAATTTAAACCCCTTAGAAGGTCTGTACAATGCAAAATTTTTCCATAAAATTCAAAGCCTTAGTATTGCCACATAATCACAATTATTCACTCTAAGAGTTTAACTCAAGACAATTTGACTGCTTTCACTTCTTTAAGATGTTTACACCAGAAAAAAACAATCTAAGAACAAGTGAGAAAAATCTGCCATAGCCAGCAGAAAGGAGGATGTTTCAGTTCTCATGCCTGAAAGCAGAACCACCTCCAAGTCAAAGGACAGAGTTTCTACATCTGCTTTGATGCTTGGTGACACTAAATATTTTACTTGAAAACATTGAAAGCATACTGTGAACTGGATTAGACAAGTTATTAGTCTTTAGTATAGAGGAAATACTGTACCTCTACTGCGTCTGCTGCCTTGACATTATGGAGGATGAATTTTACTACTACAGGCAAATCTTCCAGTTTTACAGAAGGCACAATGGTCATGGCAGATTGCCGCACCTGAGGAGACAGCAAAGCTGGATCAGCTCTGAGACTATGGTTCACAGAAAGAGTTATGTTAGTGGGAATCTTCACAAGCTTATGGTCCAGCCTTCTCTTAGAGCAGGAATACTGTCAGTACTAGATCAGACTGGCCTTGGCTTTGCTAATTCAGTCCTAACGATACCCAAGTATGGAGGAAACCCCTCAAGACCTGCCACCTCTCTGATAACTTATGTCGGTGCTACAGACCCTAAATGACTTTTCCAAATGTTCAGTCTGAACGTCTTAAGCTGTAATTTGTGGCCATTGGCTCCATCATCTTTTAAGTGGCTTTCAAAAGGGAAAAGCATGGAAGAGCTGTAGCCTGTCATGCAGCACAGGCCTTTGAGGACTATGTAAAATAGTATCTAATGCACTCAAATGAACCAATTTTATTCTCTTCATAAGCCTGACTGCAAGAATGCAAGAATCCAGCATGTGCAGAAGGCTCAAGGCACATCTCATCTCCTTTATCATTATTGTGCAGAGAAAAACTACAACCATGCAATGATTTCATCACCAGGCTGCCTTTGCCCAGAATACAGCAGTCAAGTCTGGTCACCGTACTTCAAAAAAAGAAACAGTGATAATAAGCAGGTTTAAGATGGGCAGTAAACATCTGCTGCAGCATGACAAAGTGCTTTTGCATTTGTTAAGAAAGCCATCTTTGAAATTTCTGAATGTGTAATGTAACAGCCAGAAGACTTTTCCCTGGTCCTCACTGAACCGCTTATGCACTGTTCCAAAACAGTTTATTTTCTTGGTGTTCTTTCTAATTTCAGGTAGCTCAGGCCTTTTGAAAGCTTACAGGAGGCAGATTTAGCAAAAGACTTTGAATGACCAAACAGTTCTAGCTCTCGCCTTGCTAAGCAGGGGCTGGGTTCTACTCAACTGCTCAGTAAAGCTCTTACGTCAACCAGAAGGTCTGTGTCAAGATCCAGACGAGACAGGGCATCCAGGATTGGAACTGTGAGCCGCCTGCCCTGTTTTAGTAAGCAGCTGACACACAAGAAAAGAAAACAAATTATCTTCTTAATCAATCCACCCATGGATCTTTAGTAAATTGTGGGATGCCAGCAGTTTTTGTGGTCACCGCAGAAAAATCTTTGAAACCGACAACAAAATATCCCACTGGCATGATAGAAAACCTGGTCCCTAAGTTATCACTCCCCTCTGAACACAGGTAGTCAAAAGGTTAATAATTTGTTAGATAAAGCACTTTTGGAGCACTGAGACCTCTCTTTAAGAGGATAACAACAGAAATGAAATGTCTCAAGCCACTGCTAGCTGTCCCCGAATGTTACCATTAACAGAAGCAAACTGCTGTCCTATGACTTCAGTCAGTCCTGGTGCAACCTGCATTAATGCTTGATGTCCTTTTCTGCTAAGAGCAAGGGGGAAAAATGAGAACAAACAAAAAAAAACAAACAGAATCATCCGTACCTGAGCTCTCTGGCAACATCACTTTGCTGGGAATCCTCTAGGATCTCAGGTAAACTTGTGATAATATCATGCTGAATTGGTACTGGAGAGACACGAACCATCTGCATTAACTTCTTGACGAGATCCTAGAGACAAGAGCAATGCTTGTAAAATGCACAAGTGTCACCGTGGGCAAGGGCTTCATCAGCCTGGCAACAATACTGTGCATGTAAGGTCACTTGGGGAGTTATTTCCCTGGATTTATGCAGTTGTCCTTTAACCTATTGTCTTGTTGAAGTCATGGATCACAGCACAGAATTTTATGGAACAATGGTACTTTACAGGTAGGATGTAATTATCTTACTGAGCAAGGAAAACTGGCAAACACAACAGCAAGCTTCTCAGAGTTTAGTATGACTTCTTGATTTGTTTAATTCCAGGACTAATTTAGGGAAAGAAAGAAAAGAACAAATCAAGAACAGAGACTTCATCCCCAGATGCTTTGAAATATCCAATATACATTGTTAAAATTAAATAAGAAGGGATTGTAAATTCCTTCCAGCAACAGCTTTAAAATGGAGTCACTCGTCAATACATATGTACAGGTACAAATTTATGAAAAAAGAGACTTAGAGCAAGGTAAGAAAAATAATAAAAGGGGATGTTTAAAAGTCACTGAAGGCAATCATAACAAACAGGAAGAACTAAATCTCTCCTTCAGCATGTGAATACAAAGACAACATCAGTGCCCAGTAGCATAACTGATGGTGTGCCACCTGAGAGGCATTCCAGAAGCTGACTGGAAAAAATATACATGTGATTGCACCATGAGTACCCACCTGGCTGTCAAGGAGCTTGTCAAGCCATTTGAACTGATTGACAATGAGCCGGGGAAAATTTGTTCCAAAGGTGCCCACACTGAAACAGCAGAAAGCGAAGCACAGATTAGTCAGACCTACAGACAGACTCCAAAGTTTTGCCACAGGTCAGCAAGACTGTGAACTGCAATTCAGATTAACAAACTATCAAACCATATTATAAAAATATCATTAACAGATTTTAGCACTATCTAGGAAAAAAATAGTGGTTAAACCTTCCTCAATTACCTTTTCTAATCCTTTCTTGCTTTTACAGACATCTATCACCTCTCTGCCAGTCACCTCTTTTGAAGGTAGACAGGATTCTACTTCATTTAGAATAACTTTCTGTACTTACATAGAAACTGTTCTATTATATCTTTGTGACTGCCTGACTAGAAGTGCATGCAACATTCAAAATGTGATCACAACATGCATTTACAGTGACATGATGTTTTCCATTTTGTTCCCAATTCTTTCCCTAATATTCTGTTTGCTGCTTTGATTACTGCTAAGCATGGCACTGATGCTAAAAATAAGATACAAAACGAGCACCCATACAAGATACCTTTCCTTAGTGAAAACACTGAGTTTGTCACTATATTTACACAACCAGGATTATTTTTAATCTGACTTTTTAAGAAAATAAGGTTTATGGAGCTGCTGTTTTAGACACCTTCCATCTTCCATAACTTCTGATCACACTGATCTGTGAGCACATATATTAATCAGTTGGCTGTTGCCAAATCACATGGATGATTCAAGATCTCCCCACCCTTCCTACACTCAGTCAACAGAAGGTCCTCTGTTTGGGCACCGACTGGCATTAAACCTGTGGAGCTCTGACAGCTCTATGCTTTTGGGAGAAACTGGCCAGTCAGTACAGGTGTGGTTACAGATGACCCGTAACAAACGTCATTTCTTGTCCCAGCCTTAAACAACACAAAAACCAAGGGGATGGCCATTACTCTTCATAATTAGTATCAGATTACCCTGGAAATTGTTACCAGAAATTGTTACCTCACTTTTCATTTCCTTTTTCAGTTCCAAGCATCCTGAACATCCTAGGGACCACCCCAGTAACCTCCTCCTACTGCAAGATGGACCACTTATTTCTGGTTTTTGTTTTCATTTTTAACTGGTCATTAATATATAGAAAAAACCCCACTCTTTACAGCTTGATAGGAGCTGAATATAACATTGTTCATTATTAAGCCTTACTAAAGGTTTCACAGCACAGTTAACAGCTTATCACTTTTACATCTGAGATCCTTTAGTTCTCTTGGGTGGAAACAACTCAGTCCTTGTGGCTGTGTTAAACCCTCCTCTAACCAGATTTCAGTCTGAGACAACTGCTCATACTCAGCCTCTGTATAGCATTTGTATCCTGCCTGATGGTCAGCACTGAAACAAATACTGTATCAGAAAGTGAAACAGCTGGTGTTTGTCCAAAAGAAGAAATTTCATTTCAAGGCAAAGAGAAGACTCACGTGTCAAAAAAGAACTCGGGGATCTTTTCCAACAACAGTGTTATGACAGCAGGCTAGAAGAAACGCAAAAAGACAGTGTTAGGACGACGATTTACTGCTGTGGCACTGCCACCAAGACTGATCTTTCACAAACCATGAAATGTGCAGAGAGAATAAAAGACTCAAAACAATAAATACAAATATTTCCTGTATAGGGAATCTCTTCCCCAAGGCCAGAAAGGAGGCTACATCCTGCAAACTGAAAATCACAAATGCTGAGATTAGTATAAACTATTCACATAACCTAACAGAAGCAGAGCATGCAGGCAGGAAGCACAATTCCTCTGTTCCAAGCTAAACTCTTTCTCAAGATCCAGTTGAATCACATTTCACCACATAGGAATCTAAAGCATCAGCTTTAGATAAGTTTGTAAACTGTGCTACATTCTCTTTCCAGGTTTAATTCTTTTCCCCTTTAATCCCGAGCCAAGTGCAATTACAAAAATGTATTTAAGACAAGAACTTTTAAAATGTTTTCATTACAAGAGGATCTAAATCCACAGCTGCTCTAGGGTTTCTCATGAAAGGTGAGGTCATCTTCAATTCCATATACATCTTCATGCAACTTGTATACAACTTAACAGAACCCGTTCTTGCCCATTTCTAAACACTTCCAAGATGCCAATTCCTCCAGCAATGGAGTCTGCATCACTTCTCCAGCTTGTCTGTTCTAGCACTTAAAGAAAACATTCTCCACAGTGGAAGTGGTTATACTCCATCAGAAGTTCCTGTGGTCAATCTGAGCCGTGATCTCTCATTCTGCCTTTGTTCAGGTTTGGTAAGAGTCTGGCTCTCATTTTCTCTACACTGTGAAACTAGATATTTGGAGACCTCTTCTTAAGACTCAATAAACCCATTTCCCTCTGTCTCTTCTTGTGCTCCAGGCCCTGAGCGTCCGTGTGTCCCTAAAGAAACAAGCAACTGGACACTATTCCAGGTGCAGCCCCATCTGCCTCACAACCAGTTCTATTAATCCTCTAACTACATAAACAAAAGGATCCCCAAATAAATCAACACCACAGTAAAGAGCAAACTAAAGTGCCCATACCTGTAAGATCTTAATTCCAAGAAGCAGTTTAATGAGGCTTTCACAATACGAGTGCACCAGAGCCCTGCAAGATGAAAGATTCCACCACAATCATAATAAAAATATGTTAGAAGAACAGGCTATAACTCTTCCCATTACTGTTTTTTTTTTCAAATCACTTACAATGACTTTTGGTAATCTATGCAACCATAGACACACAAAAAAAATTAAAAACTGGACTTTAGCTCTGAACAAGCTTTTTTTCTACAAGACTGGCGTGAGTTGAAAATGCAAAAATCTCTGTGGTTAAGCTCTATCTCCTGAAAAAAAAGTCAAAAAAACAGTTGACCTTCACCAGTCTTGTCAAATTCTTTTTCCTCAGTATTTGGATCTTGCTATAAAATGCCTTGGAGCCCAAAGTATGCAATGGGCAGCTAGTAAATCCTGTGACTTAGCACTTTAAGCTTACTGTTATTAAATAGCAATGTATTACACTAGGCCCTTTTGCATAAGAACCGAGTCTTTCTGTGTATCAGCTGGCACAGCCTTTCCCTCCACCCCGCTCAGTGTCACACGACATTTATCTAGGGCCTGGCTCTGACTGAAAGGGAAGACAAAGTCCTTGTTCTCTGACCTCGACCCCTCAGTCCGTACAGGAGTGCACGGCAAGAGACAGTTCTTGAACTGGTTTCTGTCCTTGATGTGAGATTCCAAGCCACTGATAAATTCCTTCACAACCTGTAGAGCAAAGAGAAGTTATCCACCTCCTGAAAAGATGCCCCGATCAACTCTTGTTTTTTAGAGTGCTGTTTGTGAGCAGATGACAAGAACAGGGACGGGGTAGCCAGGGAACTGCAGAGACAGAAACTGTGATAGAAGGAGTGCTGGATAATAAACAAACTCTAGTCTAAATCATGTCCAAAAGCAAACACATTCTATAAAATAACTCTAAAGCAACAGTCTCACATTCTACTTTGATTTTAAAAGACTTTGCCTTTCTTCCTGTTCAGCTGAGACAGCAGCATTTAATGTGACAGGAGATGCAGCCAAAAAATACTCGCAGGATTCAAATCACTGGCCTCAGGACATTCACACTGGGCTTGCTGAATGGAGAGGAGCACCACATTGTAGCAGTTTTAATGCTGCCAGCTCCCAGACAACACAAAACCAAACACAGTTCTCACTAGATGGTTAAGCAAGTGATTTTTGTCCCTTAAGAGTCTTTGTCTATCGAATAATACTGCCAATTAATGACTTTGACAGAGGAAGGTGGTGAAAGTGCAGCATTTTTACTTGGAATTATGCAAAACCAAACTTGGAGCATGTACATCAGGGCTGGTTTAACAGAAGCACATGGTTGGTCATCTCCATGTCTGACTATTCAGATATAACAGCTGAGAAGAGACAGATGTAGCAGAAGGACAATGGGACCAAAAGGCCAGAACAGCTATGCTGGGAGAATTAGAGACTGGATCACAGAAATCCAAGATAGGTCACCATGTTGCATGCATTTACACGATAGCAGGGACAGGCAGCTGCATTTGTCTTTTGCTACATAGTAAAATTTTAAAGGTGGCTCCTGCCAGAGCACAGTCTGTTACTTACGCCTGGGTAAGTAGGGTGCTTCTCCAGGGCCAGGCAGAGCTTCTTCTGGAAAGCCATTTGATCTACAGCTATGAAGAAAGATTAAAAGCAGAATAAAGAACAGACACATTTTATCCATACAACATTGGAACAACAGCTCTCAAAACCATCCACCAATACTTCTGCGTTCACTCTATTGAGAAGTCCAGCTAGCAAAAGCCCGAGTGGTAACACCACCTCTGCCTTCACCAGTCTGGGCTGAGAGTAGGTAACAGCATTAAAAAGGCTTAATATATGAATTCCTGATGGTCTTTGTCTGAGCTGAAAGGCAACACGGCATGTTTGCTTTCCTGTTTCAGAGCCCCTGCCTCTGTAACACAATACTGTAATCACAGATGAAGTCTTGTCTTATTCTGTATATCTCCGGTATCTTTCAGAAGTTTTTTGACTCAGCATACATTCACCCAAAAAGTTGATATAATGAGTTTAGTAACTGTGGAAATCAAGAAGTAAATAACAATTAAGAGGCCAGATGAAGGTTTGCTTGAAGTTTGAAACAAGCTGACTCGAGTATTTTTGCTCTGCAAGCAAAATGCACCTTTACTTTGTACTGGTCATCTTTGCAGGTTTTCAAGCACAGAGTAGAAGTATTAACCCCCTACCTATTTCATTCTGTCCTTCCCCAGCTTTCAGTACAATTCCTGATGTTCTAAGGAGCTCTTCAAATACTCCTTCGTTCTCCACTCCACCACAGACAGAGGCATTTTCCTTATCAGAAATCCGTGACTTCTTAGTTTCTGAGAAAACAAGACAGGCTACATCAAATATACTCTGCAATAAAGATAGCAAGGATACTTCATATAGAAAAAAACTAATTAAAAATTAACCTTCTAGTAAGAAATCAGGGGAACACAGGGATACACTTAGGGGACAGGACCAACAGCCTGTACTGCTCTTTGAAGCAGCCATGAGCCGACTGGGATGCCAATGAGCAGATCCCATAAAGCCATTGCCCCTGCAATAGGACACCTGAAAAGAACATTTCTTACTCCTCTATTTTAGTGATCCATTTCCAAAGATAGTTAAGATCCACCTTCAGTGGTTTTCTTCTGTGGGAGACATATCCACTAACAGATTATGAACCTGAAAAGCACAAATTTACTGTAGGTCCTTCCACCAGACCAGTCTCTTAGGTACCCAGCCCTCTGCTAAAGAGAAAATCTTCCCTCCATCCACATAGAAAGGTCACTTTGGTTTGATTTACAGATACTGCACTTGATCAAATGTGATTAATCTGCAGGGTCTAATTGCAATGAAGTTCCAAATGATAAGCACTGATCGAAGGTATGAAAACAAAGGGACTAAGAAAAGATACAATACTGCTTTTAGCATTGATGTTTTATTGTGATTTTTAAAAGTGTTTAAGGATCAATACTGTCATTAATAATTTGCATTATCAAAGCTGTCATTTTGACCTTCTCCCTGCCTGGAAGCTGCTGCCTCTGCCATCAGATCTCCATTTCCCCTAAGATTACACTCGGGCACCTACTCGGCAAGTCTGTCTTGCAGCTCTCTCCATAAGCATCAGGTTTTGACAATTTCCTTTTCGAAACCATGGTAGCAAAACCTTTGTTGTTGCCTGTAAAAAAGCAGGAAAATGACAAGTGAGTGAAAAAGCCATGACTTTAATTCAGTTTGTGCTTTTTTAAAGCAAATCCACAATATATTACTGAACAGTGAAGGGAAATCCTCCAGAAAATGAAACTGCTCAATGAAAAGCAGATTGCCTGGTTAACCAGTAACACAACAGATTTTTGTGATCTATAGGTTGAGGTTTTAGAGCCTGTCGTATCTAAATAGCATGATACATCACTTTTTCTAACATCCAGTTCCTCATAAAACTAGGCTCAGCTGTTCTTTCAGATGCCAGGTAAATTAAATGGCAAGTTAAACTGAGTAACTGAGAGGTCTCAGACGGCATCCACTGATCTGAACTTGTGATCCTCTGTCCATGGGTGACAGAGATTAAAAGGAAAAAACAGATCTTGAATCACCTTTAAACTTAAAAATTATTAGAAAAAGATACTTGATCACCTCATCCTCTATTTCAACTGTTGAGTTGAGGCTATTAAAGTGTGTTACATAGAATCACAGAATGGTTTGGGTTGGAAGGGTTAAAGATCATCCAGTTCCAACCCCCCCTGCCATAGGGAGGGACATCTCCCACCAAAGCCCCATCCAACCTGGCCTTCAACACCTCCAGGGATGGGGCAGCCACAATTGCTCTAAGCAACCTGGGTCACAGTCTCAGCACCCTCACAGGAAAACATTTCTTCCTAAGATCTCATCTCAATCTCCCCTCTTTCATCTCAAAACTGTTCCCTCTCGTCCTATCCCTGCACTCCCTGATAGACCCTCTCCCCATCTTTCCTGGAACCTCTTTCAGTACTGGGAGGCTGCTCTAAAGTCTCCCCAGAGCCTGTTCTTTTCAAGGCTGAACAAACTCAACTCTCTCAGCCTGTCCTCTTATGGGAGATGCTCCAGCCCTTGAATCATTTTTGTATCCCTCCTCTGGACTCGCTCCAACAGACCCACGTCCTTCGTGTTCTGAGGACTCCAGAACTGTACGCAGGGCTCCAGGTGGGGTCTCACCAGAGCAGAGCAGAGGGGCAGAATCCCCTCCCTCGCCCTGCTGCTCAGACTTTGGATGCAGTTCAGGACACAACCGGCTTTCTGGGCTGCGGGCGCACATTGCCGGCTCATGCCGAGCTTCTCCCCCACCAGCACTCCCACCGCATCAGAGTGAAACCACTACAAAAGCCGTGAGGACCCTCTGTCAGCTCTCCGAGCCCCAGGTGCAGCCCGGCAGGCTGCTCGCTCCTGGCCGCCCTCCCGTGTACCAACTCCGCGACCCCCGGAGAAGCCGGCAGGCGCCGGGCACCTCCCTGAGCCCTGACAGGGGCGGGAGCCGCCTGGCAGCGCCACCGCCCTTCCCTGAGCCAGGGGAGTCGGCCCGGGCGGCTCCGTCAGGCGACACCGCGGTGCAAGGGCGAGCTGTGCTGCTGCCAACCTACCCCCTCGCCTCAGACGCGGCCCCGGGAAGCGCCGCGGGTCCAGCACCGCCTCGGCTTCACGGCGGCCCCGGGACCCAGAACCCCCCTCGTCCCGCGGCCCCCGCTCCCCTCACCCCACCCCGGCGCCGCCGCTCCCGCCCGAGTTTCCCGCCACTGGCGCGCAGGACGCACTTCCGTCGCGCGGCGGAAGCGTCGGCCCGGAAGCGGAAGTAGTTGCGGCAGTGGTCGCGGAGCCGGAGCTGCCGGGTCCCGCACCGGCACCGCCACCGCCAGGATGAGCGAGCCCGAGCTGCTGCTGGACTCCAACATCCGGCTGTGGGTGGTGCTGCCCATCGTCTTCATCACCTTCTTCGTGGGGATGATCCGGCACTACGTGTCTATCCTCCTGCAGAGCGACAAGCGCCTCACGCAGGAGCAAGTGTCCGACAGGTCAGGCATCGCCGCAACCCGGCCTCACCCCTGCAGCCTTCCCTCTGCCTTGGTTCCCCTAGGATTCCCTGGCATGGGATCCCCGGCTTTATCCCTGCCACGTCTCCTCAGCCTCACCCCCACTGCCTCCCCTTTGCCTTGACTCCACTGGGACTCCCCCACCCGCGTCCCCCGGCCTTACCCTTGCTGCTTCCCCTCTGCTTTGGCTCCCCCAGGATCTCCCGGCCTGGGGCCCCCGGCCTTATCCCTACTGCCTGCCCTCTGCTTTGGCTCTCCCTGGCCTCCCCTCTGCCTTGGCTCCCCCAGGACCGCCAGCCTCACCCCTTCCCTGAGTCTCCCCTCTGCCTTAGCTCGCTCAGCTCTCCTGGCCTCACCCCTACTGCCTCCTCTCTACCTTGGTTACCCCAAGACCCCCAGCCTGGGACACCACGGCCTCATCTTCACCATCTTCCCTCTGCCTTGGCCCCACCACTAACACCATGTGTCTCTTTTCCCAGCCAAGTCCTGATTCGGAGCCGAGTCCTTCGGGAAAACGGGAAATACATTCCCAAACAGGTAGGGTCATGCACGAACAGCTTTGTGCTGCATAGAGGGGATAACTGGGAATCGCACACGGAGTCAGAAGCAGCATTAGTGGAGTGCTGGGTGTAAGAGGGGCTCCTGGGTACCGGGCACAAGGCTGGTGGGGTCAGGCAGCCCAGCTGGGTCTGCCAGCCCAGCACAGGGCCTAGAAGTGCCATCGGTAGCAGATACTTGGGAAACCTGGACACAGGACCAACTGTGGGTGTCTTTTCCCTGGCATCAATGTTAGCTTCCACTACTTGGTGTTTCAACTGCGTGCTAAAAGGACGTCTTTTTCCAAACCATCGTGTGTAATATCTGCCAAGAAAAAACAAGGGGTTTAATAAAAGCTCGGGATAACAAGGGAGTTGTTCAGTGTCAGCTGTAACGTTTGCAGAGCTGAAAATCAGTCACTCACCTCAGCACAGTTTCTGCCAGATATGTGTGTTGTGAAATCCAGAAGTCAGCTTGGGGGGATGAAAATGTCTGATGCACGAACTCTGCACAAAGTGCTAAAAGCTCTTTAATCCATGGAATTCTTCAAAGAATTCTCAGGATTATTTTAAGAATTTTAGAAAGCTGGAGAGCCGGGACTCTGGATCCAGAGAGTCAGGGAAGTGAGGAGTTTTAGAGCACAGGGGCAGCGAAGCACTTTTTGAAAGGAAGATGTGTTGGGAAAGAGCTTATAGGATGGCTTCATGACAGAAATAATGCTTCTGTCCTTTCATTTCTTATGGTGATGGCATTGGCTCTTTGTTTTCAGTCGTTCCTGTCACGAAAATATTATTTTAACAACCCAGAGGATGGATTTTTTAAGAAAACGAAAAGAAAGGTCGTGCCCCCTTCACCAATGACAGGTATGGTAGGTTACTACAAACACAGCCAATCAGAAAAGTGCAGTTTCCTGCTGAGATAGAGAGGTGAATCAGTGTCTCAAAGAGCTCAGGGAATGGGAGGGAGATTGGGATTGTGCAACTGGATATTGGGTGGGGGAGAAGGTTGTGAGATCCTTCTCTTTGTTAACAATATGCTGGGTCCCTTAATTTTGCTTCACTTCAGCCTCCAGCTGCCTGCAGTATCTCAGTCTCAGGGCTGCCAGAAATGGGAAGTCCTGCTCTCACTCCTTTGTCAGTTTTTTGCACCAGCTCCTGCAGGACTTTCTCTGATCTGATTTATTTTATTAACGTGGCCAAAGAACTCAGCAGCAAATTAGCTGGGTAGTTCATTTGTCCCTTTCTAGTAAGTTCAGAGATCTGGAGCAAGACTTGGGGTCAAGAGCAGACAAAGCAGCTGGGGTTGTGCACAGCAGAGAACACAAGATCCTTTTGATGGCAGCAGCCCCTGTTTCCAAAACAGTGGAAAATAATATATATGGAATAGATGGTGGGATAGGGCTGCTATTTCTTGTGCAGATTTGTAATTAAAACAGCTGATGTTGGTAAAATAATCTCGTTTCCCTTTATTCTGATAACCTGCTACTTTACATCAAACTTTTGAACTGCAGATCCTACCATGCTGACAGATATGATGAAAGGGAATGTAACCAACGTTCTGCCTATGATCCTCATCGGTGGTTGGATCAACATGACCTTTTCAGGATTTGTCACAAGTAAGTGTCTGGAATAACATGGCCCTGGGTCTGGCCACATCTCTGATGATGCCCTCGAGGACCTGGGCTGCATGAGATTTGTTCCTCTCCCTGACAGCAGCTGACTGGAAGCAGCATGAATTCAGCTTTTGGCACTGCCATGAACTGCATTGGTTTGCTTCTCCATAGGAAAGGAGGGGAAAATGCTTTTCAGAGCCCCAGCTGTGGTCACAAGGAAAATAGCTCATTCATTTGGGAACAACTGTAGTGGCAAAAAACAGTACTTAAATTTATTAAAACTGCCTGGACTTTAAATTGATACAGTGGGGTTTCCTCTGAACCTGTCCAGGGAGTTGGTTACTGTGCAATGCAGCCTGTACGCATCGCCTGAAATTCATGGTTCTGGTTTGTTTTTTCCTTACTATATATGAGATGCTGTTTTCTTAACAAAAGACAATTCATTCCCCTTTGCAATCACTGAAATGATACCTGTGATGGTTTGGTCATCGGATTAAGTTTTAAAAAGTCTTTTTATATTAAAATAAATACAGCTTTTTCAGAAGTACATTTTAACTTGTTCCTGTGTGTATTGTGTTCAGGCTACATTAGATTTAATAGAAGCTTCATCTGCTGCCTTTGCCATTGGCTCTGCCGTTCTGTGGTGTCACTTCCTGAAACTGGGCTCTTTTTTAATCCTGCAGCAAAGGTCCCGTTTCCTCTGACGCTGCGTTTCAAACCAATGTTGCAGCAGGGAATTGAACTGCTCACTCTGGATGCATCCTGGTAAGCCCGTGGCCTTGGCAAGCAAGGAACTTGGAACATACTGAATGTGTTAATAACCCCTCAGTGGTCTGTGCATGCTTCTGAAATGAGATCACAAGCCAGCTTTGAACCAAAATCAACTGTGCTTGTTCTGATTTATCAGGGTGAGCTCTGCGTCCTGGTACTTCCTGAATGTGTTTGGACTCAGAAGCATTTATACTCTCATCCTGGGCCAAGATAATGGTAAGACATTTGTTTCTGTGAAAAAGCTGCTTCTCCTTACATGGGATTAGCTCTGAAGGAGGTAGGGGAAGGATTTCTAAATTTTCAGACAAAAAGGTCTTGCCAGGCTCTTTCACTCCTGTGAGACTGCTCTGCACTGGCAAGGTTTGACATCACCTGCAGCAAGTACCCAGATCTGCCCCAGCCCTTGTCTGACTGCTCGTTACACTTCCACTGTAATTAACTTTCCTTCCTATAATAGAATGGTTTAGTTTGGAAGGCCTTAAAGCCCATCCAGTTCCACCACCCCTGCCATGGGCAGGGACACCTCCCACTGGATCGGGGGCTCAAAGCCCATTCAGCCTGGCCTTGAACACCTCCAGGGATGGGGCAGCCACCACTGCTCTGGGCAACCTGTGTCAGGGCCTCAGCACCCTCACAGGAAAACATTTCTTCCTAAGATCTCATCTCAATCTCCCCTCTTTCAGCTCAAAACCATTCGCCCTCATCCTATCCCTGCACTCCCTGATAAAGAGCCCCCCCAGCTTTCTTGGAGCCCCTTTCAGTACTGGAGGCTGCTCTAAGGTCTCCCTGGAGCCTTCCCTTCTCCAGGCTGAACAACCCCAACTCTCTCAGCCTGTCCTTGTGTGGAAGGTGCTCCAGCCCTCAAATTGGTGTGCAGGAATTTTGCTCTTGGCCTTGCTTTTATCTCTAGCAAGGACTGGTTTGAAGGAAATCTGAAAAGATTTCTTAATGCCAGGTGCGGGGCAGGACTGTTGCTGTCTCTGGGGTTACTGAGAATGTAGAAGTGTGGATTTTCCTCCCATTTGTCTGCACATTTGTGTAAATTTAGCTAAGATACAGGGAGTGGGAACAAGGTCCCTTGTGAGAGCTCTTTCTGGCACATTAGTGTTGTGTTCTAGGTGTTCCTGCAACTTTGAGTTGTGTAGAGAAAGCAGCCTGGTGGCACCATGCTCCAAGAAAAGCTGCTTAAATGAGACAGATAAACCCAAACCTCTCCTTTCTTCTGCAGCTGCAGATCAGTCCAGGGTGATGCAAGAACAAATGACAGGGGCAGCAATGGCCATGCCAGCAGATACCAACAAAGCATTTAAGGTACAGTATTGCCACTTATACACATCTTTGCTGTCAGCTTACAGGACTGGAGGCTGGATGTAACTCAGTCTCTCCCTCCAGCAAGCAGGGGAATTGCTCTGGATTCCTGTTCCCAAAATTAGAACTGACAACAGATGAAGGGTATGGGAGTTGCCCTGGCTCTGGCAGAGCTCTGAAGCAAACCTGATTTGTTATTCCCATTATAAAAACTGAATTCACATGCTGCCATCTTCTGCTTTTGCAGAAGATTTTCTCTTTCCCTTGAGATCTAGTGCCAAAGCAGAAAGCCAGCTCCCAGAAGTGGCTGTGTTTCTAGAGATGGCTTTTTTAGAAGAACTGGACTATTCCAGAAGAGTAGAGGGTTTTCAAAATGTATATAATGTAATTTTTCTTATTAACTCTTTAATACCCAATTAAACACAGAATGGTGATTGCAGAGTAGGCAGGATTGCCAGGTTTTTAACAGAACTATTTTTTTGTTTGAGGTGAGCACTGCTTTGCTTATTTCTTGTCTAACTCCTTTAACACTGTGTTGCTTTCCTTTCTCTACCTCTGTTTATAATCAATGCAGACAGAGTGGGAAGCTTTAGAACTGACTGATCATCAGTGGGCCTTAGAAGATGTAGAAGAGGAGCTCATGGCAAAAGACCTCCATTTTGAAGGCATGTTTAAGGAAGAACTTCAGACCTCCATCTTCTGAGTCTAATATGCTTTTCCTTCTTCTTGTAAAAGTAATTTGAAAATAAATCTCTATAATGTATTTTAGCAAAGCTGAGAATAAAAGAGAGAAACACACTGTTCAGAACTGCAGTGACCCGACATGATTTGAGTCCCAGGACTGAGTACAGAGTCCCCTGAGATCCACACAGGAGGAGGAATGATGAAGAAGCCATAGCTGAGGCTGCCCAGAGCCACAGAAAGGCAAGGACAAGCTTTGCTACCACTCCAGTAGCAGCAACCCCCCCCTGGCAGGGGAGAAAAGGCAGCCCTGCCACGAGCACAAACTCTGCAGGCAAGGGCTGCTTTTCTCCCAAATCCCCACTGGCTCTGCAGCTGAAAGAGCTCCTGGAGCACCAGGCAGCCCCAGGGGCAGCAGTGTCGGGTCAGTGAAAGCTGAAAATACAACACAACCCAGTTTCAGTGCAAACCACTCTTTAATTTTCCTCTTTGTACAACAGAGCCAGCCACTTACAAAGTGCTAGTCTAAAAAACAGGTCTGGTGCTACAGCACACACACACCAGCCGAAGCTCAGAAGCAGAGGAAGTAAGAGCTGGGCCACTTTTTCTGCAGTACAGAGTCTGTTCAGCATCTGAGCACTGGAGATTCAGCGCCACTGATGTGCTTCTGTGTCAGCACAGGTAGGGAGGTGAGGAAAACAAAGGCCATTTCCCCTCCTCTTCCTCTCTTCCCCACTTTGGAATGCCCACATGATTTTCTTTCAGGGTAAAATCAACAAAACAATGCTGATCAGTGATTCAGTGCAGTGCTATAGCTTAAAGATTGCTTTTGGATGCTCCTCTCAGTAACAAGGAAAAAAAAAACAAACCACCCAATATTAAGAGTTGTAAAAATCCCAAACAACCCCAAAACCAGAACAGCAGAAGCAATTAAGCAATTCTGTTCTCAAACCCCAAATTTCAATGTTTTAAAAGCAATATTCTACAGAAGAGGATCATAAGGTAGTGTGGCAGCCAGAGGCAGCCCTCGCTCCTCCTGTCGCCTTCCAGGGCCCTGGCTAAGGGGCCTCAGCACTGCCCTCCCATCTCTTTGCTCAGAGCCAGAGAAGACAGTGAGTAGCAGGCAGGGCTTTGCTTGGCTGCAGCACAGCAGAGATGCAGGGATGGGCACACAACAGTCTCCTTCGGGGCTTGCTGCCAAGCTATGGAAAGGAAGCTGAGCTGACATATTTGGAGCTGAATGGATGACCATTGTTACACTGACCAGCAGAGAAGGCTGAGGTCAGCAATGAAGCCACAGGGACTGTGCACAGAGCACTGACTGGCTGCAAGCACATATTTTGGTGGCCTGTCTTAGTCTTCTGGTCTGCCAATGCACTTGGTTCCAAGAAGGAAGAACCTTCCTGTTTGGCTCACCACCTTGAGCTAGATGTTTCCCTAAAATACACAGACTAAGGCTCTAGATTTTTACTGTTTTTCACATGGAAGACCAGCTGTCCACTAAGGACTGACCTGATCTAGTGCTCACAGGAATCCTCACTCAAGAAGAAAGCCAGACTTGGGACGTACAGTCAAGGAAGACAGAGGGAAGAGTGTTATCCTGCTATGCCGAAAAGATGGAGAACTACTCATCAGCTCAGGCAAAGACACATCTCAGACAGGATCGTCACACTTGCAGAAGATGATGGGGTCAGGGGTCTAAAGGGCAGCACTCAAGAGAGGAGGAGAAAGGCTGAAAGAGCAGTCCAGAAAAACAGAAATTGCAAGAGAAAAGGCTGAAAACTCACACAATCCACTGCACTGGGCCATCATCCTTACAGGTGACAGCTCTGGAGACACAGTGCTGGGCTTCACCAGAGAAAAAGCTCCAAGGAGTCACAGAAATGAGTCAAAAAGGATAAAAATGCTGCCACTGCACAAACCATAGAAGTGGTGGAAGCAGAAAAGTGCTTACGGAACAGCCTGGAAGTGAGGGGTGTAGGAGATGGATGGAGAGGACAAGAAAATGCCAACCTTCTCTGCAGAGGAACAGGAGCCTGAGGCAGCAGATCTGTACCCTGCACCACTATGTGGATCAGCCTGCACACACACCACAACATAGGCAGGCGTGATTCGCTCCCAGTGAAGCTTCCTACATTACAGGGTTCAGTGCTCACATAAAAAAGGCCAAGTCAAATCTCCCCAGAACAGCCTCAAATGCCTCAATGAAAGGACACAAGAGAAACATTTGCTGCTTAGCAAAGGGACTGCAGTACGATGGCAGACTGAGAAAGACAGGTCAGATGTACAAGGATTTGACGTGAGCTTCCAGGAAGGGTGCAGCAGCCTCCCTGCCACAGGCAGCGCCCAACAGCAGCACCAGAGTGCTGGCAGGCAGCCCCCTCACCCATTCACAGAATCGCACCCACTGCACTCCTCCAGTGACTCTGCTGTGACCCGGCCTCCAGCTCAGGTTGTCCTCTCCCAACCCCAGGCTACAACCCTCAGCCCCTGCACAGCTCAGCCCTGACCCCTGCCTCTTGCCACACAGCTCCGCCAGATTTTAAAAAGAACTTTATTGAAGCTCCAATAATATATTATTTTTGGCCTCTTAAAACCCAAGTGTCAGCACCTATTCCTTGCTCTCCGGTGCTATTCTCCAAACCCCCAGCACCAAATCTTTCAGTGCCAGATTTTCTGCTTGACTCTACAGAAGGAAGAAAAATTTTCAGATGCCTCAGGCATGGCTTTAGAAGAGCGACCGTTAGCACGGCGGCCGAGCGCTGGGGGTGATCTTTAGTTGGTATCCATGCCATCACACTCTTCCTGGGGAGGAGATGAGGCAGCATGTTCCTCACCGCTTCGGCGCTGATAAAACAGCACATACGCAGCTTTTGTCTACCAAATAAAGAAGAAAACCCATCTGAAACAATCTGCACAGCTTTGGCTGGAAATGTCATGCCCAAAGCTGGGAACCACACTTTCAGCACAAGCTCAGATAGGCCTCTGGCCAAATACGCACCACTATCTGGTCTTCCGAAGCCACCGACACACTGTTGTCATCGAAGTAGTACCACTTGTCATTCACCTTGTTCTTTGCGTAGGCAGTGTCTGTCAGGAGAAGAAACTGCAGCTCAGTGCTCCAGGGAAGACCAGCAGGTAAAGCCACACCAGCCACCCTGCACTAGCGGTGCTCAAGTCTCAGTGTGCAGGAGGCCAGGAGCCAGCTTTGACATTAACCACCCAAACTGAGTCCCCCAACATGCGTATCTTCTAGAACGTGCTAGCTGGTCCAGCTAGTCCAGAACCAGGTTCCACACGCCAGACTTATCCCCGAGAGCTGAGATACAGGGCAAAGAAACAGGATAAAAATCAGTGTTTTGTTCCCTGGCTTGAGCCAGAGCTTTCCCAAACTCGCAGTTTAAGACTCTGTATTTTCACGTTTTAACACGAAAGAGAAGGTTTCTGTTGCTGATGGGTCTGACCTAGTTCATGCAAGAATCCTCACTCAAAAAGGAAGCTGGAATAAAGTCCTGCAAAATCTATTCCAACCCAGACTTCTGCCACTTTGACCTCCAATCTTAAAAGCATATCCCCCTTCGGCTAAAGCCATCCTGCAGGGACACACCCTACAAGTTACGGACATTGACTGCCAGACAGGAAGTCATCATCATGGAATCACAGAACAGTTTGGGGCGGAAGGGACCTTAACACTCATCAGTTCCAAACCCCTGCCATGGGCAGGGACACCTCCCACTGGATCAGGCTGCTCAAAGCCCCATCCAACCTGGCCTTTCTATGTGGTCTGGAAGTGTCACCTACAGTATGGATCTACACAGACACTTGATGCATGGAATTTCACCTACAGATGGATTTCATCTATGTTGCAACAAAACCAGTGACAGAAAATACAGACTTGTCACATATAACAAAAGGATTTACTCTTCTTATAGCGTGACATTTTCCCTGCTATGTGAGCACTTGTCAGTGCAAAGATGGAGACATTCTACTGCAAGGTAGTGCTAGATGTGCAAACAAGAGGTCTCAAGAACTACACATTTGTTTGTAGCTGGTCTCAGAAGAGTCTGGAACAATGGAAAGTGAAAGGCAAAAAAAATCTCCTTCAAATTGCTATTGCAACAAACAATTCAGGATAAGAAATGCCCTCTGCTCTGTCTTCCTGGCCTACAGCTGATGCTGCTTGTCAGACCCTGTCTCATCACCACTGAGGGAACTTGGCACACTCCTGCTTGGCAGGCTGTGTCTGCTCTGCAGCTGTGATGCTGCACCCATGATGGACAAATAGGCACACCAGGTGCACTGCAGGGCAAAAGCTGAGTCTTGGAGTTGACCCCTTAAGCTGATGACACTCTCCAGCACCCTCTGTTAAGAAGGTCTTTTCCACAATTTCATGTTTGGCACTGAAAAGTCTTCACTACATTCATAAATTGGGGAACACCACAACATACTAACTAAGGTACCACTGGCATCAGAGTCAGACCTCAGGCAGCTGCAAACCACACAAACTGGTTAGATGCTCTGTAGATCCTAACAGAAAGGACATTACCTCTCAAACATGATATTCACCCACAGACAGAACATAGGTAAGTTTTGGACTAGACACCGTTGCTGGCAGCTGCTGCACATTTCCAGCAGGCAGAGCCCTCCCATGACCCATTTGCCTGTATTTCCTTGCACACAAAGGACAGAGAAGCAGTTACTCACAGTGGCCAACTCCCATGGCTCCATAGTGATTAGAAACTGCAATGAGGTCATACACATACGGGCCTGCTTTTGGGTCGCAGACAAACTCAGACATGTTTAACCCCCTGGAAGGAAATCAAAAGCATCAGTACACCAGTAACCAGCCCCTTCTAAAGAGTGATGCAAGACACCAGTGAAGCAGGCCAGCAGCACCAGTGGAGAAGCACTGTGCTCTGCTGCTCAGTGGCCAGATATTATTAGTGTAAACAGTAGACATGTTACTCCCTAACAGGGCAGGTCCTGGTAAACACCTCAAGCGCAGCCAAAAGATCTAGAGGGAGGTGATGAATAAGTGAGAGTTCCAAGTGTCCCTGCATAGGCGTGAAAAGTGAGACAGGAGTAGTAAGGAATACATTTCATCCTGCAGCAGGATGCTGACAAGCAGAAGAATGAAGCAGGATATCATCTTGTAACTCTGCAATCCTCAGAACAGAGAATTTGCTAAATTCTCTGTAGAAGTTCTCTTGGTTCAGCAGAATCCCATGGTTTTAACCAAATTTCAGAAGAAATAGAACCTGCTAGTAACTAGTGTTCTTTGAGGTGTGAAGAACTGGTTAACAGTAAAGAAGACCCCACACCAACTCAACTCATGCATGTTGTCTTGCAATTCAAATCCAGAAGACAAAGCTGTCTAGTTACAGTTTTAATAACAAACCCACCCAACAGTAACATCAGAAGAATTCTCTTGACCAGCTTCTTCAAGCTCTTCCTAGCTTGAGGAAGAATCTTACCTGACAGGAAATTCCACAACTGTGTCAAGTTTATCCCTCCAGTATCTGCTGTATGAGAAGCGTTTTAAATGCACTACCAAAATCCTGGGCAAAGACCACAAGTCAAACTTCTTTGTGGCCTGTTGATGTTTCTTACAGTTAGGGCAGTACCTAAGGAAGGAGTAACAGACAAGGAAATGAATGACTACATTAACAGAAAAGCTTCTGGCCTTCCATTAAAAGATGCCTCAACAGTACAGTACAGCTCCTGCCTTATAGAAGGCATTTTGGCTCATGCAATAGGCAGGGAACACACTTCCTCTGAGGTTTGCAATCCACAACTTGCTTTCACTTTATAGGCAAAGTGTCCTCATGCAAGTGCATTAACTGAACATTGTACAAAGATTAATTTTACCTTTGTAAATTAAAAAAAGTTTAGAAGTGTCATTACTACTTTATTATCTCCCAATGCATCTCAAACAGGGTAAGAGTTGCAAACACATCTATAGCATGTAATTGGACATCAATAACAATCACCTACTACACTGTAGGTTATTTTCTTACACAGTTAGGAAATAACCTCCAAAGATCTTCTGCACACACAGTCACATTTTGGTTATTTAGGATCTGCTTTACCCAGCCCCTCCAAACTAGGGGTTTTTGGTAGAGTCAGGAGTGGTTCGGGACTGGTTCAAGTCAGAAATAACACAGGACTAAACCCTAAGGTGGCCACACACTTTCAGTCTTTATTACCACAACTGCTTTCTGACACTGTCTGGAAGACAGACATATGCTGGGGAATTAAAAGAAGCTTGGTCTTTGGAAGCTACGTGCCTACTGCCACTTCTTTTTTATTTAAATAAAGGCTTGAAATAAATGCTTTTATTAACTCCTGTCTCCAGTTCATCAAATCAATGGCTTATTACAGAATTGATCAGACTTCTCACAGAAGGAGACAAAAGGACAGACCTGGGAAGATATCAGAATCCCACGACAAATAATGTGAACTCAAATAGTTCTGTCATTTTACAACACACACAGCAGGCAGAGAGAGGCTCTTACCACGGGTCGTGTTCACCAAGCGTTTCCATAGTAGTGAAGAGCTCTATGCAGTCTCTGAGGGCTACCACAGCCGCGTTCTTCTGAGGCTGTATCATACTCCCATGTTTTTCAAAAGCCTAGCAAAAGAGACACATGCTTTATTCAATTCCACAAAGACTTAGATCCTTGTCATCATGAAAAGGAACATGTTCACCTTCACCATGCTACGTATTTCTGCCCCCCCTTCCCCACCCACACAATCGTCTTCAAGTCCCTAAGAGAAAATATAACATGTTCCTACTTCAGAGTTGGTGGGGTTCAGGTTTTTTTGCAAAAGAGTAACAAAAGGTTATTCTGCTACAAAACAGGATCCAGCAGAACCCTCACAAAAAGAACACTGAGCTTTCTACTAGGCTCCATGAATTTGATGTCATGTTTTTTTGGGGCTGGGTTTGAGTAGACTAGGGACTACTCAGCTCTTCAGAACACGCTGGAAACAGGCCAGCAATTACAGATCTATAGACGTTATCACTAAAATATTTTAAGTAAATCTATCTCATGCTGGTGACGCCAATTTTTACGAAGGGAGCTACAACTCCACTCCACCATTTCCAGTAATCTTTTAGGTACTATGCAAGTTTACATATAGATTATTTACGAAAAGAGCATATTACAACCTGTGCCTCCTGCTCATCAAAAAGTAGCCTCCGTGTATCAGAATCCCAGTCAATAGCAAGTGCTGAAAAAGCTACAAGAAACAAGAAACATTTATTGCAAACGTGTAAGGAGAAGGAAGAAAAAAAGGTAGCAAGATGAGAATTACCATTCAGTTTTAAGATTTTTCCTTCTACAATGGAGTTTATCTCTGAGGTTCCAGAGGAATTCACAAGGCTAAAAGTGAAATACTGCTTCTTGCACGGCTGCAGGTCTCTTGCTGGCTCGATCTGCATACAGCCCTCAGAGTGGCAGGGATCAGTCTCCACCATCTTCTCCTTGCTTTCCTGTCCACCATCCTGATGCTCCATTTCTTCAATGTCACCTGACAAAATTTAAAACAAGCACAACATTAAAAAGATTTAGTGAAAGTTTGAGCTGACGCCTCACACTGACAGCTGTTTGCAAGAGCCTGTTATGACACACACTGATTACTCAAAGACATCTGTGCTTGCCAACCATTACATCTGAAGTTGTATTATTTCCTTTAGCAGATGCCAGGTAATATGCTGGGTTTTATATCCCAACATCAGACACGATGGAGAGGGTTTTATATCCCAACATCAGACACGATGGAGAGGGTTTTATATCCCAACATCAGACACGATGGAGAGGGTTTTATATCCCAACATCAGACACGATGGAGAGGGTTTTATATCCCAACATCAGACACGATGGAGAGGGTTTTATATCCCAACATCAGACACGATGGAGAGTGCTCAGGTCACAGTAGTTAACAACTGTGCCTTTTGAGAGCACACCCTAATAAATATATCCCAAGAGAGGATCAGCAGAGATGCAGTTGGGTGTCTTTACAGATGTCTACAGAAAAGTTATTTCAACTCTTTGGGAAAAATGGGCAGATTTCTTTCCCCATTTAAAATTTCCTATTTAACTTGTTCCAGTTGTTACTCTCAAGCAGCACAAGTGAATCATTTCAAAAAGGAAAGGGAAACAGACATTTGTCATCAGCGTTAAAAGCTTCCTTGTAAAGCATCTAACTTAGGAATGAGACCTAAGGTCCATGAAGAGAAAATACCATTTCCACTCTATTTGTCCAAAACTTGTTTCTGTGACCTAATGGGCCAGTTTTCATCACTTTTCAAAGCGCATATTAGGAAAGGAGTTGCCTCGAGGGAGGCACCTGAATACCTAACACAAAAGCAAGGACCTTGTTCTGCTGCAGCTTACACACACCTGATCTCCCTTGGAAAGAAAATAGTCTACAAGAATTCCCACCATACCGTGCAGAACTCCTATGCAATAGCATTGTTTAATCACTGTAATTGGACATCAATAGCAGTCTGCTAGAGCCTAAGCCAAACAACCAGCACAAACTAAATGCTAATAAACAGCTTTAAGTGCTGAAAAGATTCCAGCCAAATTTGAAAGGACTTTACCTTCAACCACACCATTGGAGCCATTGCAGTTTCCTTTGTCTGGGCAGGGTGGACAGTATTCTTCCGCCAAAGGGAGTTTCACATAGCGGCTAAAGAGAGAGAATGTATTTATCACACAATTATACCGACGCCGTACATCAGAACAACAGCACCCCTCGCCATCACCAGCCCTTCCTGTCCAATGGCTCTCAGCAAAACTGAACCCAGCACCACTTAAGAGGCCAAGAGCTCTCAGAATGACTCAAACAACAATTCAGGAAGTCTCTGTTCTCACTGCTTGTTCCAAGTTTTACTGGTAGTGGATGGGAAAGGCAAAAATAAGTTATGGTGGCCCCATCTGAGAGCCCTTAAAACATGGCCTGAGCTCTGCTTCTGACCTGTTTGAACACCAAGCAGACAGCTTCCCTTGTGACTGCCACCAATGTTATTTTACAGCTTGCTTTCACACAGCCCCCAAAAAACAGGCTCTTGAAATATCCACATACAAATCAAGGAAAATTCTTCCCTTTAGTAAGGATGCAGCAATCCTATTACAGAATAAGTGACTGGTAGAACTTTCCATGGGATTCAAAAGGTACAAACATGGCTTACCTGATCTGCTCCAGAACTGCACTGTACAAGTGATCCACAGTGAGCTTTTGTTTCGGCACAGATATTAATAGTGGCTGACCAAAGAGTACAGTCCCTGAAGTATTGCTGGATTGCCTCATTGTCTTCTCCCGAAAGTAAACAGAGAGAGTAACATACTCGGAGCCATCCTCACTTGGCTTGCAAACTTCATACCTGTTTGAAAGACAGGTATTTCCACGGGTTATTTCCAGTGCCAATAGCACAGCAGGTAGAATTGATATGAACTCAGCCCAACATGTCTCTCCACCGGGTCCTCCTGAGAAGGACAAAAAAGGGTTGTACTCTGTCTTCACACTACAGAGCAGTCTCCTGAACACTTCCCATGGCCCACAATGGCACAGGATACACCTACCGTCAACTCAACTGCCACCTTCCCTCTGTCTTTATTCCTAAGTCACATCCCTATTGCCACTCACCTCTGAAAACATTACCCTGACAACTACACATGGCTTCAACCAGATCACAGCATCAGTGACAAATACTATGTGCACTCTGAAATCCCTCAAACAGTGCTTGTTCCCTCTGGAGAAAGAAACTCTCTTAATATCTTGGACCTTGCATTCTCCCAGCCTCTCGTACAGTTAATGCCTGAGTTTACATCACCAAGCAGCCAACGTTTCAGAAAACCAAGAGTTTGTAAACACCTTCTTCACAAAAAAATCCAAAGACAGTAAACAGACCAAAAACATTCTGGAAGAAAATAAACAGCTCTGGAGAACAGTGAGAAGACTGAGATGCAGCTTATGCTACTGGACAAAGCAGCAAATGAGATACCCACAGGTGCCAGTCAAAAGAAACCACGTGGTCCACACTATCACTTTGTCTGCTCACCATACAGATTTCAGGACTATTCATTACAAAAGATTTGTTTTCAGGAATGTCAAGTCACACTGCTCTTTAACTTGGTGAGTCACCTGTCCCAGACTTATCTTAAAATTGAGAGAGAAAGAAACATTCCCTGAAGGATGTCACTACACGTAACAAACAAGACTACAATCACATATCTAGATGTACCAACTCTCAACAGCTTCAGACAAGGTATTCCTCTCTCAAGAGTTCAGGAACAGATTTTTTTAATCCTGTGTTCAAAACGCCCTTGTAAAGCAGGGAGAACAACAAATTTCAGAGCTATACTTTTGCTCCATCCTACTTAAACAAAAAGGGAAGCCAGCTTGGGGCCTGCACTGAGTCAGCGGAGCACATGAAGAAAAATACCATTCCAGAGAATCCCATCCCACCAAGAGCATCAGAGATGAGAGTCAGCATAAGACAGTCCAGCACAACCAGCTGTGGAGGTTTTCTATGCTGTCAATGCTATCCAGCTGGACACCAGCACTGGATACAGTTTGCACCTCCGAAAGTTTCCCAAGAAACAGCACCAAAGAGATGAATTATTTTAATTTGCACTGTTTAAATAACAGAAGACCAAACTCAGTTCTAGAACATTACCTACAAATAACTCCAGGTCCTATGAGACCCTTAGGCTGGACTCTTGTGGAAGAGATCAGTACATGACATGGACACATTCCTTGACATCCTTGTGACTGCCTCTCAGTTCTACACCGTGCTCTGCAAGCAGCAGTTAATGCAGCCTCCATTTACACTCCACCCTCATGTACATGAATGAAGCCCTGCCCATGTGATGAACAGACAGGACAGACAGAAAAAGCTAAGAATTACCCAAACACAAGCATCACCCATCACAAACTGCCAGCAGGCTGTACCCCTACAACACTCCGCACAAGAGCACCTCGCACACTGCCCACTGAAACATAACAAGTTTGGTTACTCAAGGCCCCTCTACCTGCTCCACCTCAGAATAGCTCTCACATGTTCGTATGAGAGGCAGATCCATCAGAATTAGGCTCTGTCATTTTCTGAATCTCTCAAGCAACAGCCACCCTTTTTAATCTAAGATAAAATACTTAATCTATAGTTTAAGGAAGGCTATAGGGGCGATACTGGGAATTAATGGACAATGCACTGCAGTCCTGTACCTTACAACTTAATTGAAATAATACAAGATGAAGACGATGCTACACCAGGCTACACAACATGAGTTTAGAAGTCAGAGTCATTAGCTCAGCTGCCACCACACTGCTGGGTATTGGCTGGTTGCCTTTATAATGCATGACAAACCTGAAAAGTGTCTGAAAACTCCTAAGCAATAGGGTAGGACTTGATCAGTCTTTATCAGCATCATGAAGGCTTCAGGGCTGTGGTTATCATTCAGAAAGGATGCAGGGAAGTAGTAACTTTTGTTCCCTTGCAAACTACAGTTAAGCAAGTGCACAGGAGTACTAAAAGATACAGAAAGAGAAGGCAGATGTGAAAGGGCACTGGAAGCAAAAAATACTCTGAGTTGAACACCAGGCTAATATATATGTTGTATGTTATTGAAACATTCCCTACGAAGTGTTGGGATACACGATACTAGTTACAGCTGGAAAACACTACATGGATCACAAGTCGGTCTACAGCAACAACCAAGAAAAGAGTTATGTTGTGTGAGAGAACAGAGAGGGTAGAAAAAAAAAGCCACTGTAGAAGCTAACAAACAGATTGGTCTGAACAGGATTACTACTGCACACCAACCCAGAGATGCTGCTGCGAAATTACAACAGGTTCAAAAGCTGACAATAAGAATGAAAAGAGAACTGGAAAAGTGCTGAAACTGGGTGAAAGTGCTGCACGTATTCTGATCTCTTCTAGGAAGTGGAAATACTTCTGTTTATTTTCTCCCACAACACCAGAACACATACAAACAAGTAAATTAGGAGGTAAGAAACTGCAAATGTAACCAGGCAACAGTTAGTTTGCCCTGTAGAAGCAGGTCATGGGATTTTGCCAGTCTTACAGCGCAGCATGATTAAACCAGATGAGGACATTCAACCAAGCAAGATTTTTTACAAAGCTTAAAAAAAAAAGAGCTCATTTTGGCAAGGACATAAACCCTCATTTCAAACAAGAAAACACCAATTTCAGAAAGTGAGAACAAACTTCCTAAATTGGCCAAGATCTCACACACCTCAAAGACTTCATATAAAACTACTGGACCAGCGCATTTGCTGACCTAACTCGGTTCAGCAATTGTTGTAGCCTCAGCCACGTCAACACACCTGACATTCTGGCAGCCAGTCATGGTTGGTTTTTTCAAGACTATGAACTCATCTAAGTTGAATACACAGCATGTTGAAAGAGAAGGCAGAAACATGATATGGACGGCAAATCAAATATATCTTATTCAAACATGCACACTTCTATAGGTTAAAGGTGACCTGCAAATCAATTTGTGAAACTTTTATCAATACATATTAAATTAAATGCCCCATTAGCCAGGCTAAGAGAACAGGGGTATCTAGTTTATGCATCAAAACATTTTTTTCTTCTTAGGCCATAAGAACTAAGAAGAAATACTCAGAGTGATACCCTTGAAAGGGGCCGTGGAGTTTGTTTTCAAACAGTACTTACCTGACCCCTTGTAGGCCGGCTCCAAGCTCCAGCAGGATCCCTGGGTGATGTGACATCACCAGCATGGTGCATGCGTGGGTGTTACAGTGGAGCGGGAGCCGGAGGTCCTAGTGGGGCTGGACTTCACAGAACCTAAGAGAAAGAAATAGTAAGCATTTCGGTTACGTGCCGAATGCTGTTCTCTGCTTAGCCTGGAGAATGAGAGCATTCGGCACCAACACTGAACCAACGCCGCCAAATTGATTTGCAGACCACCTTTACATAAGACTTCCTGATCATTTGCCACAGGTCTCCCTGTCCGTTCACAGGAACAACGTGCCTCAACAGAAACATTTACAACGCTGAGAGAAGCAGGTTATTCCCACTGTTCTTTGGCTGCACATCGTGCCAGTGATCTTGCTTCAAGCCTTATATCAAACCCTTCTACTTCTGCAAGCATTTCACCTCTTCTCTGATGCTAAACATGAACACTTTCTGCATCAGGACTACACTATGTTTCCAAGTCTGTCATGATGAGAAAGAGATGAGTGCAAAGCCTCGGGAAAGAACAGGCTTGGAGAATTCTAGCCCCAAATTCCCCTCCACTTCAGGTGACCTGGAGAAGAAAGCATAGTTTTGTCCTTCTGTATGAAAGAAGCCAGGTTCATTTTGGAATGCACCTAAATTTTAAATATCCAGAAGCCCAGTAACATTCAAATTCCTTCTTTTCAAAGTTTTACTGTTAGACAGCACAACAGGGTAACACACCACAAGAATGGATGAGCCATAAACTGAGCAGCTGAAAAGGAAAATATATCTTAGCTATCCAGGGCAGGGGATTTTTTTTTCCAAATTACTTTCCGTTCAGCTTCAATTCCAAATGGAATTCAATTCTTGCCCCTTTCCAACACCACCACCACCAAGATTCAGCATCTCCCACCACTTTAGTGGGACACGAACATTCACAACGCCTATCTCAAGGTGTCTCAAGGTGCCCTGCAAAAATCACAGAAAGCTGACCATGTCTTTCCTCATAATCTTACAGTGAAAACAGGAAACTCTGTCAAATCAACAGGGACATCATTGTCACAGGCAGACCCAGGTCTGGCTACTTCTTTTATCAAAGCTTGGAGAAATGCTGCAAGAGACTGAGCATTTATATTTAAATTTAAGCCCTGAGACAATTTAAGGCAATGCTAAGAAAGATACAGAAGTGAAGAACATTCAGTTTAAGTTACTACATGATCCTAAAGCTTCAGAACAATTGAAACAACTGATTTCTGTTACAGAAGACAGTCACCCAGGTGGTCACAGGGTGGAAGATGTGCAGGACTGAGCAAAGTCCTGTCCACAGAGAGAGGAAGAGAGTAAGGAACAAAGAAACAATTTGACCAGCTGGTCATGAAGTTGGACCAGGGGCCTTGTAGCTCCCCCCGTCACTACACATTCATCCTCTGCATTCTCAGACTCTAGCAAACAACCACAAATTACTAACACAACGTTGTTTTGCTTCTGTCAGTGGATGGAGGAGTACTTTTCAGGTGAGAAAACTGTTACACCATTAAAAGGATGAGTTAAGCACGAGCACAAGGCTGGAAGGATGCTGCCTTCAGTTTATCACAGCTTCTCTCAGGAAAGAACAAATGAAAAGACCTACAAGTACATCCAAATTAAATGACTGGGAAGCAAAATCCTTCAGAAAAACACCTCAAAAAATCAACAGGAACCACTGAGCAGTCTGCAATTTTAAGATATAAGTTTGAGAATACATACGTGAGAAAGCTATTTCTGAATATGCTGAACTGATTTAACTCTATTTTTAATTGCACACTTCATTTTCTAACCAGTGAAAGAAACTTGGTGTCTAACTTTAATTACTTAAAACAAGTAATGAGATGTACACATCATAGCTTGCCAACAGGGAAATCTTGCCATGGACATTACTGGAAAATAAGAACAGTTGATCAGTATATACAAGGGATGAGATCATTGAAAAATGAATTAGAAAGAGTTCAAGCTAGGTTAACATTTAGTTGCTAAGAACACACCCTACAAAAGATACCTGATTGTCAGGACACCCTGCTCCAGTCGGGTGCTCCCAGCTGACACTGCCTTACCTCTCACCGAGCTTTGCCACAGTGAGAACAATATCCTGAATGATGCAGCTTTCCTACTTGATTTGTAACGTAAGTAATGCTATTAAAAACCTCATTTTTCTGTAACTTCTGTTCTCCTAGAACAGAAGAAGATAATTTTTAGTCTTACTACACAAGGCAACTTTCAAAAAAATCTTAGGAAAAACTTTCCAAGGCACTCAGCTTCCAGAAGCTTCCTTCTTCCTTGCTTACAAATCAATCACGATCTTGTCAGCTCAACTTAACACTTCAGAAAGTCTTCTTAGAAGTTTATTTTGTGGCAATATTTTTGAGGGGTTAACATGATATATTGAATCTTTTTTAGGTTGTTATTTCAAATTGTGAATTTTGGGTGAAAATACCATCACTGTAGAACATTACAGTTATACTTTCTAATAAAAGGCAGCTGTTCCCCTTCATTAATTGATACAAAGACAGTTTTCTTTCAGTAATAGAAGAGAGACACATTACTCAGTGTCACTACTGTTACACACCATAGCTACATCACCAAGCAGCACAAGAGGGTCTTTCCAAGCTGAACAGTTTATGACTATGCAGGCATACAGAGTTATCCTTCAGGCCATAAGAAGCCAATCTTTTCCTGTCATTTCTCTAAAGAATCGGCCTAAGTTTAAAACCAAAAGAATAAAATGGTTTTTTTTGTGGCCACTCAAGTCTTCTTTGTTGACTTTGGAGAAATAAAATGTTGCTCAACCACACATTATTTCAACTATATATTTTTAATTTAAGTGGAAGCAAAGCTTGGTCTTTAAAGGTGGAAGATTCTGAAAGGCTTAAGATTTTTTTTAAATACCTTTTATTCCTCCATTTAATAAAGAGCAGGATATTTGCCTGTAATCTAAGAAGGTAATTAAGTTACCGGGGTACCAGAAACTCCTGAAGTTACTGGCAGCAGCAGCAAACAGAACATACAACCACCACGTTGGCACATTCTCCAGCCATGCACGACACAGCATCTTCAGGAAGGCAGCCCTGATCCCACACAATACTGCTGATAACTTCTGCCAGAAACGCGACAGCTTTGGGAGCGCTTGAGAAGTTCAATTCATCCCTGACTGACTCTTGAGCTGCTTCCACCAGCACAGCCGGGTGCACTCCACACTGGACAAGAGAAGGGTTATTTTAACACTGCCCTATATCCTTACTCAGGTTATGGTTGAGTCCCACAGCTACATCAACCCAGCTAAGGGGCAGGAACAAACACTGTTACTCAATCAGCACTCAGGATAAGCACAAGCTAGGTTTTCATGCCAAAACCATAAAAAGCAGGAAATTTAGGAACACTAAACCAGTTAAGTTAGAAGAAGCAAGTTAACCAGAGAACACAGGACAGGTGAGCAGGACTGCTACTGCTCTGATTTGGAAGGAGGAGGCCCACAAAGAAAAGTGTTTAGCACAGTGCCTGGGTCCAGCTCCAAGGCAGAAAGCAGTAGTAGGTGCAAGTCAGCAGCATCTGTTTCTCTTCAAAAAGAGCAAGCAAGCAACCCAAGAAAAGTACCAGCACTGAAGGAAAACGTGCAAGGGTCAGTGTGACAGCTAAAAGCACTGGTGTGGTGTTTTGTGCAGAAGCCCCCTCTAGCATGTGTAAAATCATCCTTTCTGCAAGAAGCAGGAGGCAGAGATGCACCTCCATGGCTACAAGTACATTCCCCAACAGAAAACAAGTTTTGAAGCCAGCAGGACACAAATGTTCACATTACTTTGGAAGTTACACACTTTTTTAGCAATGATGTACAAAGTCCAAACAGGTAATATTGCCCCTCCAAAAGCAGCTCAGATAATTCTCAGTCTTAAACCATAAGATTTAGAAAGCCTGAAAAAAACTTATAATAGAGAGTTTCAAACTTACTGAAGAGTTTTAATTCACAGAGGTCTCAAGGATTGCTCAAACCATGGGCTAAATACAAAGTAAAATTAAAAACATTTCCTGCAAGGAAAAACCACAAGATTCTAGAAACACATAATACACACAGAAACAAAAATTAATAAATGCCTTCAGCATCTCCTTAATGTCCTCAATTTGCAAGAGCCCAATGAACCAAAACCCTAACACTGCTAGTATTAAATCCAGTGACAATCTTCAAAGTTCCTGCCACTGAATGCACACCTCAGCTCCACAAGCAAGTAACTGCAAAAGGGTAAAACTCCGTGAAGAATCACTCAAACAGTTCAGAAATCCTGAGTTGAAGACCCCCCACTTTGTATCAATCTTAACACAAAGCTGATGTATTGCCAGTCCCTCCTTTCATACCCGGTTAGCAGAGACAAGATCTTAAAAGACAGAAGCAGAGTGGAATTTAAGAACCTTTAGATTTCCTATTACCATTGCTTGAATGACTTAATTAAAGTTCAGAACACCTAAGTGTAGACTTTTTATAACCAGACCAGGTAAGCAGATTGTCCACAATAAAAGCAATAAAGCATTTGCCTTTAAATAAAAAGTTTTGCTCTTTATGAACAAGTGTTTCTCTGTTGCACTTTTGAGACAAGACTCCCTTTTAAAAAAAGGTGGCTGGTTTTAGCTGTGGGTTAGAATATTTCTTTACATATCTTTTTCCTGGCAGCATCACCCATTAAAGGGAGTTCCTATGAGCAGCTTTCTCCTAATTGTTGCGCTGGTGCCTGGCTGCTTGCCTTGTCCAACAGTGTAGAAAACACCTCAGAGGGTTTACATGGAAAAACAGGATTAGCAAAACTTCCTCTTGCTACCTCTCCTCTTCCTTGGAGGGTTATTTTTAACCCGGGTCAGTTCACTCACCATGACTCACAGCATCACCTCATTTACAGCTGCGCCTGCACATAAAAGGAAGTGGTGACTGCAAAGGAAAATACACGGGGAGCTGATCTTCCCCCAGAGCAGAGGTAATTCAGACACAGTTTTCTGCAGAGAGACATGCAACATGTTACTGCCTCTAGAAAAGTGGTGTGCTTTTCTAATTCCTATTGTAACATCACACTCCTTGGTTATCTCAATGATTTACTGGCTTTGGAGACAGACAATTAACACTTCGCAATGCCCTCACAAAACATTTTACAGAAGCCAAATGTCCTTCGTAGGCATCCTAACCGGCCACAATGTGATAAGAACTTCCAGAACGACTCAGATATTGCACCTCAGCATGGAGGTCACGACAGACCAGTGTCACCGCTGCCCACACAGCGAAGGCACACCCTGCACAGAGGGTATTAGTGCAGGACTGCACACTGGCACAAGAATTTTACAGAAGCAACACCCTTGCATTGGAACATTCTCACACAAGGAAGAGTGGTCTTGTGATGAAGGGCTGGATTTGACCTCCCAAGCACTAGATTCAGTTGCGAGCCCTAAAAGTCTATTTTGCACTTCATGTGATGCTTTCAGTTTTCCAGCTGTAATAGAGGAACACAGTTTTTGCTCTGCTCAAGAGATTTCAGAGATGAACAGAGACATCTCATCCACCACACCTACACAGAACACCAATCACAACCAAATGCTCAGCTTTGCTGAAGGCCCTCACAACCACAGTTAAGACGCAAATAGTGTAAGCACTAGTCAAGAGGCTACCAAGACCTTCCAGTCAAGGTTAGTTCGGTGCTGTAACAACTATGTTGGGTTTTAGGAGAGGCAGAGTACAACAGCTCCAAGGCTTTTGGCTGACTTGGAGCATAAGCATAATAAAGCTGAGCCTGCCTAAAAATGCCAGTGAAAGTGTAATCCAGACATAGATTATCACCTCTGTAATAGGCTTGTAGAAAATTCCAGACTGCAGAACACAGATCAAAAAGTTCATTACCATCCAGGGCCATTATTTCCTTTGTGTTAGGAAAGCACCTGCTAAACACTGCACATGCTGATCTGCTGCTAGAAGTACTGCATTACTGCTAAGTCATGCAAAAGGTCTATAGAAAGGTTTAGGTTTTGAGAGGGGGAAATAAAATAATCAGGTTTTACATCCTGAAAACAAAGCAAATGTTTTGTAGTATTCTTCGCATCACGGTGTCTTCCCACTTTACTCACACAAAGATGTCGTCTTTTGGCATGATATGATTTAAACCTTCATCCATTTGGAAGATTTTGTGGAATCGATGATTATACACGTCTGTCACCACCATCTAGAACAGCAAGTGATATTTGCAAAGAGATTATAATAAAAGCTTAAATAAATTCAGGCAAACTAACTTTAAATTCAAGCAACAGTTTATTCCTGTTCCTTCTTTGTCACAATTTCCAGCACACCAACACCAGCACTGTTATCTATAGCAGCACCCAGCAGATATTCAGCTGTATTTGTTAAGATGGATCAGAAAGACTAAGCAAATAACACACTGAATTTACAGAGGCACTGAGGAGATGCAATTCCAACAGCTGCAAGTCAGCCCAGTGAAAACAGCAGCACAGATCCCAACATCAAAGTGGCAACAGGCTCAGATTTCAGGCACGGATCACTCCCAGTCATAACTAGCTAAAATTGAAGTTCTACACTGGCAACCTGAAAATACCACACCACCCACAAAACCATTCCCTCTGGGAAAGCTCATCTGATTCCTTTGTTACAAAAAGGATGCCCAAGAAGACCTGGACCCAAATCAGACATTGAACACCTCTAATTACTAGAAACTACACTATCAGAAATGGTGGGACTCAGGGCTAGCTTTTTGCTCCTTCTCTTAAACATCTCTATTGCAATGGATGTATCAGAATAAAGAGATCATTTCATGCATCTTTTTATTCTACAATCAAAGAACAGCAGCAAGCAAACTTCTTAGGATTTTGTCACTATTTCATTAAGTTCAGCTTATCACACCTCTAAAAGCTAAACCACTGAAATGCTTCAAGAAGAACACACATTTATCAAAATTACCGTGCTGCATTTATCCTTACATTTTCTGCAGGAACACCAGAGAGTTTGGAAAGTGATTCACACAGATCTGAGATGGCCCCCATCATCGGCACCACGACCCGGTACTAGAAACAAAGATACCACACTTACACCAGGCAAAATAAACCCATGAAAGGCAGAGCACAAGAAAATGGAAAGAAAACCTTCAATGCATCGGAGTTCCGCTGACACTAAGGTTACAGCCACACACTTTAATGTCTTCTGGATCTCAGCTCTACCTTACAAAGCAGGGATTTGGAGGGAATCAAAGAGCCTTAAACAGCTGGTCTTTTGCTTTGGTCAGACTCAGCAACGGTAAAACACAGAAAAAACCCTTTTTAACTTTAGGTATGCGTGTGCCCACCCACAGGCCCATGTGAGAAAAAGAAAAGGAATATCAGTCTCCTTTGGACTCCAGCAGGCTTTAAAAGCAATCAAGAAACTTTTATTTTTTCTCCAAGAGGGACTGCTTTTCATTTGTTTGAAATTCAGAGCCTTTACTCATTTACACCCATCCTACCTCACTCAAAGGTGGATATCGATGTCCTTCAGATTACCTGTAAAGTCTCAACTTTAAAACCTAACAGAAAGACTCAGATGACTTAAAGAAACTTGTGTCTTCAACATGTCTCACCTGGACAGGTCTGCGCTGTGGGTCTGCATATACCAGGGTAACTTCCATGAGACGATCTCTCCTCAAGGGCAGTGGAAGGGTTAAGTAACAGAAGGGATCAAAAGTCACAGAAACCTTGGAGCATTTGGGACAAACAAGGGTAGATTTGAAAAGACCATGAAAAATATCCACAATGATGGAATCATTCCTCAGCCTGTGATTCTCCCAGGCCTCCTTTGCCACCTCCTATAATAAGAAAAAAAAACCATTAGAAGTTATTTCTCATCAACACTGCCATGGCCTGGCAAGCACAGGGAGCAAAGAAAACTCACAAAACTGATACTGATGGGTAAATTTCACAGGAAGGGGGGGGGGGGGTCCACCCGTGTGTCCAATGTAACACACTAGGATTTTCTTCCCAGTGAAACTAAAGCCTTGCATCATGTCCAATGCAACACCTCTGCTTCAGCCGAGGCTCTTGGTCAGGTATTCTTTGGTGCACACCATACCAGTAGCATGAGTGGAGCCAAGGGGACAGAGACAGGGTTACACAAAACTCTTCAGGACAGAGAGATGCTAATGAGTTACACTCCACCCTCCTCTGTGAGGAAGGGATTCTGCCCCCTGCTTTTGAAACACAACTGCAGTTTTATGGAGTCTTTCCTTCTTGGAAAATGACAGTCTATGTCTCACAAAAAGTACAGAAGGAGATAAATTACAATCCCTCGAAGATTTCCACAGTACAACTTACAAACTCCTTACCTAAGGACATCTGAAAACTGGCATTTAACTCGTCAACACAATCAGAGGCTCCTCTTAGCATGAGATTTTCAGTTTGTAGTACAATACCATGTATTTTATACATATCCCAAGTGAAATAAGTGCTGTAGATACGCACACAGGGTAATGCTACTGTCACTAACCAGGATGCTGAGGTGGTAACAGAGCAATAAGCTCCAACAACTGCCGTGATATGGATGCAAGGCAGAAATGCACATCTCCCACATCACAGGGAGAGAGGTTCCTAAATAAACAGAAGGCATGCTGGGCATCCTTTCCATGCCACAACTATCAGCATTTCTTGAAGACAAAAAAGATGATTAAATACACTATTTCCTGTGGTGCTGTCACACATACTATATCACGTCTTCTGCCTTTTCTTGCATAAAGTTCTTGCCAGTGAAGAGGAAAAGCACATAGTCATACAGACTTCGTAAAATTAAGTGTTGCATCTGGCTTTTAGAGGCTTCTAAAGCAGGAAAATGGCACAAGAGAATTACTTTTCTACAGCCTGCTTTTAGGTAGCTGCTATGTCACAAGATCAACTTCCTTCCTTTCCACTGCAGAACTATGTCAGTATTGTACCATAAGCACATCTTCCTGCATACCAGTACAAGAACAGATGTTCTGCAACAAAGTGCCACAAGGTGTCGTGAAGAGTCAGCTAGGCCACAAAGCAGGACAGGATTCTCCCCTCCTAGGCAGGCTGCTTTGTAGGAAGGATGCTTGCGTGGCCTGTGAGAAGGCCAGGAAGTGTCACAAAAATCCAATTAAGCTCCCTCAGAAGGACTGCCTGCCCTACCCTCAAGTAAAGGTCACCGTACCGAATCAGGTCTGCCATTGGCATCCTTCAGCTCCAAGTAGGGCTTCTTCTTCACTCTGTTCAAATCCTCATGCAAGCCATCTAGAAGAAAAGCCAAGAGCTCCTGCGAATCTTGCTGCTGGTATCCTGAAAACTGAGGAGCAAATCGGCCAACCTGTGTCTGAAACACAAAGACAAGAGTCGTGCGTTAACACATCCTGGCTCTTGCAGAGAGTCCCTCTGTGCTACCTTGGGTTAGAAGCAGACCACAGTGAACTGGATGCTAACGCAGTAAAGCTGCCAGAATAATTTTTCCAACTATTTTTAATTTTTCCCCCTAGTTTTAAGAGGGAAGAATGCATTCAGTGCTGTGACACTAGAAATCTAAGTTATCATTATTATTTTTGGAAGCTGCAAACAACCAATACAAAAAAACCTGGTCTGATGCATTTTGTACTTTAATCTCTTTCAGAAACCTACAGTTCCCACAATGCAGACTTGCTATAAGGTAGCACCTTGAAGCAGGTGGACTGCAAGACTGAAAATGCTTGCAGAAGATGCTTATGGACTAACAAAGCTGGTCTAAAGTGAAGACTGAAATCCTTGCCTGAGTGATCAGAAACAGCACACCCGTACACAGCTTCTTACTTCATAAGTGCTTATCTCACAGCACTGCCATTTAGTGTTCCTGCTTCTAAAAAAAGCAACAGAAAGGGTCCCATGGGAAAACCAACAATTAGCTGAAGGAGTGGTCAGTCCTAGTAATCATCACTAGTTTTCTCATAAACAAAGAGTCCAAGAGACCTGCAGAATTAAGCTTAGTACATTTTAACCACTCAAGATGACAACTGCAAGGGAGCCCAAAACGAAGGGCTCTTTATATTACAGAGACAGTTAACACTGTCACTAAATCAGAAACAACTGTTAGAAAAATCACAACTAATACTGTACTAGGAAAAAAAGAGTAATTCCTATTCCAGTCTTAAACACAAACAGCCTGCATTCAGGCACTTTTACTGCCATCCACTACAGATTCACGTATTTCCTCTGAACAGAAGTTTACAGAACAACTTTAATAATGGTAGATGATGTGCCAGCGACTGCGAGCCACAGAAATTCAACATCTTGTTTCAGAACTACCTATGACTCTACAGAGGACAGATTTCTGTACTCCAGAAGACTGTTGCTCCAGGTCTCAGTAGCATATCCCTTCAAGACTGTACCATGCAAAACCCAAAGAGCAACAGGATTAATATCAGGTCATTGCTTATTTCATGCATTTGGGATGTTCTCTTTCCTCAGCATACTGAGATTGCATTACAGAAGCAAACTCTTAGTGTTCCTTGGTGCTTTAATTACATTGCACTGCACTAGAACACTCTGCATTATATTTAAACAAAAGTCAGTTTTTCTAGGGGTTCATATAATACCACAGTATTTCAGCTGAAAGCAGCTCTTCACACTGAAGCACTGGGAACATCACATCAATAATTAACATTATAGACAAGGGAATGCATTTTGCTCTCTACTTTACAATTTCATTTTTTATATGCATAACTTGCACAACTTTTCTCACTGATTAAAGTTCACAGCTGGCAATTTACATGACCTTGCCCAGTTTTGTAACAAACATCATTTTGATGCATCTGTAAACAGCTCTCAGGCTGGAAGGTTTTATAAGACATGTAACATTGAAGAGCAGTAACCAATTCCAGGGTATGACACGACTTACTGGCAAGCTCCTCCCTGTGCCCTGAAAAGCATTTACATAAAACATGAAACAACACTGAAGCAATTTTGTCATTATTGCCTTCATAACACCAAAATATGTGGAAGGCATATTAGCTTTCACTGTTTCTTCTATCAAAGTGCTAAGCAACAAGAACAGGGAGTACTTACTTTAAACATACGTGGAGCCACATGAGACTGTCTCCCAGACCACATCTGTTTAATGAGGTCTGCATAGGCTTCTGCAATTTCTCCTCTCATCCCCAGTGGATTGTTCTGATTAATTTCAGCTTCGTATTTATCTTCCAGGAAATAGTCAGTCAGAGGAGGGGTATTGCTCAGACACTGAAAAAAAAAAATTAAGAAAAAAAAATTACTGCACAGGACAATGAAACAATAAAATATCAAACCCAGCTTGCACCTCAGAAGACACACTAAGCCGCTAACAACACTGGTGAGACTGGCTCTGAGTAATACTTAGTTTAAAAAAAAAACCTATTGGGAAGGTTCAAACACAAAAGAAACACCACCAAACAAGCCTTGAAAAGACTAAGCTCATTTCTGAAACTCAGGTTCTCTTTGCAGATGCCACAATGATCCCTCTCCTACACAACGCATTTGCCCACAGGGCAAGCCTCCCCTTTGGGCAGTTTCCGTTGCTTTACCTCACTTAAGCCAAACTAAATAAGAGCTGATTTTTCTTGTTGGGTTGTAGGGGTTTTGGGGGGCTCTTCTTTTTGTTGTTGAGGTTGGTTTTTTGCTTCCTCCCCCCCATTCCAGGTGCAGTCTCCTCACTGAATCAAATTAAAACATGCTTTTCTGTCCACAAATTTTAAACCACAATGTCTGTGAGACTGCCCTTGTATTTAGTTCTAAAGAGGGGTCTTTCCAATTCTTACCTGTAACGCAGAATTCATGAAGCAGGTATTTCCAAGGTTACTGAGTCCACAGAGTCCAGGTTGTGACAGGGAAGGACCATCCCTGCAGTTGTAAGAGTTACAGGCAAATCCAGAACCTCTGGAAGAGAGACAACACAGTGAACTCCACTATGAGTTCACCAATTCTTAATACTATTTAAAAGTCACATCACACACGAGTCAACAAATTGTTTAATGAAATTGCTTAACCAGCATACATGTTTCTGCTGCTTCATAGTGGCTAATTTGGAATACCAGGAATGTGAAGTCTATGTGCTAAATTTGGGAACATTAATCATTATCCAGTCTATTATTAATTTATGGCTCCTAACACATTAATTTCCTTTGTCTACAAGTACACAGCATACTATCCTAATGCAGAAAGACTTTTTTTAAAGTCTGTAAGATGCACTGTCAGAGCTAATAAGAAAATTATGATCTCTATCCACAGAGGCTTCTACCACGCTGGCAGACTGAGAAAAGAATACAACCCTTTCCCTCATACTCCAAACACCCTCAAAATCAGGCAATGCCTGAGGAGTTAGTAAGCTCTGGAACATGTGCTGCTTTTGCAAGTGAGCAAGGAATAGCAGAACATAGCAGTTTCAAAAGCAAAGCTGGGTAACAGGTACACAAGAGCAGCAGAACATAGGGCACCACCACGCTCCTTTTCTATACAGGGAAGGACACAGAGGAGCATTTATTCACACAAAGAAACAAAAAGAACATTCCTGCTCTTACCCCCTGCCCAGGTGGGAGTTGTTCAGTCCATATGAGTTACTGCTATCACCGTTAGTAATGACAGAAGTGGCAGACACTGAGGAATAAGAACTTGCTGATGATTTTGAAGAGGTAGTAAAGTTTCTGCTAGTTGCAGTGCTTGATCTGGGAGAAAGGAAAAAGAAGTAGAAACAGTGCTACTATTTGTTTCACCCCCCAGTCCCACCTCCCACAAAACTCCAAGGACCTGCCACATTACAGTTAGCTCCCACACACAGAATTTTCTGGTTTGATCTGTGTGATCACAATTCCAAACGCTTCTCTGGAATAGAAACACCAGACAAAAGTATCAGAAACAGGAGTAACGATTCCTGCTTAAAGCAAAACCAGGTCCCAGGCTGAAACAGGCAGGCAATTCAGATGGCAGGAGCGACACAGAAGCAAGCTTTTAAGTTTCAGCAAACCACCTTGAAACAAGCAAGCAAAAGAATCCCAATCTTAAGACAACCAAACACTCGCATTAAAAGTGACAGTCAGTCCTTCCCTACCTGAAACCCAGTCCACCCACTCAAACATTACTAAGAAGACAACCAGGGTGGGCACAGTTTGTTACTGACCCTAACTGATGCAATCACACCGCCTGGAAGCAAGACACACCGCTAAGTACATGTGGCATGCATAGCAATCCTCAGCATTTTGAGACTGGAGATATTGAAATGGATGAAAGAAGTTCACAAGCCTCAAGTCTATCCTGTTGTGAATCCCAGGTTATTCCACAGCGGCACCTTCTCAATCCAGAAAAGAACTTGAACACAACGTTACGAAAGATCAAGAAGGCACCAAAATTCAGCCTTCTGTCATAGACAGCATTGGCTCCATAAAAAAAGCAAACCCAGAAGACAGTACTACTTAAATAAGCTTAAAGAAACTATTTTGATACTAATTTCTCTACAGCAAGAGCTAACTGGGAAATGGTGTATTATCTCCATTTGGCTAAATAAACATGCAACACTGAATGCAAAAAGGTGCAGGGCACAAGCAGCCATACAACAATGGCTAATGAACCCAAAGCAGAGGACAGTGCCTTCAAGCCTTAACTTGTTCTTGTGCCTCTTTTAAGGTGGTTCTGATTCTCAGAGGATACAAGCTAAAATTGCACATTCATAGCTCAGATGCTACTAAGAAAACACTCATGGAAAACCTTTGTGGAGCAAAACCTAAAAGACAGAGAACAAGTCATAAAGGCCAAGAGGCAGCAGAACTGCTGGACAGCCTCACCAGTCTGGAAATATAACAGCAGTAAAATAAATACAGAAGGAAACAAGTTATCACAGGAGCTTCCAGACAAAGATACAAACCCCAAACGCAGTCTAATCCTGAAAAATGCTGAAAAAAACCCACCACCAGCCAGCACAACCAGGAAATATACTGGGAAGTATACTAGTAAGAAAGAGATCTACTGAAATAACTAAGACAACCACTCCTGGGACAGCACACAACCTTCTGGTCATTACATGTCAGAGGCAGAACTTTAAAAACTACCTGAACATAAACATCAATAAGAGAACAAGAAAGTTCTGACTAAAACAACAATTATCAGAATCATACTCCACACTCGGGAGTTTCAAGGGTCAGGAATAAAATGATTAAGCTAAGAGCGGCCTGTAAATCCATTAAGAACACATTTTTAGAAGTCTGAAGTAGAAGTGAATTATCTAAAGCAAACAAGGGCAACCTACAAAGTGCTAGATTGAAAAAGTAGCATCTCTGCTTGGCATGTTTGTCCCCTGAGACAGAACAGGACACATGGGAAATGATATGAAGAAAATCTAACAGGTAGAAAAGAAAAGTAGGGTGACCTCTTGAGGTATTTCAAAACCTCCAACAGGCACAGAGGCAGTGCATAATCAAGAGTCAGATGGCAACTGAAGAGTTCCAATAAGTGCTTCAATAGTATCCCATACACACAAAAAAGCTAACAACTATGGGGGAAGATAAAAAATTGATCAGAAAGTAAAACTAAGAGACAAGGCATAGAGTGGAGAAAGCGCTACCTAAAGTTATCAAGAGGCTTGAGTGAATTCCTGTTAGGGAAGAATCATGGTAAAAAGTCAAAAAATCCCACACAAAATAACAAACCAAAAGAAAGACCAACGGGTTTCCAAGTGCAACAAAAAAATAGAAATCCAATGCACTTAACAAGACAAAAATTCTAAGTGCTCTTGCGTTTTACAAGTTATTCATCTATCTGTAATAACTGCAGATAGACTGAGGATTTACCAATCACAGCCACTTCCCTTCATTTCACAAGATGGTCACCCAGGTAGTTGTGATTCCAGGTAAAAGGCATAGATAGCAGCTAAGTAAAATGTTTTTCTCTGAAAGCTTCCCATTTTAAGCTCAGGAAACTGCTAATGATGCCACAATACTGGAGGCTCCTGAGGAGACTGCCTCCTGTTGTCACCTTTATGCAAAGAAGTCCTGGATTTACCCTCGATGCTGCAAAAAGGGTTTCTGTGGAACGTGCAGATTTTGACCCGTCAAAGCCACCTGTCTCCTCCACTGCTGCCTCTCACAGCATGTGATTTCTGCTCTGTCCCAGTTTAGCCCACCCCCTGCCAGGTCAGTACCTAAAACTGGGCCGCTTTTAGTACCAAACCCCTCCCACAGGAAAAGGAAAAGGGAAACGAAAGAGAGGAACTTGCAGGTTGGAAACTAACACTAAAACAGCTTTAAGAAAATAGTAAAATACATACAAGTATACAAAAGCCAATTCCAGCTCCCACACACAAAAGACAAGTAAGGAGAAATTTGGAGGCCATCAGACTAAAGAAAGCAAAGTTAGATTACTAGAACAGAAACTGTGAGGCCATATGGTTGATAAGTAGAAAAACTGCTAAGCTGAACAGCTTGAAAAAGTATTGTAAGAGGCTTTCAAGCCTCAGGAAAAGTCTGAACTACAGGCTACTGGAAGATAGCACTACACCATGGCAGATGCATTGCTAATTATGCCTTTCTCTTGCAAGGAACTTTTTTTACCCCTTGCACACACATGTTCTACTGCCCACACTGAGGCAGGGGAGTGGACACACCCGGCCCAGATCCAGTATAATGTCCCTCATTGTTTTCAACAGTATGAGTACGATGCATATACAGGTTCAGGGTTATCAAGGTAATTGCTGTACAGTAATAGCAGCTTAGACATGAAATGACATAAAAAACATAATTGAACTTCACACGAGAACAATTACTACTCATTAACATCTTTTGCTGCCACACGTCTAAGAACTGAGTTCTCAACTTCTTCCACCTTTCATTTCAAACACAAATAATTTTCAAGCCCAATCTTTCTACCCAACTTGCCTCACACGACACAGCCACCTCTGGCATAGGAAGGCATAATGTTAGTCCAGCAAGGCTGATTAAATCCCAATGATGTTAAAACATACAGCTTTGAGAGACGGCCTTTGCCCTGGCCACATAGAACAGTCCCTCTCTTTCGATCAGCAGTTTGTGTGCAAACTGCAGTCCAGCTGCTTCTTCCCCTCTTTGTCTTCCCAAATAGTGCTTCTGAACAAACAGTTGTTATGCATTTAACCTACAAGACTAAATCAGGGCACAAGAGCCAGAAACCAGAGCAAACCAATGCACCCAGCTTTGTGAAGAGGACATTATGTAGAACATACATGCTTGATTTCCTATAACAGAGGTAAGAGCAAAGGAAATACCCAAGACAAATTACAAAGGAACAGATTGTATCACTGATTAAAATTATCAGCACCAAGTCAAACAACTTCAAAAGTACCACATTATAATAAGCAAATCATTATTTCTACATCATTAGAAAATATTCATTTGCATACTGATAACCATTTTCATTGAAATATCACTAGATGTTAGTTAAAAGCCTTTACTTATCAGACTAGTTGCTGAAAGAAAGAACAGACTAGAGCCTGGGAATGCTATAGGGAATCACTTCAGCTTTGCCTCACATCGAAACAGAAGGTTATGATCTGGCCTTACACAGCGGCCTCTCTAACACTGACTGTCAACCAGTACTCAATTAAGTACCTGACATGAATGTTTAGAAGCTTTTCACATTGTGCTCTTACAGACCGTTTATTACACTCCTATGAACATTTTCCTGATCCATTCACCCAGTATCATATCTCAGAAGTAGGTATCTGTTTCAAAATAGGTTTCACTGACCTATTTGATCTATTCTTCAAGTTTAAACTACTAAGATCTTGATCTCAAATGAGGCCACCTGACAGCAAGTTCTGTAAGTTAACGATATTGTACAGAAAAACATTTTCTTTATCATACCAAGTCTGATGGCCTACTCGTTTTACTTTCTGTAATGTGACTTGGTAAGGGCAGTTCCCTATCATTGCATGCAACTTCCAGTCTACACCATTCACTCTTTGCATACAATATTTCATCAACCCCCCCTCTTACTCATTTCTTCTCTAAGTTATATAGGAGAGAGAGAATCTGTGTCAATACTTACAGGCTTCTGTAATTGTCTTTGGCCGCACAGGAAGGGTTGCTCAGCTATTTCTAGACCATTTTTAAAGAGGAACTACCAGAACACTGAGCATTCACTACTAGCAGCTTTGGAAATATACTCCAAGATCTTTTTTTGTTCCACACTGGTAGAAGACAGATGATTTTTCTCACCCTGCAGTCCGCAGAGGCAGCTTTTTAAGTAGATTCTCCCAATGTAAACAGCACTTTTGTCTCCTAAGCTCTATAGAAACCTGAGCTATTTAATCCTTACACAACCTGTTCGAAATGGGCAAAACAAAAGACTGTTGCTAAGACAGGAAACCAGCAGCAGAACCACTGAAGAATAGCCATACACAAGATTTTCTCTCCTTCTTCAAAATACCCAAAACAAATACATCCACAATAGTCAGTGATAGCCAGGCTTTCACAGAGAACATGTGGTCACTAAAACCAAGCAAACAAGCTAGAGAAAACAGTGGAAACCTTTAGAACATGCTTGCTTACTTTGCCAGGAAATGTTGTCCAGGCCACGTGCCATCTTCATTTTTCACTTCTATTAGGACAACCTGAAAGAGGATTCAAGTAATAAAGAAAGGTAACTATAAGTCCGTTACACATTTTGCAAAATTGTTAACAAATCACATTTTTGATGTTTGCTCAAGGTACAGAAAACAAGTTAAAAAAGCAGAGAATCTAAAAAAAGCCAAAAAGTGATGCCCCTTACCTGACCCTGACAGAGTCCCACATCTTGCACAGTGCTATCCAGCTTGCTGAGCTGCTCATAAGTGTTACTCGTATACCTGTTCCATAACCTAGTTTCCTTCTCAGCTGGTATATTAAACAGTTTTCTCATTTCTTTCTCGATGGTAGCTGTTTAGGAGGAAAGAAAAAACACCAAGACTCCTAAAAAATGAGTGCTTTTAAAAGAAACTGACAAACCAGATATTCGGCAAGGAATCATTATTGATCCTTCAAGATCCTCTGAGCAGAAAATATATCATGGAAGTTATAATTGCTCATATAAGTCATCTAATATTTAGCCTGAAAGAATGAAAACCTTCTGTTTTCAGTCATCTATTGACCTGTCAAGCCTTCAAACCAGTAACATTTGGAACACATGAGAAGTTTCTGCCCAAAGGCCACCTTCTCTGAAAGAGTCATTTGAAAACATAGGTTCAAAAAGAAAGCATTTTCCGTTACTACTGTCAGGCCATACGTCAGCAAACTGAAAAAAAAAGCATCTTTATGGACATACAGAACAGCTGACAATCAGCATTTTTACACAGGAAGATTTAGCAATGATACAGAGAGAGACAGGCCAAATTAATCCTTAGGGAGTTTGTACGAAATGTGGTCCTTGAAGCTCTTAACCACAACTCCCTGTGCTGCACAAAGAATCACTGCGGCTGCAAGAACTCAGGAGGTTCCTAGTCCAACCTCTCAAAGTAGGGTCAACAGTGAAATCAGAGCAGGCTGCTTGGGGCTTCTCCGATCAGGTGTTTGAAACTTGGAAGGAAGGAAGGAAGGAAATTGCCCTGCCCTTCCAGGTCCTGTCTAGCTGTCCTGATAGGGACAGTATTTTCACTATATACAGTTGGAATCTGTCTTGTTTCGATTTATGACTATTGTCCATTGTCTTCGTGCTTCATGACTCACTGAACAGCCTAACTCAATGTCCTCGGTAACCTCCTCATAAATGCTGAGGTGCTTCCAAAGCCACCACTTCTCCAGGCAAAACAGCTCCCTCAGCCTGTTCTCACACATCTCATGCTCCAACCCTGACCGTCCTGCCGGTACCTACTAGACTCGCCATCAGCTTATCAACATCATTCTTGTTCTGAAAGGCACAAAATACCTCCTGAGGTAGCACCAGACCACACCTCCACGTATCGGAGAACTACTTACCAACAGTATCTGCTTTGCTGAAGTGGCAGCTAATTGCATTGTCAGGATCACTGCTCTCACACAGCTTCAACTCAAGAAGATAAACTTCAACTTTATACTGCTTCACAAAGAGACCACATTCCACTACCTGCAAACAGAAGGCAGATGTGATAAAGTAACACAAAGTTAAAACACTGAGCACTCCTCTGCAAGGTACCCTTGTCTAAGAATTTTAAGTCTTTAGAAGTCTTGCAAGGCAAGCCATAAACTAAGCACCAACTTGCTCTCAAGTCCAGATTCAGTCATAAACTCTGTCAGCTTGTTTGGGGGGTTTGTTTTGGTTTTTAGAACTACGAAATCCCAGTGCTTTCCTTCCACAGTACAAAGTTCCAAAGGTCCATTATCACAGCTGAACATTGATAGTGCCAGCTAAAAAAATATTTGATCACACAATCAGAGCAATCTAGAAAAAAATAATCTTTTGCCTCTAGTCTTTGGGCAAGGTTTATACATAAAAAAAAAGAAACAAGCCTGGAACACTGGAACAAAATCCTTTCTATTAGAAGAGTGTAAGACTAAGCATTAATTATTTTTCTGCACAGTCTACAGAATCTGCCTTATCACTCTCTCCTGGCAAACACAGACAAATACATCAGAACTGGTTTTGATGACATTGCTTTATTTCAGAGTCATTTTCAGATCAATTTTGCATCCAAGAGGATACCTCAAGAGGTACATCTACCCACCCCACCAGCTTTCAGAGTATTTTCAGAAACAAAAGTATTTCCAACTGAAGCATCCTATCCTAGTCGCATGACATCAGACTTGTTGCAATCTGCATCTCTATCACTTCACAGAAAAAGCTTTACCCAGCTTTGGAAAGAAACAAAGAATTAAGACTAAGACTTGTGAGAATTTGGCTAAATTATGCTTCCCTCTTCTGAGCTTTTATAGGGCTGCATTAGATGTGCAAGGTGCTTTAAAGGTAAACAATTAACAAATTCATTTGGAAAGACCTTCAATATTTTGCTGTTACAACAGAAAGTGAAAGTAAAACTCCCTGTTTAAAGAGCTTCTTGACAGACAAATTAGACTTTTTATTTTTTCTTAAGAACCCAGTTTGTAAGTTCTCCATTTCTTTTTCAGAAGGAATTTCATTACATGGGACTTCCTGTTCTCCAGAATTCTATAGTTAGAAACAGATAAATAAGAACTATATTCAGAAGTGGAAGAACTCTTTCCGAGAAGAAGTTTCTGATCCGATCACTGATGAATGGAGAGAAGAGCCTCTAATCGCCTGCTGGACAGCAATCTGAGCACAAAATGCATTCAACTACTGAAGAAGCACACTGGTCTGTATTTTGCACATTAATACACCTGCAGTAGGACTCTATAGAAAGACCCTGAAAATATGGTTTGAGATTATAAAAAGAAACTTCAATCATAACAGATCTAACATAATCCTCCTGTACTTGCCTCTGATCATCAGGCACATAGAAATGGAATACCAGCTTGCAAAGTTATGAAGATGCCCGACAAATACTTCACAGTATCACAGTATCACAGTATGACAAGGTTGGAAAGGACCTCTGAGATCATCAAGTCCAACCTATAACCCAACACTAACACCAACCATCATCTAAACCATGGCACTCAGTGCCACATCCAATCTCCCCTTAAACACCTCCAGGGTCGGCGACTCCACCACCTCCCTGGGCAACGCATTCCAATGGCCAATCACCCTTTCAGTAAAGAACTTCTTCCTCACATCAAGCCTAAACTTTCCCTGACGTAGCTTGAGTCCATGCCCTCTAGTTCTGTCACTGGTCACCTGAGAGAAGAGACCAACCCCTGACCGACTACAACCTCCTTTCAGGTAGCTGTAGAGAGCAATGAGGTCTCCCCTGAGCCTCCTCTTCTTTAGACTAAACAGCCCCAACTCCCTACTTCTCAAATCCTACTTTTATGGATAGTTTGATAAATGAATTACAGTTGATCCAGCTTTAGGAAAAGGATTACACTGTGGTCCTTGAATGCTTTAAGTGTTTTACTTTCAGTGCACTCTGGAGAACACTGTAACCAGACGTTGACCACGTCCTGCTCAGGTGAAGTGTTCCAGCATGTGTGTCCCTCTGACCTTTCACTCTACATTTTTTGTAAGAGGCTGTAACATCCCACAAACCTACTACATTGCTATATTTCAATATTTTTAAAGTGTAAAAATCCACTTCAGTTAACAGGTTAATAATAAACAACACAGGCTGAAACCCACTGCAATTCAAAACTTATAAAAAATTCACTCTTAGCCAACCAAAATAACTCAGCATCTTCTGTCTATAAAACAGTACCAGCCCTAAGCTCAAGCCCACGATAACTACAGTGCTGAATAGTGGCAGCTGATACCCCAAGAAAAGAGGGCTCATCCAGGTAACCCTGTCACCCATGAGTTTTCCCAACAGCTTCCAAATAGGTCTTGTCCAACTTCTGAACATTTTAGAACAGGGAGTGTCTAGCAATGCACCAGGCTTTGTGAAAGTAGTTCACCAGTTCATGAAAGAGAGGTTCCTAACTCAGAGAGGCACTGAGCAGTAATATTTCCAGTTTTAATTCTCAGCAAAGGTTTTCTATTCCTCAAGAAATTGTCAGTTTCTACTAAAAAGATATTTCCTTTACACCCTATAACTCTTTTCCACTTCTGGTTCACACAGGAGTTCTGCCGACTCAGCTCAGTGAACCTGGGACCACATAAGCTTTCTGAAGATGTCAGAATTCCACAGCACATACGATTTCCAGCCCTGCTGAATGACAACGTTCCAGTACCATAAAGAAGCATCTGACAGATTTTCAAAAAAGCAACTTGGGAATTTCCCCTTCCGGAATAGGTTACATACTCAGAATGCATTCCTGACTGCATCTGCCAAACAAAGCATGACTTAAAGCACTTGTCATGGTTTCAGAACCCAAGGATATTGGAAAAGAAAATCAGAACCACCTTAAACTCCAGAGGAAGTCCCTGAGCCATCCGTACTAAAAGACAATTTATTCCCATACCTTGTTCTGTCTTGGAAGATCGATAAGCTTGACTAACAACTTCTCAACAAAGCACAAACTATTCCATGCAACATAAAAGCAGTGCATCAGTCCAAACCACCATCATGTAAAAAGTTAAGCAGAACAAGGTTCATGCTTCTCACCCCATACAATACATGCACTGAGACTCACTGAAGATTCAGGCATTTAAACTGCAAACTCATTCTTTCAGACAACAAGGCAAAAGGACCTCATGTTATTACCTCCAAAGAGCTGCTCAGGATGCTGCCCTAAATCACATCTAGCAAAATAAACATCATCTAAGTTTGGTAGAGATCAGATAACAAAACCAGGCTGAAGAGCACTCGGTTCACCTATACTTACTTTTCTCACAATAGGCTGCTGTCCATCTATGCATCCATACCATGCTACTAGTTTATCCCAGGCTTCAGTGGGAACCAACACATAATCCAGCTCATCGATGAGGTGCTCTTTTAAACTCTGAGTTTCCAGATCTAAAAGGGAGACAAGTGTAAGGAAGCACAGCATCAAACAGAACCCTTTCTTCCCAAGACCTATCCACATTCCCATCATGACCCGAAGGAGTATCAACATACCCACGAGGGGCCAAAAGTGCACCAGTCCCCTCGCTTGACGGCTGGGGCTGCCAGTAACCTCCTGGAACACACAGCCTCAAAAGGGAAACCTGCAGGACAAGATGACCGCCCACGGAAGCCACCAACAGCTGCCCGGGCCCCACTCACCTTCGAAGAGCCCTGTGTTGTCGATGGGCCCAGGATAGAGAGCGGGATCGCCGGCGCCAAACATGTCCCAGCTGTCAAAGTCCACATACTTCTTCCACTGCTTGAACCACCGGCTGTCCACCAGGTACCTGCAACACACGGTGCCGGAGCCCCTCAGCAGCGGATCCCCCCCTCACCCACCGACTCCTCGGCCTCGCCACCCACTCCCCTCCTCAGACCCTAGTTTCCTCAAGCTCTCCCCGAGGCTCTGCTCCCTACCCTCAAGCCCTCGCTCCCCTCCCCAGCTGCCTCTCCCTTCTCTCAGCCATCTCTCCCCCCTTTCAGCCGCCCGGCCCCGCTCCCCTCTCAGGCCCCACTCACATCCTCAGGCCACCAGCTCTCCCCCCCGCTCAGCGGCGGCCCGGCCCCACTCCCCTTCTCAGGCCCCGCTGCCCGCAGGGGATGTGTACGGAGCACGGGACCTCCCGGCCGCGCTCACCAGGACTCGCCGGGCCTCAGCGCCGCGGCAAGCAGCGGCCCCAGCTCTGCGCGCTGCACCGCCGTGTCGGGCCGCACCGCCCCCCCCGCCGCC